>WSUB01000236.1:0-50853 GCA_019633425.1 Tulasnella sp. 424 | reverse complement strand
TTATTTACAAGGTAAGAACATTCTAGATTATTCTACAATATTCTACGCTATTCTACTCATCGCTCGAGTCTTCGGTTTGAAGGGGAAGACTCGGGCAATGCGCCGACGGACTGCGGGTGCGCTTGGGCGCTTAATTGCCCGTTCAGGTAATTGAGCGGCCCCGAGCCTGTTGGCTCGTGCTGCGGCACGTTGCAAAGCGATCGGTGAGTTGCCCGAAGTGTTTCGTCGAACTTACGAAGCTTAGTTCGACGAATTCGACGAGGAGAAAGGGAAGAATTCAGCGTCGGTTCCGGTTTTGCAAATCCACGGGCCGGAAAGGGAAATTCTTTATTTAGACGCCTTTTGGCTTCGGACTTTCGCGGAAATCGTACGTATAGACAAAGGCGTAAGAAATGATAGTACGGAAAATGAGTAGGAAGGTTTATTTTATGGTACATTCGTGGGTAGGCGTCTGCGTAGACGCGGATCCCACGGTTCCCTAACACTTTCTTGGCTCCTTTTCCTTCAAATCAAAGGCGTCCTGCAGCAACAATGTTATACTTGAGCAATAGGAACTTGTAGAATAGTCAAATTACCCATTTAAAGAGGTATAACGGGTGGGCCTGTGGTTGCGGAGCATATAAATGCATGGGTATCACAAACACGAGCAGATAATCGATGGATGGACTTAGAGAACCCACATGTCATGTCGAATATGGATTGTTGACCAGAACCTATGCACATAAGACTTCCAACCTCTGGAAAAGTTTGGCTAGAGCTGATGAATTGGTACTGCTGACTGAAGCTCGTCAGACATGGGAGAGAGACCTATGACTTATTTGAGGAGTCTAACCAAGTCAATTAATCCATCCCAATCACCATATCCACGTTCCACCAGCGTCTCAACAAAGCCCCCCAAAAATCGAGGTTAAAGCGTTCCTGTCTGTGCTGGAAATGGGGTGCGATCGACAGGGACGAACAGGGACGGCTGCAGAAGCTGGGAGGGCCGTGGAAGAGTGAAGAAAGCGGAGTGAACTGCGATTCACAAATTTGCGTGCTATAGAAACCGAGCCTAATTCAAATGATAGTTCAACTGGGTCCTTCCTTGATGGTTCAGATAAACGGAATGTAAAGAGAGGACTTGGAAGAATTTATTGCTACAGTGAGGGGAATTGCCCTCAAGGAGGGCAATCACAAAGATCCAGAGTGGATTGTCTATTTCGTGTCTTCTTGTTTTGTTGGAGCGGCGCTAGGGTGGCTTGAAGAACAGGACAATGAAGTAATGTGTGACTGAAACTCGCTTTGTCGGGCCATTCTGCAAAATGGCCAACTGAGGATGAGCTAAATATCAGGTAGGTGATTCACGGCACATCTATCTCAGAAACCTCTGATTGATTTCATTACGGGTAGCATGATACCCGCTGCAGCTGTGGCCACCGCTCCAGAACGCCCTCAGCCTCCTTCCGTAAGGCTCCTTCCCTCCTGCGCATGTTCCCGGCTAAACACGGTCTAATGGCAAATTGTCTCTCTTTTCTAGTTGCTTAGATGTACTCGTTGTGGAGGGTGTCACTTGCCAGTTGATCAGGACTTTTGCGGACAAGAAGTGCGTGGTGATGAAACAGGCGAAGTTGTTTCCCCATCAATCATAGTTGATACTGCGACTACAGAAAGAGGAGAGCGAAGGGAAATGCCGCATCAAATGGACATCGCAGAGTCTCAACGTTGCCAACCACTTGAAGACACAACGGATGCACCCTATGATTATGAAAGGGCTGCCCCAGAAGAGGAGGAAATAAACGAGCGGCAGCAGACCAGTAGCCCCACTCCCCCTCCCAGGTGGATGTATCATTCGACACCAGAATTGAGCTCAATATCCCCACCCTCCAGCAAATATCGAGGCTCCAGTCTCCAAGTCTCCGCAGGGCGAGGGGGAAGGGGATCTGGAGCGCGATGGGGAGGGAGATTTGGAGCGCGAGGGGGAAGGGGATTCTTAGCACGAGGGGGGAGGGGATCTGGAGTGCAAGGAGGAAGAGGATCCAGAGCGCAAGGGGGAAGGGGATCCGGGGCGCAAGGGGGAAGGGGATCTGAGGCGCAAGGGGGAAGGGGATCCGGGGCGCAAGGGGGAAGGGGATCTGAGGCACAAGGGGGAAGCAGATCCACAGCGCGAGGGGGAAGGGGACAGAGAGGATGAGGTCGGTGATGAGGATGTTGACAAGGACAGGGATAAGAACACGGGAGGCGTAGATGAAGCGGCTGTATTAGAAGTGATGACTTAACTACCACCTTCTTGCCACCACTTCACTGCCTATTTCAAGTAACTATAGACCCCGCACATAGCTTCAGCGTTATTATGTGAAACGGTCTATGGGGACGGTGAAAGCAAAGGTCAGCTTGTTCGCCGACAAGAGCACTGCTCCAACGCTTCTCACTCTTTGATACCACTTCTTCGCTGCATTTAAATCAATCAGTCCACCAATTCCAGCCACAATAATAACCCATCGCAAACTCGGCAGCAGGTAAACCTTTCTTCGCAGCCTTTTCAGCGAAAGTCACCGCAAGCACCTCATCCTTCTCAAACACGCCCTCACTCCCACACAAGAACCATTTTCAATTCCGTCCATTCGCTTCTTGCTGGCGTTTTTCTCGCCATACCTAGATCTGTCGGTGTTCTCTGAGATATGAGTGGCCAGTAACAAGTGGGCTAGATGAATCGACTTGGTCAAATTTGTTGAACAAGACAGAGCTCGACTCTCCCTACCACTGGCATCTCGAAGGGGCTTTCGTTAACAGCACCAACTCATCAGCTCACTTCATCTATGGCTATCTTTGGCTGAACATGTCCAGAGGTTGGAGGTCTTAGGTAGATTCCGCTTAACAACTCCATATTCAGTCAGCATGCTCCTGTAAGTCCGTCCATCTCGGTGATATAACCTGCCTCGTGTTTGTGGCTAGCGCATACACATGCCCTACAACCACAAGCCAGCCCGTTATATCACTTTAAATGGGTAATAAATATCATTCTACAGGCTCTGATTGCTGAAATCTTACAATGCTACTATAGAACGCATTCGGTTCGAGGGGACGGGTGCGAAGGAAGCGGAAGAATTTGTTGCCACGGTGAACTGGACTGCTCTACAAGCAGGAAAGCACAAGGATTACGAATGGATTGCATATTTTGCATCATCTTGTTTCGTTGGAAGTGCATTAAGATGGTTCGCGGACTTGGATTGTGAGGTGACGTGTGACTGGAACCGGCTTCGTCGAGCAATTCTGCAAAGATGGCCAGCCGAGGATCAACCCAGTATAATGTAAGTAATGAAAAATAAATATATCTCGGAGGGAGGGCCTAAGTAATATCACTTTCGGTAGCCCGGTACCTCCCAGTGCTGCAGCACCACCACCTCCAGCCTTCGCGTATGTCGCTCCGGAACGTTCTGAACCGCCTTCCGTAAGCTTCTTTCTTCACGACAGCTCCAGTTAACTATAAAAACGATAACTGCAACCCTCCTTAACATGATGAACATCTCTCCGTTCACATACGGTATGAAGGTCATCCAGACCTACGATAACGGCACGGTCTTCCCTCCTCATGTCCTCGACATCGAGTCGTCCGAGTTGGTGGACCGGTTCTTGAAGGGTATCAAGACCACCGCCGCCATCTCGTTGGCTCTCAATTACCCCACGATCGTCTCGGTCACCCACACTCTTGTCAACGCCTACAAGAATGTCCTTGCGGTGTCGTTGGCCACCGAGTACACTTTCGCTGGGGCCGAGAAGGTAAGCATTTGCATTTCTGTCTCTGATGGCGGCAGAGTCGCTCGCGGGCGCGAAAAAGGGTGTTGCAACATTATACACTGAAGATTCTGAGGCCACCTAAAATGGTCGCATTGCGGAACAAACTTGTTCTCCTGGCTGTCTGAAAACTCGCGCTCGCTCTGCCGCCGTCTTCCGATGCCGCAGCAATCGCTGACCAACCCCTATTTTGTTTATACAGATCAAGAAGATGCTGGAGAACCCGGATGCCTTCATTGTTGCTGCTGCTCCTACCGAGGCTGCTCCTGCCGCCACCGCCGAGTTGGACGACGACATGGGTTTCGGTCTGTTCGATTAGATCTTTTGTATTTTCTGTGTGCTATTCGCGTTCCAATACGTTCTTGCCGTCTGTTCCGAGCATGCTGTCTCAATGAGTGGGCTCAATATAGCTGGGCTCACTGCTGAACGATCTTTCGCTCCTACTCCAACGACCTCTCCCGTAGCTAACGCCACTCCAACCCATAGCACGTCATTTACTGGCGTAGGCAGTCCAGAGGCCAACGTTTGGAATCGTCTAGGAGGGCGGAAAGGCGCGTGGAGAGACAGCATAGCCGCGAAGAGAGTCGCGGCGTGGCCTCCGAGTCGAGTGACGGGAACGTCCTAGGCCTTGGAAGCTCTAAACGCCGTGAAGACCAAGATGGTTTTCAAGCCATATGAGCAAAGCGACTCTATATCCAAGAGCTTAAGCGTGTTGGCATGTGATCGTAAAAAATTGTTCAGTCTTTTAAATCCACTTTCGTCCATCTGCATCTTGCCGTCGTTCCTCTCTATGGTTTTTGGTCCCACCCACCGTACCTGTATCCACCAACCGTAGAGGCGACTAACTTAATCGCTGAGGGCGTGGTGCAGTTTAGTACGGGGGAAAAACGTATTGGATCGTCCTGTCGATTGCGCAGCTCGTGTCTTGTACGGAGTCGACAGCAGGATTCATTTGCACGGATAGCGAGTAGAACGAAGACCAAAAATCGCGCAGTTTGAGGACTGCAATGATAACCGGTCTTGAATTGAGCCCTGTAGATTCGTCTATTTTGATTCTCAAATGTCGACTCTCCCTCAGACCCACCTCCCAGTACAACTTCAATAAACACAAAGAATATCATTTTATAGATGGCCCACGAGACTGAGAACTCCAGTCATTATCTACATAATAATGCAGTCCTTGTCCTGAACAGGAGCACTATGGAATCCCATCTCCGCAAACGTCTGAGGCCCACTCTGCTTCCCGGTCTTCCCATGCGCAGCTGCGGATGGCGCCGGCGCCGGTGCGGGCTCATGAGCGGGTTTCATAATCCCACCAGGCCGTTGTTGCTGTGGCTGCTGCTGTTGTTGTTGAGGTGGAGGCGCTTGCTGTTGAGCCGCGGGTTTCGGAATCGCAGGTCCATCCGAAAGCGCAAACGATTGTCGATGAGGTCCCACCTGTGGTCGGCCCCCTTGGTCCGCAGCAGGTCGTCGTCCCCCGATCTGAGTCAAGTCGATCCCGCCACTGATAGGCGGCGACCCTGAGGACCACGTGCTGTCCGGTCTGCTTGACGGTGAGGGCCTTCGTCGATCATCTCCAAGACCGTTCGGGGGCCTGCCACGTCCCATCCCAGCTGGCGCCGAGTCCTCACGCCTATTACCACCAAACCGACCTGGTCCACCTGGTAACGGCATCTGACCAGCTGGCAAAGGTCGTCCACCGGGATCCCTCGGAGGTGACTGCGGTCGCCTTTTCTCGTCCAATCTTGCAGCAGCAGAAGGGCCGGACGGACCAGGAGCGGTAGGCAGCGGCCTAGGAGCAGATTGTGGACTTGGTATGGGACTGTTGCTGTTACTTCCCGGGTAAACGGGCATCGGTAACCCATCGCTCGCCATCTTGGTTTCTTCCTGCCTAGCGAGCTCCGCAAGCCGTTTGGCTTCCTTGACTTCCAAACCGGACCCAAGTCGTTCGCCATTGCCCATTCCATGAGCCATACTGTACTCCTTTGCTGAAGTACGTTTGCGGACGAGAGTGTCGTTCGTGAGCTTGTCGTGTTCCGCGCGGGATAGAGCTGCGGGAGCAGGTTGGGAGAGAGCTTGAAGACGTCCAGCAGCTTCAGGGTTATTATGTGCAACGGCCTATGGGTACGGAGAAAGCAAAGGTCAGCTTGTTCGTCGACAAAAGCGCGATAACAATGCTTCCTACCCTTTGATACCACTTCTTCGCCGCATTCAAGTCAATCGGCCCGCCAATTCCAACCTCACAATAATAACCCATCGCAAACTCGGCAGCAGGCAAACCTTTCTTCGCAGCCTTTTCAGCGAAAGTCACCGCAAGGACCTCATCCTTCTCAAACGCGCCGTCACTCCCACACAAGAACCATTTACTCAACGCCATATCCGCTTCCGTTTCACCTTGCTGACTCGCCAAGGAATAATATTGGACGCTCAGCAAGGGGTCGAACGAACAGCTGATTTGAGCGTATTCGTAGGCCCATCCGAGCTTGTACTGCGCTGGAGCGAAAGCCAAGTACGCGGCTCGCTCGATTCGGCGTTTGGCTTCGGATTGTCGAGGGTCGGGGTTTTGTTGGGTTGCGGGTGGCAAGGTGGCCATGATGAGTGGGATGGGTAAGTCGACTTGATCGAATTGGCCGAGGAGGATCATGCCGAAGACGTATGCGGGTTGAGGAGTGTCGAGGTCCGCTTGGTCTGCAGCTTGGCGGAGGAATTTGATGGCGAGTTGGGGGTTCTTGGGGATGTTGAGTTGGCCGAGGAGGTTGGCCATTCCAAGACGCTGCCAGTTTCCGGTATTGTGAGCACGACGAATTATTAGACCAGCCAAAAGTGACGGAGGAACTCACGTAAAGAGAGCCAGTCTCGTTCAAAGAGACTCCCAGATCAAAGCATTCTTTAGCTTTGCCCAAGTCCCCAACCGACTCGTAATCCCTTCCAAGCTTGAACCAAGCGGGGCTAAACCCAGCCCTCGCAGCGGTTTCGTAATCCTTAAACGCTGAGCGAGGATCTTTTTGCAAGTAATTCGGGAACGAACCCGTCGAGTACAGACCGCCTCTCAAATACAGCGCCTCTGCGACGAATCGAGGGATAGGTCCACCAGCGGCGACGTTTCCTGCGATGTTCATGATATGTTGGATGGCCATGTCCGTGAGACGAACAAGGTCAGGGTCGGTGATCTTGCTTCCCGATGCTTCGGCTTTGGATTTGGAGGCGGGGGCGGTTCGGTCGACTAAGGCCAAAACGTCTTTCGCCCATTTGACTTTGCCGGCTGGATCAGAAGAGGTGGCGATGGAACTTGCTGAAGATGTGAGAGAGGCGATGGTAGGCAATGGTGCCACCACGGATGGAGGACCCTTTTCGGGACTAGGATCTCTCCGTGGGGGTTGCTGTTGCTGGTGCTGCGGAACCGCGCCTGGCTGAGGCGAAGAGAAGGATAGATCCGCGAAAGATTGTGTCAACGATCCAAACGAGTTCGAATTCGGGTAATTAGGGGGTTGTAGAGCTCCAACGCCAAGTGGGGTGGTTGGGAGTGAGTTGCTCGTTGGTTGTTGAGGAGAGAGAGCGGGAGGCTGGGGGGCGATATTTCCCCAAGCGGAAGTCGGGCGCTGTTGCTGAGGTTGAGGGGAGATCCACCCTCCAGGACCACTTGGATTCGTCGGCGTTCCCCATGGCGGCTGCTGCTGTTGCTGTTGAGGAGTAGGTAATTGTGGAGACCATGGTTGTTGCTGAGGTTGCTGCTGAGGTTGCGGTTGAGGAGGGCCGTACAGTTGAGGAGGATAGGGCGCGGATGGAGGAGGCGCGGCGTAAGGCGCTGGTGAGGGACCGTACCTCTGCACCGGTGGTGGCCCTGGGTACGATTGGTACGACTGAGGTCCTGGAGGTGCCGCCATCGCAGTCGGGAACATCGGCGGTCCACCGCCAATCTGGTGCTCTAGGCGTTGAGCCATCTATTCCCAAAGTAGCGCGCACACACGCGATCCCAAGGTCAGATTACGATCTGGACTGAAAAAGGTTTCGCGGCTCTATTGGAACTAACGTGGTATTGACTTACATCGCTAGCTGGATTAGTGATTCGATGTGGTCTAGGAGCAGCAAAGTTGATATCTTGCTGTCTGGCCACCTCGTTGGCATATTGGGGTGGAAGTGGGGGCAAGGCTGGCGGTCGGTTGTCATCTTGAGCTCCATAGCTTGAATACGGTCTAGGTGGGACTGGAGGGAGATTCATCGACGTCGATTCTAGCCTAGAGATCTAATAGTTGGGTGTGCAAGGATGAGGGAGGGGTGCGCTTTATGTACGATCTTGGTGCTGGCTGGTTGGACGTATTAAACCTCCTTGGCGTATTGACGTCTGTTTGGCTATCGGCAGTGTTTTAGGTTCGCGCCCTTACGACCCTTGACAATGGTACTGCGCGTTTTCAATACGTTGTGGCTGAAGATGGAAGGTGCGATCTCTGAGGCGCTGCTTTTTCGGATTACCAACGTCGCTTCGGGATGCCGCCCCAAGGCATTCTCTGGGGATGCAATCCGAACCAGCGCCACACTGCTACGCCCGCAGCGATGCCACAGTAAGAACTGGCGATTCGAATATCAGCAATCATGCGCTTATATATACTGCCCTCGGACTTATCATATACTTAGTACACTTGCCGAGTTTCCCGTTCAGAGCCCTTTTTTTAGGCTGTGTCTATTTTGGGAGACAACGCGCTGCGCGTCCGTGCAGGGACGATCGCTCTGACAAATGTGTTTCATACTAACGGAGTGCATTCCCACATTACATTGTGCTATCTATGTTAACTGCTGTATCTAGAACGAGTATGAAGAATAACGACAGTCGGAAAGTGAAGAAGGAGATGACAGGGTGTCGTAAAATCGATCCGGGTTTATAGGGGGTCTGCAAATAGTATTGATCATCAGTAAGCAATCCTACCAAGCCAACAGAGAACATATTCGCAACAGTTTGTACAAGACGTAGAGAACGATACTGTCAGTGAAGACTCGGAGAAATCGCCTATAAAAAACAATAGCCGTTAGTCCCAGACGCAGACTCAGATGAGTGTATTGTACCACGGATACTCACCTCATCACAAAGCAACCGGCAATCACGACTGGAATAGACCTGCTAAAGCGATCCCATAGGCTGCTCTAAGCACTGAAGAAGGTTCCACTGCCTTGCACACGTCTCGCTCATCGGTCGGCCCATTTGCGTGTGGATTTCCCGAGCTTCCATACAAGTCACCCTTGCATCAGCCAATTTGTCTTGCATAATATATGCTGCCACCAGTCCTTCCGAGGCATTTGCTTTGCCCTCCTCGTCGACAACCCTGGCAAATCCGACGCGCGCTTCGGCGAAGCACTCCTCGGCCTCGTCATTTCGACCTTGGCGACCACACAACACCCCAAGATTGAGCAGCGCAGTAGCTTCACCGCGAAAATCGTCCAGGCTCGAGAATATTGCTTGAGCGAGGCGGTAACACGCCTGTGCTTCGTCGTACATGTTCTGCGCGAGGTGGATGCAGCCGATTCGCTGCAAGGTCGCTGCGCGAGCTCCATCATGGCCGATTCGAGCAACCACAGCTTCAACTTGAATGAGGATCTCTTTTCCTTCGTCGTTCCGGGATTGAGACATGAAGTTCTTGGCCAAACAAATCGAAGCCTCCGCTTGACCTACTTCGTTGGCAATGCTGATCCATATGGCAAGGACTTCGCTGAAAGCCTCCTCTGCGTCGGAGTATCGGCCCTGAGAATGGTAGTCTTCCCCGAGGGTCAGTAGCGTTTTGGCTCTGCTGTGACCGTCATCGGCCGAATCATACAGAGCAGCCGCTTGACGGTAGAACACCTCCGCAGCGCCGTATTTTTTCTGGTTGCTATAGACGATTGCGAGGCTGCGCGATGCGTTGCTGGTGCCGAGGGTGTCTCAAATGCGAGAGTAGATGTCGTGAGCGTTTTTGAGAGCGCCCTCAGCCTCGTGATTCCTTGATTGAGCGCGAAAGATATCCCCCAAACCGAGCAACGCGTTCGCCACACTCAGGTCGTTCCCGATGCGAGAGAGGATCTCGTGCCCCTCCGTGAAAGCCTTCTCCGCCTCTCGATATCTTAACTGTGCATGGTAGATCCTTCCCAGACCGTCCAACGCGTACGCCACACCCCAGTCGTGCCCGATGCGAGAGTAGATCTCATGTGCCTCCTTAAAAGCCTTCTCCGCATCTCGATGCCTCGACTGAGCGCGATAGGTATTCCCCAAGTCGTGCAACGCGTTCGCCGCACTGAGCTCGCTCCCCGTCCGAGAGTGGATCTCATGCGCCTCCGTGAAAGCCTTCTCCGCCTCTTGATGTCTCGACTGAGAACAATAGAGACGCCCCAGGCCAAGCAGTGCGTTCGCCACACCAGGGTCGACCCCGAAGCGAGAGTAGATCTCCTGAGCGTCCATGAAAGCCTTCTCCGCCTTTTGATATCTCAACTGAGCGTAATTGGTGTGCCCCAGGCCGAGCAATGCCCTCGCGACACCCAGATCGTTCCCAATGCGAGAGTGGATCTCATGCGCTTCCCCAAACGCCTCCACCGCCTCTTGATTTCTCAATTGAACACGATAGGTCTCTCCAAGACCGTCCAGCGCGTTCGCTTTCACCCTGTCATCCTTCGTTTGAATCGCAACCTCGATGGCCGATTGATAGTGCGACTCAGCGACTGCGGTATTACCCTGAAGCTGATACATCGTCCCTAATTCATATAACAGCGCTGCGGATCGTACCTTCGCACCGCCATACCTATCGGCTGAAGGAGTCGAGGATGCCTGATACACGACTCGTTTAACAATCGGTGATGTAGTCCTCCAACAAGGCACTCACCATGAAGCGGACCTTTCGCTGAAACGTGGAAGCATCTATCCTCTTCACTGGATTCGACATCCAACAGTCCATAATCAGGCTACACAGCCTGAGAACATGGGACAGGTCGGCGTCCTCCCGGATTGCTGGCAGGTTTCCTCTTGTGACGGTCGATATAATTGGCCCAATGGCACTGAGTTCTTCGAATGGTATTTTACCGGTGAAGATCTGGAGTGTAGTCGTATATGTAAGTAAAAGGCACTGGATATCCTCCGGCTCATAGCGTACTTACCTCCCAGCAGATCCAGCCCAGTGCCCACATATCGCTGCGTAAATCCTGGGCGCCCGGCCCATCGCGCAGCACCTCAGGGGCTGTCCACCGCAAGGAATACCCAGCTCCCGTTAAAGTCAGCTCTAAGGTGGATTCGTCGAATTTGATTTGCGGAGATATCAATTCTTGGACGAGGTCGTCGATGTTCATTTGACGTGGTGGCTGAGGGCCACGATCCTCTGTCGTTGCGTCGACGCTTCCTTTAGTCCGGGCCGATCCGAAATCCGTGATCACTGCGTGGTACGAAGAGCTGACTAAGATGTTCATCTGGAACACCGGTCGATGAGTGCACAAGGTCTCCAACGATTGCTTGACGGACTCACCGACTTGAGGTCCCCGTGGCAGATCGGAGGTTGTCGCGTGTGCAAATACTCCACCCCATTGGCTACATCCTGAATCTAAGTTGACGATTCGTTCATATCATTCAACACTAACTGCACGCACAAGACACGCTCACCAAGGATATACGTTCGGGAATCTCCCACTCGCCTAAGGCCAAAAACTCTCGAACGTTTCCGTTCGGTTCCCAAGGTAAAACGATCCAAGCGTCGCCCTTCTCCATGTCCTCGACAAAGCCGATGAAAGGGGTAATGTTGGGGTGAACTAGGATTGCCATTATACTGAGCTCCATGGCGAAGGACTAGCATGGGGGCAATTAGAACAGCGAAGGAAACGGATGAAGAAAACCATACGTTAAAAAACTTGGCCAATGCCTCGGGATCCTTACGATTCCATTCGAACTTCTTTATCGCCAATTTCCTTTCAAGGAACGTTTTGAGGAATTGTTCAGGGATCCATGTCGGAACTTCTTCAGGGAGAATTCTAGTTCCAACGACGAGTGTGCCTTGCCCGCCTTTTGCAAATGGTTTGGAATCTGTCATTTTGATTGTAATGGGGTCGATTCGGTGCTGAGACATTCTGTTGAGAATCTCCCGCTTAGATGTTCCACGTCAGGGCGTACTTCTGCCTCCGTATGGGGAGGACTTACAGCGTTACTAGTAGCTTTGGGTTGGCTTTGAGGTCTAGTGGGCTGACGTGGCAGTCCGTCCGCCATGCCGAGTGAAGTCGTATACTATGAAAGGATGGTCGGATAGAAAGGGGTATAGACGGTTAGGGGTATGGCTTTAGGATGACAGAGACGAGAGGGAACGAGTTCTGGAGGGTTAGACCAAAAGTCGAGCGGTTTCTTCCACAATTTAAAAGTCAAGAACGCATCGTATTTAAACCCCTCTATATCTCCAATCGACGATGAGTACATTTTGCGAAAAACCACTCGCCTTCGCCGCACCTCTACCATGTGTTTTCGACGAAGAATTCCAGCGGAAATGTTGCACTTGAGGTTTTGGGCGCTCAACGCCCTTGCACACCAACCACTTTCCTGTATCGGTAGGCCTTGGCTGTCCGCAGCAGACGAAGGGTCGTGTTCTCGAAGAGTCAGTCTAGGGAACTCTTGAAGCGGGGTGACCACTTGTGCGACTTGTGACGGAAAACGAACGTTCAGCGTTTAGCTGCGCATGCTCGGCTTTGCTCCTCTCACGGCGCAAGGAGAACCCAGATAGGCTTACTTCGCGCAGCGGGAAGAACCTGGCTGAGTTTGAAAATCCTAGCGGATTTTGAAATAAAATAATAAGGGAAAGGGAGGACGTCGAGGCAAAGTGGTGCCTGCAGGCACGTGGCTTACCTCTGGGCGCACAGAGGTAAGTTTATTCATGGAAGCATGTCTCTGGAATTCTGCGAAGAGGAGACAGATTTCTCTAAATTTAACCATATGGGGTGATCATGTGCTTATTTGTACTGCCCTCGGACCTTCCTTGGAAGAAATATATCGGGGTATTTCTCAGTGAATTTGTCGAGATCCCTGTTCAGAGCTCATTTGCTGCATCTACTTTCCGAGACAACGCGCTACGCGCGCGTCTGTGCAGGGACGATCGCTCTGACCGATATGTTACTAATGGTGTGCATTCCCACATTGCATTGTGCTATCTATGTTAACTACAGTATCAAGGACGAGTATGAAGAATAACGACAGTCGGAAAGGGAAGAAGGAGATGGCAGGGTTCCGTAAAAACGATTCGGATTTACAGGCGGTCTGCAAAGAGCATTGACCATCAGCTCAGGATTAATTGTTTAAAAAGAGGACTTCTATGACATACCGACATTGCCCAAATCCTTGCAAGCCTCCTTGACACGCTGAGTCAAGGTCTTCTCACCTTCACGAACCCAGACACGCGGATCGTAGAACTTCTTGTTAGGCTTGTCGTCACCCTCGGGGTTACCGACCTGGGTCTTGAGGTAGTCCTTCTTCTTCTCCATGAAGTCGCGGATACCAGCCATGTAGGCGAATTGGGTGTCTAAAAGGAGAAAAAGGCATTTAGTGAGCGCTCGGGACAGGCCGAGAGGAACGACCCCGAAACTGACCGGTATCGACGTTCATCTTGACAACACCGTGGTCGACAGCGGTCTGGATCTCCTCCTTAGTTGAACCAGAGCCACCGTGGAAGACGAGGAAGCTACACAAGCACACAGACTCTGTCAGAAGCATTCCCAATGAGACGCGATTCCCCAACTTACAGAGGCTTCTCGTCCTGCTTGCCCTCAGCCTTAATCTTCTCCGAAACATGCTTCTGGTGGTTACCCAAAATCTCGGGTCTAAGCTTAACATTTCCGGGCTTGTACACACCATGCACGTTTCCAAACGCCGCGGCGATACTGAAACCGGGACCGATCTTGCTCAACGCCTGGTAAACCTCGTAAATATCCTCGGGCTGGGTGTACAGAGACGCGTTGTCGACGCCGGTATTGTCGACACCGTCCTCTTCACCACCGGTGATGCCGATCTCCATCTCGAGCCAGATTCCCAAGGGCGCCATGCGCTCAAAGTATTTGGCGCAGGTAGCGATGTTCTCCTCTTTGGGTTCCTCGGACAAGTCGAGCATGTGGGAGGAGAAGAGGGGTTCGCCGTGTTCTTTGAAGTAGGCTTCGTCGGCTGCGAGCATGCCGTCGAACCACGGGAGGAGTTTGTGGGCGCAGTGGTCGGAGTGCATCACGACGGGGCTGGGGGGAGAGCCAAGGAACTCAGGTTTTGCACTGCACGGTTCTGTGAGAACAGTGTACTTACACGCCGTATGCCTTGGCGACGGTCCGGACATGGTGAGCGGCAGCGACGGCACCAAGGATGGAAGCCTCTTGGTTGCCGTTGGACAAGCCCTTGCCGGAGAAGTAAGCAGCGCCGCCTTGAGAGACTTGGATGATTATCGGTGCCTTGATGTCACTATTCCACCGGGAGACCCATCAGCAAGGATTGCTTTCATTGGTGTAAGATTTGCTACTCACCGAGCAGCTTCGAGGACGGCGTTGACGGTCGAAGAAGACGTGCAGTTCTAAGGGTCCCAATGGGGTCTCAGCCCGAGCTCACCAGATGAAGGAATTTGAAATAGACTTACGATAGCCTAAATAAGCAGTCCCTAACGATCAGCTAACAACCCAAAATGTCCCTAATGATGCAAATTGTACTCACAGGGATAGCGAACTACATCGCAGCGCATTTGGCGAACGGAACGCCCGGAGACACCAGTCAGCTACGCCTGGCCACAGCAACGAACCCCGCGTTATATTCAATCACCTTGTGCTTCCTTGCGTATTCGAACAGCTTCACGACGTTCTGGCCAGTCAAAACACCGGTCTACAACATTTCCAAGTCACGATGCGCAAAAAACGGCCAGTCAGTCCAGATTGTTATCTTATCTCAGTTCCCAACCCTGAGCGAGGGCAAAATGAAGTCTGCCACTTACGGGGATACCTTCCTCGAGAAGACCCATGATATGCTAATAGTCACGATACGAGTGGATGAAAGAAAGAAGTAGGAGGGGAGGGGAGAGGGGGGAAACTTGGATTGGTGTGAGGAGCAAGAAACTGGAGTGGCGATATCGATAAATATACGCATCAGAGGACGGAGCATTTCTTCCCATGTGATAGGAAACGGAGTCCTCGGACGAAATCGCCCAACAGACTCCCTCCCGTCGCCTTTCCGGCCGACCTCATCTCTCCCGTACTCAAGGTTCTCCCTACCCACACCGACACACTTTTTGCGTTCCCAAGTCCCCATTCCCCGGAACCGCGGCCCGCGGGATTCCCCAACTCTCAAAAACCAAACCTGTTCGACGTGTGAACGACCATGTGCCATGACACAGCCTCAAGGTACATTTGCGTACCTAAGCGCACACCCACGGGTACACAACTAGGCGCTGTGCTCGGAAACTTTCTCTTGGCACGACTTCCGACGATCAACCCACATGCGTTACACACCAATCCGGTGCTCGATCAATGCCCTTACTCGGAGATGACTAACAGGCGCTCGTTGACCGGAAAATTAGGATGTAAAAAATAGTCTGCATGCGATCAGATATAAGGGTCGCGCATCCGGCGGGAAGAGATTCGCCAAGACCCCTCCCCTCCCCCTCTCATATCGTACACCCTAGTCTCATTATAATGGCCTCCTACACCCTAGTGCCTAGTAAGTGGTCACCAGCAGATACTAGTCACCTTCTGTGCTGATCCTCTCGAACCGGTATTAGACGATGAAAACGGAACCGTTCTAAAGACGTCCCAGCCCGTCGCGCAGGCCGCACCAGACGCGACATCACCCAACAACGCCCCCTCTGACCCAGAAAAAGCCACAGAGCAGCTACCCGAAGGTCAGGCCGATGCTAAAAACAAGGATCCCAGGCCTTGCGGGACTTGCGGAGAAGTGATCGACGCGTGAGTCTCGCCCCAAAGAGCTTGATTGCGACTTGGACTGACGATGCCCCGACACGCCCATTTCAGATGTCTCAGCTGCTGTGTAGCGGTTCTTAGCTGCATTGCAGTCTGTGCAAATTAATAAAATAGCTTATCCCCCCCAGTCCCTAATTACATCTCTGCGTCAGGTACGCTTCTGGGGTTCTTTCCGCGTTAGGCCCACGGCAAGTCTAACCCCTTCTCGCCTTCATAAGCCTTCACGCGACACACACGGTCACACTTCTGTAATTTACTATGTATTGTATACAAGTTAGACATCCACTATGCACGGGTTATTGGGGATCCCGCTTACGAAATGGCCATCCCTTGCAATTTCGGGGGTGTACACATTGGCGCGGGCTACCTAGTCACAGGGAAAAGGCGTCACTGATAACTTTGTTGATAATTGTCCGAAAGTCGCGCCATTTACTAAATGACTAAGCCAACCTTTCGGAAAGCTCGCCGCAAGTTCTCATGAAGAACTTTACGCTATTTTCCCTGTGATTCGATTCAAACTTTCCAACGATAATATAAATGATGCTATCTGGAGGTTCCGTTGATATGATCTTGTCCTTACTGTGTGCCTTGACAGGCAGTCAGTGAAACCAGAATTTCAGATAACATGGTCCCGAAACTCGATGGTTGATTTGCGAAATGATGCCTTCACCAATGAACTAGATAGAGAGACGGTGGGAATGAGCCTAGAGGAAACTCGAGCGGGATTTTGTTGCGGCTTCACCTCGTCGGTTTCCAAAGCCGCATTCACCCCACGGCTTAGGATTGTACCGCCTCCAGAATATTTAAGGCAGCTCATCCCCCAGCTTGCTGTACTTTGATGTCTGGGCGTGTAATGCATCTTTTTGTTTGTCCGAGCAGCACTTGGACGCGCGGCGAGGGCTCATAATTCATTTCACGTGCCTGGTCAGGATTGTCAAACGTTGCCCAGCCTATCCTGTGCCGGCGGCGGAGATTCCGGTAACGTAAAGTATATATATAGCTTGCGCGGTCACCGCTTATGGATAAATGGGCGTCTCCATCGAGTCTGACAAATGCCCCTTATATGGTCACTCATCTCCACCCCGACGCACCTCAGGGCCTCCCTTGCACCAAGCTGAGGCTGTCCACATCCAGCAAGTTGTATGGAGTTGACACGAGCATAGACACAACGTGGCCCGAACAGTGACCCGAAGTGTGAGCATCGGGACAATTTACAAGCCTCTCGCGGCACAAAACTCACAAGTTTCCAAAAATACTTGCCGATTGCCCAAATCCGAAAATTTTTCTCAATTTATTCGACTTTCCACTACTGTTTGCTGCCGACCCATAGTGACATGGGACTTCTAAGAAAGGTTGGTCCAAAAAACTCCGGCAAGGGCGAAGAGGGAAGTGGTTGTCGAGGAGCTGAATGCGGCGGGGCGCTACGGCTGTTTCGACTATTGGTGGAGGATAAATGAAACCAGGGACTACAAGACCCTCGATCTTCGTAATTCCTCGGACCTCAGGATCTATAGCCAGGATATAAATGTTGGCTCGGCGAGTGAGTTTCTCGGCATCGCATATCGTCCCCATCGCTATCCCCAACTCTCTATACCCAGTCCTCACCTCCCCTACTTTGCTACGTTTTCAAAAACACCAGCGGGAAATTCTGTTTTTATTTGCTGTTGTACAACACTCCCACTCGACTCTTAACGATCCATGCCGCCAAAACAACCTACACCGCCCAAGGTCACCCCAGCGCCAAAGCCTGCCCAACCGCCAAAGCCTGCCCAACCGTCCAAGCCTGCCCAACCCAAGCCTGCTCCGCCGCCCAAGGCAGCCCCACCACCAAGGCAGCCCCACCGCCCAAAACTGCCAAGCCGAGTAAGACTCCCGCGCAACCCAAGCCTGCCGCGCAACCTAAGCCTTCCGCAAAGCCCGCCCAGTCCAAACCTCCACAAGGGGGCCAGAGCAACAGTGGAGGATACTACCCACCTTCGCAAGGACAGAGCCAGGGTAAGTGTAGTTTTGTTTCAGGCTCGCTTCACAATCAAGGTTTTAATATTCCGCTCCTTGCCTCTCAGGTCAGCAACAAATAATCGTGAACCAAAACAACACCTATATCGACCAGTCAGCACCTCAGCTCATGGTTATTGAGCACCGGCAAGATGAGAAAGAGCACGGATCCGAGGCCGGTTGTTTATCTTGGTAAGTCAAAATCGCGAGGACGATTCTCTCCCGAACAACGCTGAGTTCCCTTGAATTTCTAGTTTCGGTTGCTTCGGTTGCTTTGCTGCACTGTTTTGCTGCTTCAGTGGATGTGGCGAGGAAGGATGTTGCGGCAGTGGCTGCTGTGGTGGCGGAGGTGATCAACACGCTGGCGAGGCTGCTGCCACTGGGGACTACTGTGGAGACGATGCTGCTAGTAGCTATAGCCACTGAATATCTCTCACAAGGTAAACCGTTTCACTTTCATCGCGAAATTCTGTCAACGCTTGGAATGTATTCTTGCTCCTGTGGAACACTACCGACCCTAATCCTCGGGATGATTTCCAGTGTCTGAAGAAGGATTCTCTCGAGGCTAAGCTCTGAGCCCCGTCCATGTGTGACTGAGATATCTTATTAGAGAAGCGGAAAGGCCGAGACTCGATGTTGAGACATTGCATGCTTCGAATGGCGCTGTTGATTACGGTACGGCAGGAGCCCAGGTCAAACTCCGCACGTCGTATCGCACGGGTCCCCCTCCACCCAACGCTGAAGCCCCACTGCAGATTTCAGCGTATAGGGCTTTCTGAAGGCTTCCTGGGGCTCATATGGCTTCATAAAAGTGATCCAGGGACTAAGACCGGGCTAATACCCCGAACAGGCACCACTGGAAGGATCGGGGATGAGTCCGTGAACACCGTTTATGCCTCCAGGCGCGTCACTCGGCGTTGCGGAACTCTAATTCTAGCAAATTCGTGTAGGACTGAGCTCCTGGGGGTTGTAATATTGTAAGATGCTTCACGGCCTTTAGATTACTGGAGCCGATGAGACAACCCGAGCCCGAGAGCCAAGGCCCTCTCGGACGACCTTCGTGCACGAGAGACAACCTTCAGGCTCTCAGCAAGGTATATGGCTTATGAAATTAAGATTTTCCGTAGTGTCTAGACCCGCAGTATGCAACATATTGACTTTATGGACTTGCGTCGCTATCAAATAGCGAGCGATTCCCGCTCCGTACTAGTTCAGGGAATATACCTGAATTCCCCCCCCCCCTTTTTGTTTTAATTTTGAAAGAAATTGCAACTAGGGTGAGCAGCTACGTGCGGAGCTAATAGGATAATAAAGTTAAAAATTGAGAAACCGCCAACAGCACGAACACTCATTGGGCTCGAATTAGCTGAAATACCGATGTCACCCGTTTCAGAAAAAGGATGGGACAATTAGACGTATATACAGAGCTCCTGGAGCTCTAATCGGCCATCCCTATCGAAATACGCTGGCAGTGACGCGCCTGGAGGTGTAAACGGTGTTTACGGACGTAGCCTTCATTATCCCCGATCCTTCCCGTAACGCCCATTTGGGGTATTAGCCCGGTCTCAGTCCATTGATCACCTTTATGAAGCCTTAGGAGCTCTAGGAAGCCCTCAGGAAGCTTTATATTCTGATATCTGGGGTAGGGTTCTAGTGCTGGGTGGAGTGGCGGCCCGTGTGACGCGCCGAGTTTGACCTTGGACTCCATACCGTAGTAGATCTCGTGATATCTATTCGTTTCCGGTTGGCACGATCAAAGTCTTCGTTGTGCCGATGTATTGACGCAACATTTGTACGTTTCGCCCGCTGGATCCTTCACGACACAAGCCGGAGTCATATGACCACATTGGTGGCGTCGGTGACCAGAAGGTGTAAGACTCCCCTAAAGGGTAGGAAGACTGGAGCTCCGTGATTCAAAAGACTGGTCGTCAGATGGGTCGTCCTCCGAGCGCGGGATCGGTTGTCGTCCCACTGAACTCTTGCCAACAACGTCACGCTTTGAATGAAGCGTAATGATATCACTCACCAAGAAAGTGTTCCAAATCAGGCCTGTTCATATGCAGATCCTCAATCCATAGTTGACACGTGGATGCTCGGGAGTGGACAGCAAACATTTTCAATTTCACTGGAACCCGTTATGTGCCTGGATGGATTGCCAAGCGTTGTCCGCCGGCCTATCATGTGCCGGCGGCGGAGTAAAACCTATATATAAGTCGCACCGCCAGCGATCGACAAACAGGCGCCTCACTCCCCGGGCGTCTCTACGAGCCTGGCGAATCCCCCTCATATGTATGGCCAGTCATCTCCGCTCCCACGTACCTGAGGGCCTCCCCCCATTCGGGCTGTCCACATCCATTGCCGCACGTTGTAAGGGGTTGACACGAGCATAGCCGCAGCTTGAAGAGGGACCCGAAGTGTAAGCATCGGGACAATTTACAAGCGCCTCACGGTACGCACGTATTCGCAGTTTCCAAAAATACTTGTCGAGTGCCCAAATACGGAAATTCTCAGTTTACCAGCTTCTCGTTCGACTTCAGCCACTTTTCTTGCTGAACCCATCGTGGATGGGACTTCTGAGAAAGGTTGGTCGGAACAACCCCAGAAAGGAAGAAGAGTGAAGCTTCGATTGCCAAGAAGCTGAAGGCGGCCCGGCGCTAACGACTGTATCGAATTACCATTGGTAGAGGATAAATGAACCAGGCACAGCGAAGCCAAAGATTTTTTGGGATATCTCCAGTCTCAGGATTTGTGACCAAAATATAAATCTCAACTCGGCGACTGTGTTTCTAAGTATCGCACATCTTCCTGCCCCCTTCGCTCTCCCCAACTCCCTCTACCCAGTCCTCACCTCCCCTGCTTTGCTACGGTTTCAATACGTCAACGGCAGATTCTGTTTGTATTTGCTCTTGTGTAACACTTCCACTCGACTCTTAACGATCCATGCCTCCCAAACGTCCTACCCCGTCCAAGGTCACCCAGCCGCCCAAGCCCGCTCCACCACCCAAGGCAGCTCCACCGGCCAAAATTGCCAAGCCGAGTAAGGCTCCCGTGCAACCCAAGCCTCCCGCAAAACCTACCCAATCCAAACCTTCGCCAGGGGGTCATAACAACAGTGGAGGGTACTATCCGCCTTCGCAAGGAAAGAGCCAGGGTAAGCGGGAATTCTGCTTCAGGCTAGCTTCACAATCAAGTTTAATGTTCCGCCCCTTGCCTCTCAGGTCAGCAGCAAAGAATCGTGAACCAAAACAACACTTATATCCACCAGACCACACCTCAGCTCGTGGTTGTAGAGCACCGGCAAGATGAGAAAGCGAAAGGATCCTCGGACGGTTGTTTTTCTTGGTAAGTCAAAATCGTGAGGAAGATTCTCTCTCGAGCAACGCTGAGTTCCCTTAAATTTCTAGTTTCGCTTGCTTTGCTGCACTGTTTTGCTGCTTCAGTGAATGTGGCGACGAAGGGTGCTGCGGCGGTGGATGCTGCGAACACTCTGACGAGGCTCCTGTCAGCCAGAAATACTATGAAGATGACGCTGCTAGTAGCTAGAGCCGCTGAAGATCGTTCACAAGGTAAACCGATTCACTGTCGGCGAAATTCTGTCAACGCTTGGAATGTATTCTTGCTCCTTGTGGAACACTACCCACCCTAATCCTCAGGATGATTGCCAGTGTCTGAAGAATAATTCTCTCGGGTTAATCTCAGAGCCCCGTCCTTCTGTAAATGCGATATATCATTGGAAAAGCGGAAAGTCCGAGGCGAGATGTTGATACACTGCATAGTTCGAATGGCGCTGTAGATGTCGACCATCGGTTTTCCGATCATGACGATGATTGTTGGTAATACTTTGAATAGCAGAGGTCTGATTCCGAGAAGCATTCGAGCTCGGTAGATCATCTGTCAAGGTTGTACAGCAAAATGATGTCGTGTGATAGACTTGAGGAACTAAAAACGCCCGACGGAAGAAAAGCAACCAGGGACTATAGTTGGTTGCACGCGATAAAAACAGAACCCAATTCATTAACAGGTCGACTGGGCTGTGTTGATAGGCCGAATATACAGACAGGACATATTTAGGAAGCGGCCGGTCATAGTCTGGATGATCAGGTTGCAACTTCACTTTCCGACCGAAGCTCCCATCAATGATCACGGCTAACCCCCTTCGCAAGATGCTCCGAATGACAGCGCAAACCCTGAAGTGGAATCCGACAGCTTTATCTCTGGGACTCGCTTCACCTCGATGCGCATTACCGTGAATAGCTAACTTTCTATGCATCGGCATGGAGGCTTTCTGAAATGGTGGTTGGCAACCGGCCTTCCGTTTTTCTGGGATGTCTGGACTCAGGTCAGGCTTCGACCTAGAGATTGTTCAGGGTACTCCCACCTGTGAACTCGATTCTAAGTGCCAAAAATATAGTCGGAAAGGGCCTTGTCAAATCACTGTCGAGCGTTGGTTTGAAAAGGGGCTTCCCGCCTGCGGGGAGTTGCCGAACCAATGGCTTCGGTCCCGAATTAATCTTCGCACGAAACTTTTTCGAAACGCTCATCCTTCTCCAGCTCGACTTCGACAGGGCACCAGCTTTTCCCCCTAAAGGAGAAGAAAAGAACGTGTCGGTGACAAGACAGTCGATATGGAAATGGGACAATCACTTCCCCAGCTCGACTCTCTCTGCAGGCGGCGTCCTTCATTCTTCGGCACTGAAATTTCGAGACTAGGTACTTCCTTCTGGGCCATCACCCGCCGGGCTATGGTATTTCACTCTGAAACCGTCGTGCAAGAGCAAGTCCTAATACAGTGCCGGCTTCGTTGCAGTGCAGTTTTCTCTCAATATTGCACAAGTAATCCCGCAAGGAGGGGGAAAAGGCTATTCAATCGCCGTTACAACCATACTCACGGGCTCGGTTTAGTACTGGCTGTTTGGGGTTTGCATACATCTAGGGGATGGGGCTTTTGTGCGTTGAAGACTTGATGTGTACGCATTCGAAACCAGACATGCTCGGGGTTCCTCCCTCTCAGTCTATAAAGCGAACGTGTCCAGGTTGGAGGGGATCGAAGGAGGACTGAAGAGAACTGGGTTTCCAGATACCCTCTACACCGGATCGCAGTGTCAGGTATGCCATTGGGCCGATGTTAGTGCCGGCATCGCTTGGAACGCGTTGCCCGTGAGGGGGAGCGCCAGGAGAGAGTCGGTTGGATACGCGGTAGCAAGAGTGAATGGGTAGAGGCTTGGGTGTTGTCTTGCGTAAGTCCGAATTCCTAACTTAGGCACACTCTCGGCGCCATTGAAATAGCTGACTTGGCTCAAACCACAGAACCGCATTCTACCACCACCTCTCACTTTCCTGAGCCCCTTTTGCGAGCCTTTACCTCTTCCAAAGCGGATCTCTCGTCTATCATTCTAGCAATACTCGTCCCTTCCCTTGCTTCGATGGCACCCACATCCTCGATCGTCGACGGTGTCACCACCACTTCAGCTCATACTATCCCTCCCGCATGGTAAGTACTAGTCCACCTGCTCCCGTGTCCTGTTCCTCCTTCTACTGCTTTTGTGTATCTTATTGATTGCCACCTCAGCTTTTCTGCCTCTCCGGAGAAGCATGGCCTTTGCAGGATTGGTCCAAAGGACCTGGACGAGCCCACCCTCCTTCTGGCAGTCATCAACACCCTTACCTTCCGGTTCCAGCAGCTGTCCGTTTCGGAGGAACCTGCTCCAGATCACTGTCCTACCCCGACAGCCGAGGACTCGGTCCACTCCGAGACACCCACCGGACCCACCAACTTTATGATGGTCAAGAACTCGGTCCGACGAAAGCTATTCATCAAAGCCCAGTCAGATCGAATCGAAAAGTACACTAAACGCGTTAAAGTCAGTCTCCAGAAAGCCATACGCAAGTGCAGCGACAAGGTTAAGAAGCGGAAGCCAGCTGGCGGTGCACCGTAAGTGACGTCATGTCCTGCCTTGGGTTGTCGATCGCAGTTCTGACCACAAGCTCGGGTTCACCCGCCGGCAGTCCCCCACCCTCAGAGCGCTCGTTCACCAAAGAAGCTGAAGAGCTAGATGTCGGGCCGATCATTCAGCACCTGGGCGGGCTTTCCATTGCGGACGCAGAGGTCACTGGCGGACCCAAGTTCCATGGGATGTTCACCGTTGAGGTTTGGAGATCGCTCGCTGCAGTCGGTCCCGAAATCGTTCGACCCTCCTCCTCATTCCCTTCTTCCACCGCGTCCGTTGCGATGGCGCCAATGGAAGTCGACACAGCTCAAGTCAGGGATGAAGACTTTGACTGGCAAGAACCCCTTCGCCCGATGTCACCCGTGCCGACTGCAGTCCGTCAAAGTTTCACGCAGTCACCGTTCCCCGAAGCCCCCTCTTCCACCTCTCCCGCCGTGGTCGGACAAACTGGAGCCGACTCCGGCATCGAGTTCATGGATGAAGATGTTCCTTCACCCGAGTCGCATCGTCTAATGTCGTCTGTGACGACTCTTCAAGATCCAGACTCGGCGACGCATCCCAGTGATGCAACGTTGGTTCCCGAATCGCCTCAAAGCCCCCTCGAACAACATATGGAACCCAAGAGCAGGTCCGTTACGGAGCCTAACGATATCGCGATGGCCGAAGAGGAGCGCGGATCGAGCGACGAGGAGTTCGTTCAACAGGTCAAAACCGAAGGCAGCTACATGGAGGTCGACCCGTAAGTGGCTTTGAATTTTGGGGTATAAGAAGGATTGCTGACCTGCATCTGGCTTCAAGCACTTATACCGCTGATCCCTCACTGGATTCGAATGAATCTATGGTTCTTCCAAAGGCACTGAGCCCAGATGTAGCCGTTGACGCAACTGGCTTGCAAAGCGGCAATCCACCGGATACACCAGCTGGGTATGTATTCCCCAATCTGGTCGCCTCTGTCCCGTCGTTGACTCGTGACTCGGTTTACAGGTCATCGGTCATTCGCATCCAGCCAACCCCTTCCTCTCCCGACATCGATGCTGGACCAATCAGCCCTGCAGCTCGGGACACAGTGCCAATCACCACTAGCAATACCGTGACCGTGAGGCAAGAAAACTCGGCAAATGGAGCAATGCGGCCCGAATCACCCCTGGAGGGTGATCCCACTAGGGAGCTGGATGCCAGTGCGCGCCAGGCTGCGCCCACTGAGCAAACGCTACCAGCTTCTATCCCAGTTCCAACTGCCGAGCCGACCTCTACCCCGCCAAGCGTTCCAATCCACCCCGTGAATGGACCATCAACCGATTCCAGCAACAAGCAAGGCCCAGCTCCGATTTCGCATGCCGGTCGCGTCCACCAGGTCCAAGCCAAAATGCGAGAAGCCAAATCTGCTTCAAAGGTTGTTCGGTCACCCACGAACGATGAGGCATCCGAGGAAGCTGAGGTCGATGACTTCCTTGCCAAGTACAACCTTGGCCGTCATCGTCGTCCCGTCAAGCTCCTACCACCACCCCCTGCTCCCATATCCAAATCCAAGCCGAGGCAGAGCAAGGGGGACGCCTCTAGGTCGCTCATGAGCGATCTTATGGCTGGCTTTACAAGATCAATCAAGCCAGAGTCTTCCAGAAAGCAAGCGCCGGTCGCTGCCCCTGCTCAACACCCCGCAGCCCCCAACGTCCCGGCCCACATCTCGGCAGCCGTCCATAGTCGCCAACCCCTCCCTCACATTGTCGCAGGTCGACAAGCTGGTCTCCCCTCCACCCCGCCCAACCACACTGGAAGACGCCCTGAAGTGGTAGCATCGCCGGGATCTGTGATCCCGTTTTGCCGTGCTCCTTCAAGCGCTCCAAAAGATGGCATAGCGAAGGGACCGGAGGCGAACCATTCAACCTCCTCGAACGGTTCTTCGGACGCTACGATGGATGGTGTCGTAAATGGACAACGGACCGTCAAGGGGTCTCGGCGAGTCGCCAGGGCGATGGCCAGGACGGGTCTGACCTGGCAGATCATCCAACAAAATGCTCAAGACTCCCAGTCAGCATTTGACCGAGATCATAATGAGCATTCATCGGCGTCGATTCCAATTACAGGGGCCGCACTGTACCAAGAGGCAGTGAGGTCTGGAGCCTGGCACGCTGCTCAGCCTCCCCCTCCTCCAGACGCAATCCCATTCATACGGGCTACCCTTGACGATGATGACGATGACGATTTGGAAAAGGCGTTGGATAGAGCTCTTAGTTGAGGACAGAAAGTGAGGAAGCTCTGCCTCTCCTACCCGTTCCTTCTTGTTTCATTCTCATCCTGTTGTAGGATTCATATTTATTAGTACTGTACTGGGTTTTTTTCTGTGGTTATTTATTTATCTCTTTGGTCTCGGTGGAAGTCCTCAACGAGTGCTTTGTGTGTTAGCACTGAATTCCGGACATGAACCGTGTTAGTCGATCTATAATATGTGCGGATCCCAGACACTCTAAAGCCTTCAGAGAGGTCACGTAGCATGAGCTATCTACTAACAATGCGATCAGACTCCTTAGGACCAATGCGAATTCGCTTGCATTCCTAAGTCGGACGCGCATGTTTGTTTGTGCTTCGTTTTGAACCCGACTGCGGTCTCCACCCCCCATCCACCCCATCTCTGCTCTGAGCACGTCAACAATGTCATTCGCATAGTCTGCACCTGATCATGACTCGAACGTCTCCAATCGGCCACCAGGCGCAAAACGAAACTATATATGTATAGCGAGAACCGCTGCCGAGCTTGCAAAACGAATCCGGGGGCTTCGTCTACATTGCATGCCGACACCTGGGCCGGTACGACGTTTTAAATGGCCTGCATTGACTTCGTTATCAAGCAACTCGGTGACCTCGGCATCTGATCGGCGAGTTCAATACGGAGGAGGACCACCCTCTGAAGTAGCCCAAGTAGCTCACCTCCCGCGTATCAACTTCGAGCGTTCTTTTATCACTCCTAGGGTCATCGTCTTTCCCAGGATGATCGACGTCGTTGGATCCAGCGCCCGCGTCAAGTGTTTCGCATCCAACATCGGCGCCAAAGGTTTCACCATCCACATCGACACCTGGGCCGACACCACGATCGGGTGAGCCACCGCTGCCTGGTCCGCCTATCCCGAAGATAAGGAACACATCTTCAGCGGCACGGAAAACACTGTGGATCTCCGCCGGTGGGATCAACCTCCAAGACAGGATCGCAAAGATGTCGTCTTCGACGACCTCTTGTTCTGGACGAAGCCATCCGTCTTCGTTGCGCTCAATTCAATCGATATCGGTCTGGCGACCAACTCGAGGATCAAAGCATACGTCAGTAACGTTTCGAAAATCCGCATGACTTGGCAAGTTAACAGTTGGGCGGATACAAGCTTTGGGCCGCTGGATTCAGCTACATTCCCTGCAACTAAGGTGAATATGGAAGGTAGCAAGTTGGTTGTTCAATCGTACGTTGACCAGAGTTACAGTGCTTGTAGCTCGGCGTTCCTTTGGTTAGAGCAACTCAGTTAAAGGAATCCATTCTCCTGTCTCTCCATCCATGCTCTGTTGTCCATTCTGTACCGCACTTTAATCTCGACTTCCAATACAGTTTACGTGCTGGTCTTACGCGAGACTGGATTCACGATGAGATTGAATATCTCGCTCTTTGATGTCAGGTCACCCTTCCTATCACCCAAGACCCGAACCCAACCTTCAATTGGCAAACCCCAAGTCCACGAGGAAACATCCTCCTGCTGTGGTCTTTCTTAGCAAGTAAACTTGCGACAGCGTTTCACTCTGTTATTCTTCGGAGCAAGGCTTAACTCTCCTACAACGCTAGGCTTCTTGGTTGCCTTGGTGCAATTTCTTGTTGCGGCGGCGGATGCTGCAACGGAGATTGTGGTGGGGAATTTTGCAATGGAGAATGTTTCGGTGGCGCCTGCGGCGGCCAAGAGTGCTGCAGTAGCTGGTGCTCCTGCCACACTGAGGAGGGTCCTACTAACTACTGAAGACCCTTGGCATACTGAAGACTCCTGGCTTTTGCAATGGTTCGGAATTTATCATTATGTTGACGATATAGCATCAAGCCAATCTTCAAAGACAGTGAGCTCCTTGACCCGTTCCATCAAGCTTTGGAGTCCCGTTACTGGACCCCGGGGTATAAGAGAGGAAGTCGGGCACTCCAGAATACCTCATATGAGGTGGTCTTCGCGAATACTGAGCCCGTGATCACCGATGTTTGTTTGTGCCTGGTTTTGAACTCGACCGCAATCCGCCCCCTTCCTCCGAACTTGCTTCACTACCTCAGCCGCTCGATCTAACATGGCACGCGAACCGTCAAAGATATCGATGCAGTTGAAGCCCATGGTTTTCCCCATCCTGACCTTGCTCCCACCTAATCTACCCCGCCTTTCAACCATTCCCCGAAACTACCATGACCTTGCATCGCTTTACTCATTCTCCAGATTATCCGCGGCTGTTAATAGCGTCGGACCTATGGCCCGGGGCACATGATACTAGCTCGGACCTATCGAGCTGCGTCAAATACGCTTGGGATGCATGATCTGGACGGCACAGCATGCCAAGAATGGGAATTCCTTTGCCACACCCGACAATCTCCATACTGATATGCCACGTTTTCTCACGCGATCCGGTGCAACACTAGAACCTTTACCCAGCGGTGGCAAAGAGGCATTAATATGATCCACTTAGACGAGACATAGGCTATATATCGTCTGGTGGTAAATTGATCTGTCGAGGTCTCCTTAAGTCCTTGCCTCCCTGCGTCGTATCGTTCACTTTCTATCTATTTTCATCTATAAATGGGGTCCTGCACTCAGTTTCCTAGTAAGTGCTAGTGAGCATCCACGCGCCTCATCTTCGGCACTGACCCGCATCGTTTGGGACTGAACCAAGATAATGGAACCCCTTCTCAAGCATCCCTGATCACCTCGCAACCAGATGCACATCCCATCCCAGACGCGACATCACCCAGCCATCCCCCAACCGACCCAGAAAAGGCCCCCGAGCAGGTACCTCAAAGCCAAACCGGTGCCAAATATGTTGAATCCGGGTATTGCGCGTCTTGTGGAGATATCACCGAAGCGTTAGTCTCCTCGACGTTCTCGATTTCGACTTGGACTGACCGAATGCGACGTACCCGGCGTTGTTCTACATCTTAGAAGTCTTAATTGTTGTGAGATGATCCTCACCTGCATTACGTGCGGTGTAAATTAGGGATATAGTCTATTCGCAAGCTTAATTGCCTTTCCTGGCAGGTGCGCTTCGACTTCTTCATCTGAAGTCTTGGGCGACACCGAGTCTAACGCCTTGCCGGCTTGACTAGCTTTGAGCCTCCATATATACTTACTACGTGCTGTACACTAGCATGAGATACATTGTCTGTGCTTGACTCGTTACCCCCTTCTGGAGGCGCTCGACAGACTTCGTGAAGGACTTCGCGTGGTCCAAGTAACCCCTTGAGGCCAATCAACCAGCCCACACTGAGGAAATGGACCCACTCGCTTTCGAGTCAGTACCCAAAACGTTGCGGGTTTCGAGCTGTTTCTGTTCTTCGCCAAGCTTCCCACCCGGGGGAAAGCAGCAAGCGAAAGCGAGAAACGCGCACAAGATCTATCGCTTTCGCCTCCCGATGCTCGCGAAAGGACTTCCACCGCGTCATCAGCTAGTTTGCAACAAAAAATCGACGTCATTAGTTCCATATGCGCCGCCCTCGATCCTCGCCCTCCCCGGTCATCTCCGCTTAGTCAGCTTCGGGTTTCGCCAGCTCCGTCAGAAAAGCTGATTACGATTCCAAATTGACCTCACATACTATATATATATATGCTTCCATCTCTTCCTTCTCTTCCTCACTTCCAGAGCGCACTATTCCAAGTAACCAGAATGATCCCCTCCACTCCCACCCAGGGTGAGCATTAATGAGGCCTTATGGACGATTGCTCGTATCGGGTTTGGCTAACGCTTTGCTTTGTTATATAATAAAGCAACTTCGTACTGTAAACGCCCCTTCTAGTCCGCAACCCATGTTCGCACAGACCTCCACGAACCCTCCCCCAGCGGAAGCTGACCCCGTTGAAGACGGTGACGACCTTAAGGCCAAGAAAGCTTCCAAAGACAAGAAAGCCTGGAAGTCAATGGTTAAGACGACTTGGAAGGTCGTCAGGCCCGTCGTCGCGTAAGTTCTTGTGCCGAGTCAATCATCTTCTCACCGAACTTGATCACTCGACCTTTCACTTATACTTCCTTCCCTCATCAGGGTTCTTGCTGTGGTCGGGAGTATTGTTCGAGACGTCATCGACTTTTTCGACGACTCCTTAGAACGCCAACATCCGAGGTTGGTTAGCCGTGGGTGGTCTGCGTTTACGTCCTGTAATGAACTACGATCCTTTGGATAGACTCGCTGCTCTCCCGACCTTGTCGAACCCAACACTCTGACAATTGGCGACCTTGTCTATCTGGTCGCCTTAAAGATGGCAGGTCCAAAATGGAACTCCGCAAGAGCTCGGGAGAGTTAGAAAGAAATTTAGAAAATGGCATAGGGGGTCGTGTTTGCGTTGGGGCAACTGCACCGCACCATCCCCCGCCTGAAAAGCTGGGGAAGCAGCAGCCCGCGAACGTGACCACCCCCTGCCCACTCCCCCCAAAAAAGACGAGAAAAGAAGAAACAAAGAAATGTCTTGCAAAGTTGTCCACCTTGATGTTGCCAACACCGCGGCAACCGTGGAAACTTCGACTTCGACGAAGTCCTCCTTTTTTCGTTCGCTTACCTTGACCTTATAACTCCTCTAGAATGACGAGATAACGACGTCTCACAGAGCCATGTATATATTATGTGCTAATAGACGAAACGTGAAAGTGGTTTCTTCCGTATAAATATACCAGGTCAAGCCCTCGAAAGTGGATCCAGTATACATCCTGGCTCTCCAGACCTCACATCCCACCGAAGATCTCTGGAATCCGGGCACCGCTCCCCAGAGATACAATCTTTATCACCGCCCGCAAGTATCAATTCTGGAGGACCCACGAGCCACAACGGACAAGTAAGCGCGAATTGATCCCAAGGAGGCCACGAGCGACCGGGCTGCAAGGCAAGGGAGCGTAGAAATGCCTTTGTCAATTTGCGAGAAATTATAGGGGCCATTTGTGATACACGAGTTTTTAATATTGAGATGGGCTAGCGAGAAATTATTTCGGTACAATGGTGTATAGCCTTCCGCCGCTCGACTCATTTGATCCACTCGACGACCAATTTCTAACGAGGAACGGCTTAGCTCGGACCAGTACTAAGATGTAATGTGCTCCATACCGCTCGTAAGTGGCTTGGGTGTATCCTAGAATAGGCTTCCGCATCCGCAACAAGGTAGAAGTGTTCGTCACTAGTGAAGATGGAAAGTGAAGTTTCTTCACGGCCCAGGGCGATTCAGCGCCGATGATGATAAGATAGAATAGACAAATAGGAATAGACGCGGACGTACCACGACGCATCCCATGGTCCCAGCAAGGAGCAACTTCGCCGCTTGATGAAACCGTGCATTGCATCAGTTGCCACGGTGCAGCGAGATTCCAAGACGACTTCAGATCATTGGATCGGACAATCGTTAACCGAGCATGGCTAACAATTATCGTTAAAAATCACACTCATTAGTATGTCGTTTTACCTACTCGGAAGATCCACTTTGGATAGAGGGCTCCGATTCCAGCCAGTGGACTGCTAACCACGAGCGATTCAAATCATCCTACGGGTTTTTATTAGAGCTTTACGGTATTCGAGATAGAAAGATGCGTATTATGCAACCCACGATCCGCTCCAATAAGCCAGGTCGGGACAAAGAGGTGCAGCGTACACGGAGCGCACTTTCCCGATCGTCAGTCAGAGTGCAGACAAACCAGTCCTCAACTTTGAGCTCAATGTATGAGGCAGCAACTGAATTGTTGTCTGGAATGACTTTGATAAATCCGCACATCACGCGATTACCGTCACCCCCACCAGGAGGTATGGCAGCTGCCGCAGGGGCCGGCTGGATCTGCAAACTTAGGGGGCGTGAACGGGGGCCAGCCATCGAAAAGGGAAATCATCAAGCGAACGAACCTATCTCCCTCATCCGCCGGAGCCCATCGATCAGCAAGAGCTCCCTCCAATTTGAACCAATCTTGACGAATGTCCAGGGGGAGCTTGGAATGCCACGACAGAGCCTGGTGAGAGAAATAGAGTGAGGCAAAATCGGCCATCCAAGCTGGATCTCGGAGTTTGCCCTCATTCCATGCGGCAGCACGAATAGCCTGAATAAACGATACGCAGTCATCCCAGCTATCCCCCCTGAAAAATTCAACTGAAAGTTGGAAGTAGTTGGAGCTGGTGGTTGGCAAAGGAATACAGGACGGATTGCGACGTACTTTTTGACGAACTTGGCATCGCGACTTGGTCCTCCAACTGTGCTGATCAAAGTACCGGCGTTATTCCAGTGTCGTAGAACGGTAATACACGGTGCAAAGAAGTGACTGGTATGAGCGGAAGGGCACGGTGATCGATCGGTGCTCGAGCGAACCGTGGGAGTTAGCTGCCTCATCTCCCAAAAGCATCATAATGGGAAGTGGAAAACAAAGAACAATCCGTGCATACCCCTTTGTCTGGGAGGAAAGCGTACGGTGTAGGGCCATTTCCTCTCCATTCCTTCCCCCCGTTGTGTTGGATTTGGCCACGTGTCGTGCCATGCTTTCCACCCTACTAACGCATGTTGGTACCTAAGGGTCCCGGCCTTAAGCCATCGTAGCGGCGCCATTTCCCCGACTCCCTGCTCAAAAGAACATGAGAGAATACATATATTCAACACAATGTTAAAGTAGCCTTCAATGAAGAATATAGCCAATTGGTGTCGAACCAGAATGGAACTCGTTGCAGTCGGAGATCTCCTCACAGTCTCCGAGGCGGACGATGATGCAATGAAGAGAGTGAGTTACATACTTGCAACTTCACCGTTCCGGCAACAGAGGGTGGGATGCTCGGTCCGAAGCCCTAAAAGCTTTAGTTCAACTGTCTCTGTAGTCTGTGAGCAGGCGAAGGTCACGTGTCCGGGGGCTGCAGCCACCGAGACACTCGCCCTTCACTGGGTGTACTCGGTTAGTATGAGCTGCGTCTTCCGCGTCCGAGTCAGGCTATTCCTATCCAGCATCTTACAGGTGAGTGACAGAGCTTGGACAAGCCATGAGCTCTTAAGGTCATTGGTGCACATAATTCCAGCCGGGAAGTCGCATTCACGGCATTGGGTGGATCCGGATGAGCAGGGACTCGAAGATAACAGGCATTGCTGAGAGTTGACAGGCAACCCAACGTCATATTTCTTGAGGTTATAATATCTTATTACGGGAATTTCATAGATAATCGAAAATTCCTATATCGAATAGGTGGTGAGGCTCAGGACTCACGTTCGCCGTGGCCCGACTACAGAATAACCTGCAGCTCAGTCTCCTCTCTAGGTTACGTAGCAATGGAGCTCTGTAGTCCGAGGATAGGCTGGAATATGCCATCAAACACAGCCGAGACCAGAACAATCAATCAAAGAGGGAGCGTTGCGTGCATTTTACTAGGTTGGTCATTCTGCATGGGGACGATCCTAATGAAAAAGAAACAATGCTAATGCTAATTTTATGTGGATTTTCCTTTTGGCCGAGCTTTCGTCGGGTGCTGCGATAGTTGCTTTGGCTGTATCGATTGTTGCTGCTCATGTTGTGGTTATGGCGGCTCGGCGTAGTTTCGCGCTTCGTTGATCTTTTCGCTCGGTTCAAACGCTGTTTAATATACTCGTTTTAACTAATAGCGAAAGCCGCGGGGACTTGCCAGGAGTGACTTGACAACAAGACCATTCAGCAACCGAGGGCACATCCTCCTCAGGCTCCCGTTGCCGATCCGGCTTGGGACTTGATTGAGCGAATGATCCAGAACTTGAAGCGATGCAATAAAACAAGCCATCAATGGATAAAAGAGATTCGTTACCAATGTTGAAAGCAGATAACCTCGCCTGCTATTCGGACTCGTAGTTGATGTCCTGGGTTGTGCCATGGATCCCATCCGGGCATCCCATAGATGAGGCTGTTGTCCATGTTCCCTGCTCCACTATTCATTTAACCGTGCTCTCCATTATACAAGAGCTTTAGTGCCCCCGCACCAGCGAATCGTGCGGGTTATTCTGATTTCCCATCAGCGGTTCTTACGCGGTGGGTCAGCTCCAGCTGCGCTTCACGAGACCTGCCAACTTCCGCAGCTATGGTCTCACACCCTTTGCTCTCGAGGAGACTAAAGAATTCCTAGTCCTCGTATGCATAGAGTGCTTAAAGACAACATGTCTACTGTGTTTTTGCTGTACCCTGACCTTGATTTCCTCTCGCCCACCTCCTAATTTTCCGAGTGAGCGCCAACGGAGTCTCTGGGGAACGGCGCCCAGCGGACCGATTAGATAACTCCCTCAACACAGCAAAGAGATCGGTGGAAGCTGATTGGTGGAAGCTAGCGAAGGAGACATGGCGCACGGCTACCCCTGAGTTCCTCCGACGCCTCGTGCCACAGGGTTGTCTGGCCGAGGTTATAATCTCGACCGCTTGTCCCCACCCGCTCGAACATTCTCTTCTCGCCCGTCGCCCCTCCTCGCTCTACCCAGCCTTCAACTCGCCCCGATCCGTGCACCTTCGGGGGCCCAAACAATTTTCTGTCTTTCGACCAGATTCCACTTCTCCTATTCTCGGCCGAAGCACCCAACCTAACTGAACGAACCTCATGTCGTATCACGGTCACAAGCACCATGGTCATCACCACAGCGGCAGTGGCTACTATGTGCCGCAGCAGCCCCAGGTTATCTACACCCAAGGTAAGGATCATCGTAATGCTCAGCGTTGGGTCGCTGAGTGAACCGTTGTTCGATATTGTCTCTCAGGTCAGCCACAGTACACGGGCCAACCTCGTGTAATTTACCAGCAACAGCCGGCGTACTACGCGCAACCACCGCCACAGGTTGTCTACGTACAACCACGACGACAGGAGAAAGGGTGCTGCGACGATTGCTGTCCCTGGTGAGTGGGAATCCGACTTAAGCGTTTACCGCCCATCCTCCGAACAACGCTGAACTCTTATTATTCCAGTCTCGCTTGTTGCGCCGGACTATTATGTTGCGACCTCATATGTTGTTAACCATAAGTGATGACTTTCACGTCCTTCACGGTATTACCTATGCCCCAGCAGCCATCTCTTGGAGTATCAACGATTTTTTGTTGTTGTCCTTTTATAGTAATTGTATCTCTATAGGGTATTCAGAACGGACTCATATATTACTGCGAGTCCAAGTACCTCTCCGCCCGGACAGATTCCTAGGCTGGTATTTGATGGGCGATACTATAGCTCTCGAATGCTGGCCAAGAACTTGAAGGAATAGGGGCGGGAGCCTCCGGGTCGGCGCACGGCATTCAACGGTCGTTACAGTGAAGCCGGTTAGCAACGTCCACTTCTTGGATCCTATCGACATCCAGATATCCCTACACCAAAGAGATATCGCATGCAGGCCCGGTTAGAGGATGATCGTCTTCGATATCGAACTCGCCAAACCTGAAGTCAACTTAGTCGCCGGCCTCCGGCTTGATGAACTCCGGCCATCTCCTGGGTGGTGCCGGCCCACATATCGCCATTGATCGTAAATCCTTACCTCTCGATACCTTCGGTTTAAGTATTAACTATACGTCCATGGCATTAGAATCAATGGCAAGTTGCCGCAACTTGGGGGAGTCTTGGAGGCGCTGGAGCTCAAGAAATGGGCCTGGGTGGCCTGTGAGAATGGCCACCACGCCGTCCCTCAACAGATTTCTCTCTTTATCAAGTAAACAAGTTCTTCACTATAGGGCTGGACTGAACCCTAGGGATAGTTCTTCCTCCGAAAACTTTTACCGAGGCTATTGGAGCCGTGTAGTGAGGGTCTTGGTAATTACGGTCACCCAAGCTATGGAGTTCGGGAATATACAGTACGATCTCCCTCAGCGCAGCTAGGTGCTTGCTCGTTTGGTGTCCAAATCCAGGAAGCTAATTTATCTCCCATGAAAAGCATCAGAAAAGCGTCTATTTTATCTATAGTCGCAACTTATTGGGAGTAGAGGCAGCAGAATATGGGCGAGGAGACCAAGACCGAGAATCCTTTGACGGAATTGCTTTATCCGAAGGAACGCCGAGCTACGAGCGCTAGAACTCTCGTCAGTCTGCGATCAAGTAATCAACTTGCTAGTCTTCCTGCTAACCTTAGTGGAAGGCGATGTAGCTGACTCCAGCCGACCAAAGCTTCGTGTCCGCCCAACTGTCGCAGTGCCAGGTCAAGCCGGCTCTCGAAACATTATCGACGTACGCCCTGACTCTCGCATTCGTTCCGGAGCCGATATCGACCGAGTTGAGCGCAACAAAGACGCTGGGCTGCTTCAGGAACTCGACGCCTTCGAATTTGACATCCTTGTGATCTTGTCCGGTAGGTCGGTCCCAAGGACGGAGGTCAAGGGTGCTTCCTGTGCCACTGAAGATGTAACTCTTGTCCTCAGGATACGCCACCCAACCAGCCTTAGCCCTCCAGATCGTGGTGTCGGCCCAGGTGTCGATGTGGATGATGAAACCTTTGACGTCGATGTTGGAGGCGTACGTCTTGATCCGGATGCTGGATCCGGCCGCGTCGATCATATTGAGGAAGACGACGACCTTGGGTGGAGTGACATAGGGATGTTCGAAGTTGATGCGGCGGGAGGTGAGCGGCTTGGGCTGGCCCAGAGGGTGGTCCTCCTCCGTATTGAACTCGCCGATCTGGATGTCGAGGTCGCCGGGCTTCTTGATGAGGCAATCCATGCCGGCCATGTACAGAGTGGTATCGGCCCAGGTGTCGCCGTGCACCGTGCACTTCTGAGCGTCGATTCCATCGGCGTACCCTTTGGCACGAAGCACGGTTCCGGACTTGATGTCGAGGGAGTTAAGGCCGACGGCAACCTGGGGAGGAGCAACGTACTTCTCGGCGAAGTTGATGGTCTTGGCGGTCTGAGGCTGGGGGTTGTTCCAGAGACGGACTTCTTGGGTGTTGAAAGAAGCAACGTGAGGCATGTTGATCAAGAGGTGTGATGAGGAGTGACGGTGGTTTGGAGCTTAAGAAATCTTTGGATGCGAGCTTAGAGGGTGAACTCGATGCTTTGCTGAGGAGCAACCTTGGTCAACCAACTCCCTTTTATATCGTTCAGTCGCGTATGCCTGCGCGAATTTCTCCCCACGGAAGCTCGCTCTATAGCGATTTGCTCTCCCATTTACTGTTACGCGAGCTGGCTCCGATCAAAAGAACCTGCATCAAGACCTATAGGCCTCCGAATTCGCTTGCAAATTCGGCGAGCGGGACCGCTCTGGTTCGATATAAACGAAAGGCCCTTGAATTACTCCATTTGTGTGAAAAATACTGTATTATTAGAAGGAAAACATTGGCGAGTGGGAGTCCGAAGGATTGTGTCATTGATCCCCCGAGCGACGCGCGCCGAATGTTGATTTACCGGACTATGAACGTAACAACCTCATATGTGCTAGCTCTTAACGATAGCTTTCATGTCTTTCACGGTCTTAACAATTTCTTCGGTGAGCGTCCGTTTGAATTACCGGCCCTTTTTGCCGTTTGTTCGTTCAGACTAACTGTAGCTCCGTAGGGTATTTAGAATAGATCTACTGCTGCGAGTCCGATACCCCATATCCCGTACTGACTCTCAGGCTGGTATTATATATAAGAGAGCCCTCGAATCCTTGGCGAGAGCGCTCAGTATACTTTGGGGGTTGCCAACGTCGACACTAGGCCGTTAACGTTCGGAGGTTTGTTCGGCGTCCCGTTTCACGGCTAATTTCCATCAGCCTCGTATCTCGCTAAATTACGCCTGTTTGACCGAGATTCTTGCACTAAGCGAGAGGGGCCGAGGTGATCACAAACCAAACTGTGACTCGAACTCCGTTTCGTTCGCTGTCAGCTTGCGACAGCTGATAGATTCTCGTGGTCCAACTTGCGATACAATACCGTTAGGGTATGCCATCAGAGATTGTATCGTGCGTTTTGGGCGTTGGAAAGTGATGGCTGGTCGGACGTTATGGATTAACGGGACTGGGGGAGCGTCAGAAGAATGGTCCGCCAACAGACCTTCCCACCGATTGAGTTCAATAACTCTTTCCTTATATGTCGATACTGTAATCAATGCAATAATAGGTACGTCCTTAAGCATGTTATTGAAGTTTCAGAGTCAAGGTCCTGGGACTTATGTGTGTTAAGTTTTAGTAGGTCGATCATCATAACTTTCGCCCCGGCTTGGCGGTAGTTCAGCGCCCGAAAGGATGTGTCCAAAGCCAGAAAGCTCCTTTCACCCTCAGATACTATCAAAGATGCGTCTACTTTATTTATAGTCGCGAGTTATTTGGGAGTGAAAACAGGGGAGTAGGGTGGAGAGACCAAAGACCGAAGACCGATAACCGTTTGACCGAATTGCTTTATCCGAAGGAACGCCAAGCTGCAGGCGCTAGAGGTCTCGTCAGCATGCGATCACGTAATCGACTTGCTAGTCTTCCTGCTAACCTTAGTGGAAGGCGATGTAGCTGACTCCAGCCGACCAAAGTTTCGTATCCGCCCAACTGTCAACGTGCCAGGTCATGCCGGTTGTCGAAACGTTATCGACGAAGGCTTTGATCCTCGTATTCGTTGCGGTGCCGATATCGATCGAATTGAGCGCAACAAAGACCTTGGGCGTCTTCAGGAACCCGACGCCATCGAAGTTGACATCCTTGTGATCTTGTCCCGTAGGTCGGTCCCAAGGTCGGAGATCAAGGGTGCTCGCTGTACCACTGAAGATGTAACTCTTGTCCTCAGGATACGCCACCCAGGCAGCCGTAGCCCGATAGAGCATGGTGTCGGCCCAGGTGTCGATGTGGATGGTGAACCCTTTGGCGTCGATGTTGGAGACGTAAGCCTTGATCCGGGTGCTAGATCCGACCGCGTCGATCATCTTGAGGAAACAGACGACCTTGGGTGGAGTGGCATAGGATCGTTCGAAGTTGATGCGGCGGGAGGTGAGCTGCTTGGGCTGGCCCAGAGGGTGGTCCTCCTCCGTATTGAACTCGCCGATCTGGATGTCGAGTTCACCGGGCTTCTTGATGAGGAAGTCCATGCCGGCCATGTACATAGTGGTATCGGCCCAGGTGTCGGCGTGCACCGTGCACTTCTGGGAGTCGATTCCATCGACGTATCCTTTGGCACGAATCACGGTTCCGGATTTGATGTCGAGGGAGTTAAGGCCGATGGCGATCTGGGGAGGGGCAACGTACTTCTCGGGGAAGTTGATGGTCTTGGAGGTCTGAGGCTGGGGGTTGTTCCAGAGACGGACTTCTTGGGTGTTGAAAGAAGCAAGGTGAGGCATGTTGATCGAGAGATGTGATGAAGATAGACGGTAGGTAAGAGCTTAAGAGATCTTTGGATGCGAGCTTAGAGATTGAACTGGATGCTTTGCTGGGTAGCAACCCCGGTCAACCAACTCCCTTTAAAATCGCTCAGTCCCGTATACTTGCCCGAACTTCTTCCCACGTAGGACCGCACGATACCGATTAGTTCTCCCATTTATCGTTACGCGAGCCGGCTCCGATCAGAAGAACCCGCATTAAGACCTGTAGACCTCCGAATTCGCTTGCAAATTCGGCGAGCGGGGCCTGCTCTGGTTTAAAATGAACGAAGGGCCCTTGAATTACTAGACTATGCAGAAATATCGGAGATTGACTGGCAGAATCGAAAACAAAGCATTGGCGAGCATGGGTCCGAAGGATTTAGTCACCGATCCTCTAAACAATGCGACCGCGACGCTCTTTCATCGGACTATTCTGTTGCGGCTTCGTATGTTGCTAGTCATAAATGATGACTTTCACGTCTTTCTCCGTCCTTTTGATGCTATCACCGACCATCCTTTCATATTACAAATGAGGGGGTTCTTTTGGTTTATATAATTGAATTCCACTGCAACAAGCCCGTGTACTCCACACTCTGGGCCGATTTATAAGCTGCTATTCGAGACACAACAGCCTTTCAATACTCGGTGAGAACCCTAAATACGCTTTGGGGGTGGGGACCGCAACGTTGATACCAGACAGTGGAACAGACGTCCAAACGACAAAGTTCACAACGTTCATCCTGTAAATGTTATCAAAATCTGATAGACGTCCCTGAACATTGGTATTCCATACTAATGCATACGTATCAGGTAATGAAACGGACTTGAGAGGAAGGCTGGACTGGAAAGTCTGCTCGAGGACAATGGGACGGAGTCACCGTAGCTTCAGACTCATCCTACACACAATAGCCACCCCCAAATACAGAAGTCAGACAGGTTTGCAAGAATATTGTTAGAGAGCATATCAATTCAGTCAAAAGCCATGATTTAAAGGGGAGTAGAGATGGTACACTATGAGACCGAAGACTGATAATCCTTTGACCGAATGGCTTTAACCGGAGGAACACTGGGCTGCCAAGGGCTAAAGGTCGTGTCAGCCTGTAATCCGAATAAGCAACATTCCGACCTCAACGCTAACCTTAGTTGAAAGCGATGTAGCTGATATCAGCAACCCACAGCTCTGTGTCCGCCCAGCTATCAATATGCCAAGTCATGCCACCCTTGTCCACATTGTCAACGTAAGCCCTGACCCTCGGGTTCCTCGCCGTAGAGATATCGAGCCAGTTGAAAGCCATGAAGACGCTGGGCTTCTTCCAGAACGAGACACCTTCGAAGCTGACATCCTTCTCTTGCTTCGCTTGAGGGTGGTCCCAAGCATGGACATCCATGTTATTGGCTGTGCCGCTGAAGATGTGTTCCTTGTCTTCAGGGTAAGCGACCCAACCAGCGATGGCCCTGTAAAGTGTGGTATCGGCCCAACTTTCGATGGTCATGGTGAATCCTTTGGCGTCAACACCGGAAATGCCGGTCTTGATGTGGGTGCTAGATCCCCCCAAGTCGAATGACTTGAGGAAGGTGACGACCTTGGGAGGAGTGACGAAGGGACGTTCGACATCGATGCGACAGATAGTCCTGGCCTGAGGCTTAGTCACAGGGTGGTCGTCTTTGGTATTGAATTCACCAAACTGGAACTCGAGATCACCTGGCTTCTTGATGAGGTAGTCCATGCCGGCCATATACAGAGTGGTGCCGTCCCCTTGTGCGTCCTCTGTCAGACTCCGATAGAATATCCTTATCATGAGGCTGGTTTCAGAGTCAAGAGATAATCGAGTAGAGGTGTAAGTTGTCGTATTCAAGAGGCTTTGCTGTAGATAGAACACAAGAGGCAAAGTGAGGAACAACCCTCCTCACTAGGTTCGTATATAAAGACCGAAAGAATGTTATAGAACTTCATGAAACGCTGACATGTTGTCTGAGTAATGAGCGTATGGTAGCCTTGAGGTGAACGCTGACACGTCGTCTGAGTAATGAACGTATGGTAGCCTTGAGGCACTGACTGAGATACATGCCTGAACAGCATGTCATTGAGGTTCCTCCGGCCATGTCTGATTCCCCGTTTCTTATCTTATCTTGTAACAATCGTGGTCATGACATCATCCCCCTCCAAGACCGAACCGAGATAGTTACTTGTTTCGTTGATGAGGTGAGGTTTTTCTTTGTTTGGGAGAAACTGCGTCGGGGTATTTGGAATGGAAACTTCGGATCCTGTCTTGTGCATTTTCCAAGTTCTGGACTGGTTCCCATGAGTTATGACCCTCTCCATATCCTTTCCATTTGACGTAGTATTCAAGATGTCTCCTCCAGTACCGGGAATTCAAGATTTCCTCCACTTCGTATTCATCTTCCCCTTTGATATTTTCGGGTGGGGGTTCCTCGAAGATTCACCCTGGAATGGTATAAAGGAAGTTCAAGTAGCCATGTCCCTCGCACAGGAGAAGCAAAAGGAATTCTATGACCAACGACATCAACAGGAGCCGGAGTACGCAATCGGAGATAAAGTCTGGTTAGAAGCGAAGAATATCAGTACGGATCGTCCTTCTGCAAAATTAGCAGCAAAAAGACTAGGACTGTTTCCAATTGAAGCCAAAGTATCGTTGCACGCCTACAAGCTCACCCTCCCCTCCACAATGAAGATTCATCCAGTCTTCCATGTCACGCTTATTACCCCCCATGTCACCGACACTATTCCAGGATGAACGCAGCCTCCCCCGCCTCCAATTGTCGTCGAAGATCAAGATGAATGGGAGGTGGAAAAGATCCTCAACTCCCGTTTCTACTACCGTCGATTGCAGTATCTAGTCAAATGGAAAGGATTCGGAGACGAAGGCAATACATGGGAAAATGCAGAAAATCTCAAACACTCCCCAGATCTTGTATGAGAATTCCATCAATGATTCCCTGAAGCTCCCAGTACTACGCCTCAACGCCAATCGTCTCAGCTTTGCCCTTAAGGAGGAGCAACTGTGATGACCCCGTCCTCACCCCATGCTTATCATATCTTATCTTATCAACAACACTCGTTATCTCATCTTGTCGGAACATTCTAGCACCTTCCATTTGTTAAGCAATTACGCGTCGTCTCCACCTGCTTACGCGTCACCTCCACTCACTTATTCATTGCCTCATGTATCGTCAGTCAGTGCCTCATGTCGTTACACATTTGTTAGTCATCACCTCCACTTTTGTACTATAATAGCTTGATGGAATGAGGAGGGTTGTTCCTCATTCCGCCTCTCGTCTACTCAACTAGTATCATCATCCTTTACCCTTGCACTCTTGACTCTTGAAGCGCCTCGCTTGACGACATCGATCTCGACTCTGACACTTCCCCCTTTGAAGGGTTCGGGTTTTACCGGCTTCAATCCTCCTCCAGTCGTCGCTCCAGTTGTAGTGAATTGGGTTGGGATGTTTGTAAGTCCATTGGTAAGGTTCTGGGTGGCTGTGTTGAGCCCGGCTATTGTGGCTGTGACTGCTCCTCCTACATTGAGTGCTTGCATAGTTCCTTGCATAGTGGCGAGTTGAGAGTTTGCTTGGGTGGCAGTGGCATTGGCTTGGTCGACTTCATTGCGTGCATTTATTAGGGCTTGTGATAATGCTCGAATGTTCGTGCTCATCGTGGTTAGTGTGTTTCGTAATTCTTCGTTGCTGAGACTGCCAAATTTTAAAGTCTACTGCATCGAAGGTTGTATCCATGGTGTTTGAATGACGTGGATGAAGTGGTCAAGGGGTAGTATGTGGTAGGCCCGGTGATACTGTGGTGGAAATGGTTCGTACGGAATGAAGAACTTGAGTTCATCGAATGAAAAATAGGAGTACAGGAAGATGAGCTGGAGGAGTCTTTCTGCACCCTAGTTTGTTCGCTGACATCAGTGTCGTATACTTCCTGCTTCTTGTTGGCTTTCGTTGCTCAGATGTGGTACTGGTTAAGGACGCCTGCTCCGAAGGTTCATGGTATGTACGTGGGTCGCTTGAGGGGAATTCCAAGGTTTGACTGATCTACTGGAGTTTCTTCCTTGGTTTTGACGAGAATTTGTACTTCAAGTTCTTTGACGAGGGTGTCAAGGTCGTTGGTGGAGACTACTGGTCTAGGTTTGTTGCTTCGATGGTTTTCGTATACCCACTTCTTGGTGCGTTCCTTGAGTCTTTGCTCCCACTGCTCTTGAGTTACTGATTGGGCGATCTTTCTTGCTGTTTGTCTTAACAGCTTGTTCTGTCGTTCCTGCTTTTTGGCGATGCGTACTGCGAGGGGTGCCACTAGAGATATGTTGCAAATGCTTTAGAATCGCAAGGTGGTTATGTAGGAATAATTGTTCACTTTTGTTCCAATAGGGATTCTTGATTGAATGCTCGAGGTGGTCAATGAGGTCGGCAGGTTCCTGTCTGAAGGTGAACCCGTCCCAAGTTTCTGGAGAGTTGGTTTCGTACGATGGTACTGGAGATTCCAGGGTGACAAGGTACACCTTTGGCAACTTTGCCTAATGTCAGCCTCCGATAGAATATCCTTATTGCGAGGCTGGTTTCAGAGTCAAGAGATAATCGAGTAGAGGTGTAAGTTGTTGTATTCAAGAGGCTTTGCTGTAGATAGAACACAAGAGGCAAAGTGAGGAACAACCCTCCTCACTAGGTTCATATATAAAGACTGAAAGAACGTTATAGAACTTCATGGAACGCTGACGTGTCGTCTGAGTAATGAGCGTATGGTAGCCTTGAGGCACTGACTGAGATACATGCCTGAACAGCATGTCATCGAGGTTCCTCCGGCCATGTCTGATTCCCTGTTTCTTATCTTATCTCATAATGATCGTGGTCATGACATCCTCAGGGTGTCAGACAAACAAACCGGTCTAGGTTGAACCCGAACCGGTCCAGCTGCATTTGCAATGGGTCAAACATATTGGGCGAAACGGTCGAGTATTTAAAATAAAGCCCCAAGGGCCTCAGTTATGTTCATTTTTTTTTGGTCCTTTGACTAGCTAATAGATAATAACTAACAAAAAAATTCAACTGGCATGTTTATTGGTAGCTTTGGGCAAGAAATGGGAGTCTATTTGGGGAGCGGCTGACATCTGCTGAACATCTACACAAACAAACAATGCTCTCGGTTTGATCGCCAGGAGCATGCCAATGACATGGTTCTTACTTGCAACGTCAGAGGATGGATTGCTCAAAGGATAATCCGAGACTATTGGTGTAGCGAACATCACCCACAAAACATAGTGATAGGGCGAAAGCCTCACGTTCGGTGGCTGTCACCACCCAGGTGCTCATCTTTCACCAGAGACAAGGCCACACTATATCATTTGGAAGCCTCACTGGCTGTGTTTTGATTCTAAATAAATACTGGGAAGTCACTCCACTCCATGCTATCCACTAACTGCCATCCAACAGCATCTGGGCATCCCTGCGGGGCTGGTAGTCCTTCAGTACCGCGTGAAGATGGTAAGTGGAAGTTGAGAGTAAATAATGGTGAAGAGACCTGCATTACTATGAGCTCTTACTACACTTCCATCTGCTTTTCTGTGCGATTCCTTTGCCACAGTGTGGAAAGGAAAAGCTGACGGACAGGAAATGAGGCTGTTGTACTTGGATCGGATGGATTCCTCCCACTGCTTATGGTCCAGGCCTGCTAATGCTTCCTTGTAGGATCGAGGGTCCATGGCCACTAAGCCAAACTCATATGCCAGACAAGCAGAGTGGTCAACCGAGAACTGCACTGGGGGTGCAATGTTCTGACAAAGTTGAGTTTCCATAATGGGGAATGGATCTGGTAGGCCCCGACGATGTTTAGGCTTTGGTTCAGGCAGTTGCTGCTGCTGGTCAAGAGGTAGAGAGGGTGCCAAGGGAACGACTGGAGGTGGAATCGACGGAGGTAGAGAATTTGGGGGTGAGGAAGTGGAGGAAGTGGAAGATGTAGAGGAAGTGGAAGGAGTAAGAGTAACGAGAGGTTGCTATTCGTCCTTGGAGTCTGAATCAGAGTCTTTGTCTTCGTTGACGATAGGTCTATTGATGGTCAGAGTCTCCTTGGGTGAGGTGTACGGCACGTCCTCAAGGAAAGTCACATCACATAATGAATACTCCTTCCGGCTAACGGGGTCATAACACCTCCAAGCCTTGTGATTTGCGTTGTAACCGAGGAAGATTGCTTTAAGTGATTTGGGCGCGAGCTTGCCCTGGTGAACCTTCTTAGGGATATGAACATAAGCTGTGCAACCGAAGGGTTGGAAGCAAGCGGCGGAGGGCTTCGTCCCGTTGTTCCAGAGAGTGAAGGGTAGGAATCCGGGTATGGCATATGACGGTGAATGGTTTTGTGTATACATTGCGTAGAGCAATGCATCAGACCAGTACCCATCTCCTAAGTTGGCGTTGATGAGGCAGCTAAACGATAGTGTCGTTCAGAGTGTGATTGAGACATTCAGCAACTCCGTTCTGCTTGTGGGTGTGAGGGGTAGTACGTTGGTGATGGATTCCATTCTCGGTACAGTATCGTTCGAATTCCCCTTCATATTTGCCTCTGTTATCGGTTTGGATAGCCTTAAGTAAAGCTCCAGTATGCTTTTCAGCACGGACGTGGTAGTCCTTGAAGGAAGCGGTGGTGTCTGAATTAGCCTTCAACTGATAGACGACTCCATACTCAGTGTAGTCATTGAGGAGGGTTATGTAGTATTTAAAACCTTCTTGTGTGGTCAGGAACGGTCCACAAATGTCCAAATGGACAAGCTTGAGTGGTTTCTTTGCACGAGTATGACCTCCAGTAGGGAAGGGCAAACGGGTATGCTTGCCTTTGAGACAGGCATCGCATGAAGTTGCACTCCCATTGACTTTTGTGTTGTAGTCGAAGTTGATAACCAGGTCTTTGCGGGCAATTTTGAGAAGAGAGAAAGTCCCAATATGAGCCCAATGTCAATGCCAAGAGGTGTTCTCCACCTTTACAGCCTGGGCTTTCTTGGGTAGTAGAACTTCTCCCTTGCATCGGTATGCGTTTCCAGTTCGAGGTACTGATAGCTCAAGCTCATCACCGTTCCAGATGTCAACCTTCTTGTCACCGAACTGGATGCGGCATCTGAGATTGTCAAGGTGAGAGATCGAGATGAGATTCACAATGCCAGGGGTGTTGAACGTGTTTGTGATGCAGATCGTTACTGGTGGAGAGTTGGGAGGGGTAAAACAAATGGTAAGAGTACCTGATCTGAGGGCGTCTAAGGAGCTCTTAGGTGAAGTGAGACTGATGGCAATAGGCTTATTGAAAGGCTTGTAGTCAGCGAAGGACTCCAAGTTTCCGTTGAAGATGTGGGTAGCTCCGGAGTTGAACTCCCACCGTTCCCCAGCTGCAAGATGGTCTAGAGTAGTCTTTGCTTTCTCAGAGGCTTCATCATTGATAGCGAGAGTGGCAACCCAGCCCTTGGGATCAGGTGGTGTGTCGTTTTCTTTTCTTATTGCGTCGCTGCTGGTTAGACTTCTCAGCTCTGAGTTGAGCCTGAGCCTGTGAGTCCTTCTTCTTCCTGCACTCGGATTCCAAGTGGCCTTTGCCTCGACACCAGTTGCAAGTACCAGTCTTCTTATTGTCCTGCTTCTTGTTCAGATTGGGAGGATTAGGATTGGGATTGGGCTGATGGTGATGATGCTTCTGTCCCTGACATGCGGCGAAGGAAGCTTCAGGGTTGACTGCAAGAGAGTGGCCGTTCCGTTCCATCTTGTCCTGCGTGATGAGGCTGATGATCAAGGAAAGATCGAGCTTCTTCAGATCGGTTTGGCTGGTGAGGATTGACTTCTTGACAATGGCGTAGGAGTCAGGAAGTGCCCCAAGGATGCAGATCGCGAAGTCCCATTCCTTGCAGGGGATGCCAGCGGTCACTTGCTTAATGTGAAGTTGACGTAGCTGATTGATCTGGGTGTTGAGGGGTTGGACTTTGTTGAAACAAAAAGAGATAAGCTGTGCCTGGTAGTGGAAGGTGGAGAGAAGCCCTTTCAACTTGTACACATTGGAGAGTGCCTTCCAGGCTTTGTAGGCAGTGGCGGCGTTCTCACCAAGTGGAATGCATGATTTGGCGACTGCGAGGTTGATTGTAATCTGGGCTGCATGCTCTTTCTGCTTCCACAAAGCAAGTTTTGCCCTCTCAGTAGGTGCTGGCTGTGCCTTGGCACCTGTGACAATGCCCCACGCGTCTTCACCTTCACAGACATTGCATAGACGGAATGACCAGGTGTCCCAGTTGTCAGAGCCGATGAGGAGCTTGAAACTTTTTGGGAGTTTGAACACAGAGGGGATAGCCTTTGCACTGCTGCTTGGGGTAGCTGGAGCACGTTCGGGGAGTCTAGGTGCATCGGATGGACCTGGTGCGTCTCCTTCGTATTGGACATCTTGGATAGAGTGTTGAACGATGATAGGGAACTAGTGGAAGATGAGAGAACAAGTGGTATAGGGTAGGAATGCGGATTTGAGTGTGAACCGTTGTTGAAATGCTTTGTGGAGATTCAACTGGTTACTCTGGGCCCATAACCTGAAGTAATACAGCACTTGGTAATAAGGGAGAGAATAAACTATTACCTTGGAGTGATCTCAGAACGCAGTTAAGAGAACATCCAAGTGAGGGCGAAAAGTCCATCTATATGGTAAAGGGCACACACAGACAAACAGTAAACACAAACAATAATAAACTACAACATAAGCTAGTCCAAAGCACGGCAGATTTCTCTGTCTACATCGGGCATTTTGGAAAGGATATCATCATACTCCTCACTCATGTCAACGATATGGCAATCACCGAAAATAACCACAAAAAGCTCGACGAGATTAAAGTGTTCATCAAATCCCAATTTGAAGCTGAAGATTTAGGACCTCTTCACTTCTACCTGGCTATTGAATGGATCTGCAACTGAGCGACCTGCACTATTACCAGCCATCAAGGCAAATTCGCTTGTACCATCCTCGAACGCTTCTCTATGCTTGATTGCTCATCTGAAGACACTCCTGTCGTCTCCGATCATCAATTCTCTGACCAGGACAGCCCGGCTAAGGACTCAGAAGATCAACAGAAGATGGCAACCGTACCCTACCTCGAAGCTATCAGAAGTCTAATGTATCTCATGCTTGGAACGCATCCTGACCTCGCTTACACCATTGGGAAGCTCAGCCACTTCGGCAGTAACCCTGGCAAGAAGCACTGGCAAGGGGTGAAGCGTGTTTTCTGGTACCTTAAGGGCACACTGGACCACTCTCTTGTCCTTGGTGGAGTTTGCTCCGGATACCCTCTCCTCACCACCTACTCCGATTCCTTGTTTCAAGATTGTCCGGACACTAGTCACTCCACCTCAGGATATGTCTTCTATCTTGGCAACGGGCCTATCAGCTGGAGTAGCAAGTGGCAACCCATTGTTACCAACTCCACCATGGAAGCTCCTCTTATATCATCACCCCCTGGCTGTGGTAACGAGGGATTACAATTAGATACGTATGGATAATTTAATCTAACTGTATCCTAATCTAACATAGCCATTCGTATTACTCAGACTGGAATAAATGAGGAGCGAGTATTTAATCATAATAATCCATAATTAATCAGATTAAATCCACCGTAGCTGTATTCTTGTGCATGTCTACCTGTGTATAATATGCAGTGTGTTCCGTCTGAGAGAGTCTGACAAGCGTTTACTGCTGTTTGCAGCAAAGTTGGCACAAACATGTCCTTATGCAATTTTCGACTTTTTTTCTGCCTCCTGTTGGCAACAAATCCCTACATCACCATGGCAGCAACCAGCCTAGAAATTGGTACGCGTTCTCTGAGATGATGGAGCTAGGGGTCTAGCTATATCTCAACTATATCTCTCAATATTTCAAGACATTCAAGATTTGGCCTGAGCTTCCATCAGCAATCCCTAGCCTTTGTTTCTATGGCTTTCTGAGTGCAGCATGACCTGCAGACAACTTTATCAAGGGTTTCAGAGGGCTCTCTTGGGTTGAATTTGGCAGACAATATGCGGATTTTTGTTCTCCTTGCAGTACTTTATCATGGACTGAATGATCACCCCCTCCCTAACTTCCCCCTATCATCTCATGCCCTGGGCTCTCTTAAACAATCAATTTTTGGGAGGATGGAACTACCAGTGGTAAGGAAACAAGTGCTAATCCAGTTAAAAGTCCATTTTGAGATCAGGGAACAGAGGTCAATGACCTTGAGTGCGAGACCATATGCAAGCATCTGGATGGCTGCCCAACAATACCTGAGGCCCTTTGATACATGTCTCATAATGAGTTCAACAAATTTTGGGAGGAAAAGACGCTGATTTGGAGGAGCTATCCGTTGCTGACGTCGGTGTCAAAAACAGTCAAAATTTCACAGATGTTCGGTTTGTGCTAACTCTTCTGCAAACAGCAGTAAGTGGGGAGGTTAGCTGACACTTGCAATGTCGCCGTTCCGGCGACAGAGGGTCGATTGCTTGGTCCGAGTCCCTAAAATCTTTAGTCAATTGTCTGCATAGTCCAAGAGCAGGTGAAGGTCTCGCGTCCGGCAGCTTCGCCATGTATAAGCTGTATTTTCTGTGTCCAAGTCAGGCTATTCCCATCCAGCATCTAACAGGTGAGTGACCAAGCTAGGACAAGCCATGAGATCTTAAGGTCATTGGTGCACAAAATTCCACCCGGGTGAAGTCACATCCGATGTGACTTCAACCCAGCCTTCCTTACAGCACCCTATCACATCCACAGCATTGGGTAGATCCGGAATCCGGATGAACGGGGACTTGAAGATAATAGGCATTGCTGAGAGTTTGCAAGCAACCCAATGTCATATTTCTTGGGATTATAATCGAACATTCCTATATCAAATAGGTGGCAAGGCTCAAGGCTCACGTTCGCCGGTTCCCAGAGAAGATATCAATCAAAATGCATTTATTTAGTATAACACATCCAGACGTGCTTGGGCGAAAGCCTCGTGTTTGGCAGCTATCGCTGCTGAGACACTCGTCTTCTGCCGGAGATGAGACCACACTATATTGTTACTGATGGTAAGTAACAAGGCTACACTCATGCTCCCCATATGCATACCAGGTATACACGGTACTGATCCATTATCTAATCCTACTTCTATATTTTAGGGTGACACAATGAGCTAGATTGGTGCTAGTCATGGTCACTGATTGGTTGCTTTGAGAGATCACATCAACCGTGGGAGTGTAGAATCATGGGGACTCAAAAACTTGCAAGGTCACTGGAGGAGTGACGAGGGGGTTGCTCGATGCTATGGTGTAAGTTAGACCATGAATCGCTCTTTGCTATCCAGTCATTCCTTCAATCACAAGAGGATGTCCAAGCGACCTCCCGATGAAGGCATCGAGTTCGCTGACCGGCTCCGCCGGTCGCCGAGACTCTCCTCCTTCGCTCCTGAAGTCATTAGACCATGTGTGAGCAATATTAATGCATCGATAAGAAATGTGATATATTGGAAGGCTTAGCTGTAGTCAGGTTGGATACAAGGGGGTTTCAAGGGGAGTTTCATCAAACTTGTGCATCAGGAAAAAGCCTTTTGGGATATATTTCCTATGAAGACTATATTGCACAGATATACTAGTGCCGTTCAGTTATAACTCCCCCGGCTGCGGTTTCTTGCATTAGGGTCTGCGGTTGTGCTATCAGGGTGTGAGTTAGGGAAAAGCAGGCTTCGCAACGTGAACGCACCAAAGTGTTGCTGAGGATACAGCTTGC
>WSUB01000235.1:0-51496 GCA_019633425.1 Tulasnella sp. 424 | reverse complement strand
TAAAGGACGAGCGAAATGACCTGTTACAGTATAGAAGCAACTTGGAAAGAAACCTTGGGGCTTGTTTGCGGGGTACGCGCGTCCACGTTTTGACATGGGGTACAGTGGCCGGAGGGAGAGAAATGAAATGCCAAGTCAACATTCGACGTGCAAATACGATGCGACAGTGCGCAGAAGCTCACCAACAGGAGAACATTTGCTTTCACGAAGTCGTGTTGGTGTTTGATGACGAAGGACAAGAAACCGTCCGACGAGAGAACCGAGAGGCTCGTCCAAAACCTAACCGAACTTCGACTCGTTCCCGCGCCTTCGGTTGCTTACTGCCGAAAGGACGGGACATTGCGCTTTGCCGGGCATCCCCCTGAAAAGATCCCTTAAGCTTCGTTAACAAGTTTGGCGAATGCTGTGCCCTGAGCCGGGCGGCGCTTGAACCTGATGTTGAAAATGAGTGCTGCAGGGAAGTTCGCGCTACAACGATGCGAGCTTGATCCTTCAGGCCGAACATTCCTCACGGAGTGTCACTCGAATAGGATGGTTTGATAGTGCCCAAGAAAGTACAGAAATAGTTAGTACACCTTGAAGGAATAGAACTATGGTACGAGAGACCGTCGACTTCTACTACAGCAGGCAGGGGGTGCTAACGGATGACAGAAAACGTTGAACGAAATGCATGCGCTTTAGCTAATGAAACATCGCGCATGGATGCGTAGGCACCACACATACAACAGAATTTTACTCCAACGAAAACAAAGAGTCTAGTTTAATCTCGAATATGTCCGTTAACCTATCATGCGGCCTCTTCAGTGCGGAGATCAGCGGCCTTCTTCAAAGCGCCGGCTGCGCTCCAGGAGTCTCCAACTTCTCGATAGGCGTCAGAGGCATCCGTGTAGCGAGATATTGCTTCACTACGGTGGCCCTGCGCATTGTGCGTTCTAGCGAGGCCAAGAAGGACACCGGCTCTCCGGTGTTGTTCGCCGATGTCGGTAGAAATCTGCAGGGATTCGGAGTAGAACGAAGCGGCATCGTCGTACTCCCCTCGAGATAGATGGACCGAAGCGAGGCCGCTTAGAGCTTGGGCTTGTCCTGATCGATTGCCCATTTCGGTGTATATTTGGAGGGATTCAGAGTGGAACTTGATGGCCTCGCTATACTCCCCTCGAGATCGATGAACTTCACCAAGATTCCACAGAATCTCGGCTCTCCCCAGGCTAAATCCAGTCTCCTCACGTATTTGCAGACTTTCCGTGTACAACGTGATAGCCTCGTCGTACTCCCCTCGTAATCGATGTATATCAGCGAGGCCCGAAAGAGCGTTGCCTATCCCGTAATGATCACCGATGTCAGTAGAAATCTGCAGAGCCTCGGAGTACGAGGTCGAAGCTGCCGCGTACTCGCCTAGTTGTCGGTGCACCTCACCGAGACCCCACAGAGCATAGGCTCTGCATCTGTCATTGTCGAGGTCGGTATAAAGCCGCAGGGCTTCGGAGTAGAAAGCTGCGGCCATGCTGTATTTTGCTAGAAGCCGATGCACTTCGGCAAGATCCCGCAGAGCGTCAGCTTTTCCACGGGTGTTCTCGGTGGTTGCGTAAATCTCCAATGCCTTGGTGAAGCAGTCCAATGCGTTGCTGGTTGTACATTCGGCCAAGTTGAAGTAGAAGGCCAGCATAGCGAGTCAGAGAAGCGTCTGGGTCCCCGGCTTGGGTAGGCGCTGGAATGATCATCGGCTGTGTCAAGTGCATCGTGGGTCAACCTCACGGAAACATGGATAACATCGATCCGTTCCCCGCGTCACTCACTCACCATCCAAGAGATTAATTTGACACAAAACTCTGCCGTCGGTCGTTTCTCAGGGTTCATGCTCCAACACTGAGCCACGAGCGAGCAAAGCGCCTGAATTAACGACATGCGGGGATGGTTGGTGATGGACGGAAGGTCTCCCTGAATGACCCGATTGACTACGGCGACATCCCTTTTGACATCGCGAAATGGAATGGCGTTGGTCATCGCCTATCTCAGCCGAAGTCTATGAGCATCGACGGAGAATGATCCCCGTGGTTCGTCGTACCTCATAAGCGATCCAGCCCAGTGCCCAGATATCGCATGCAAGACTCGGTAGCTCTTCCCTCAGCAGCTCAGGCGCAACCCAGCGACGGGTGTACTTGTCGCCGGTGAGGGTTATTGTGTAGGTGGAGGCAGAGTACACTGCTTGAAGCGTGATATTCTCCTCGCCCGTGGCTTGCTCCGGTCTCGGCTGTAGTTCACGTTTCTTCGCATCCTTGTCGAAGTCCTCGGTTTCTAGACGGCGGGCAGAGCCGAAATTCGTAATTACGGCACGGAACTCGGGATTTACCACGATGTTAAGCTGCAGACAATCCGAATTAGCCAGACTACCAAGCGGATTTTCGACGGTGCACACCTACCGATTGAAGGTCGCCGTGATATACGGGCGGGGCCCGACTATGGAGATATTCAACCCCTTGTGCTACGTCGTCAATCTGAATAACGAGACTTCTCAGCAGTGGGTCAAAGGAGAAGAGATTGATCGTACCAGCGAGATTCGCTCAGGTATTTCCCATTCTCCAGACGCAAGGAAGTCCCTCAAATTTCCGTTTTCTTGCCATGGAAAAACCAACCATATCATATGTTTGGACGTGTCTTCAACAAATCCTTCGAATTTAACAACGTTGGGATGCGAAAGCCTGGCCACGAACTCCGATTCCCTGAGTGCCAACTGAGAGAGGTTGGTAATTCGATCAAGTTCTGTAATCGGAGGAAGAACTCTTACGCCCAATACGCGTTCTACATCTGCATCATTTTCTACCTTTAGTTTCTTGACCGCCACAAGCTGTTGGAACAGAAGACCCGGTCAAACATTCGCCATGCTGACAATGAGGAGCTTATTGCCACACTACCCTCACCTTAGAAGTTTGACGATTGAGTGTCGAAGCTAAATGTGCCTGTGAAACCGTCGCAAATCCTCCACGAAACTCGGGGGCGTCTCCAGGGAATTCGATCAAGGAAGGATCGAGTCGCCACGGGGCAAGTTTCTCGAGCTTGGCCCGCTACAAACACGAGATCCTGTCAGCAATCCGCTCCAACCACCCCTCGAGACACGGACAGAACGCACCAGCTTGTCGCTATGTTGGAACTCACGATAGGGATCCTGACCGGACCCGGACGTCTGAGGGTTGGCCTCGTGAATTTCGCTTCCTTGCATCAAAGGATGGGCGGGGTGGCGTTGATTAAGTGTATGAGATTATGGTCAGGAAGGAACTCTTTGGAGAGGGGGGACGCGAAGTTGAGGGATCGGAGGGGACGAGGTGGAAAGAGGGTCTAAAAAGTCTTCCCATATTTTCGTGCCCATCGAGATGAAGGGTCATGAGGCTAGCTGCCTCCTATAGAAGGTTTCTAGGCTTTGCGATGGAATATTCTCAGCGAGTTCAGACAACGAGGCTGAGGTTCTGTCGCGCCTATCAACATATTGCACTCGATCGCACGAACAGTTTGAGGCGTTGCAAGATCAGACGGGTTTAACTGTATCCAGATCAACTCAAGGCCGGATCGAGCTTGCATCTTCGTCCGCGCTTCTGGTCTCCTACTTTCTTTGCCGAAGAAGGCTTCCAAATGGGTCCTTGATTGCGAGCTGGCTTCAGCCTGGAACCATCGGAGGCCTCAACGGCGCGCCGGACGTTGCCAGACACCTGATAAGGTTTTCTGACCGCACTCCGACTGTGTTGACCTTCGTCTCATTGGCTGCTTGGTACTTCATTTGAGTTTGTCATCTGATCTTCCCTCGTCCTTTGCCCTTAGGCTAAGATTTGGTGGGCAGGCCACGTCGAGTTCGTTCAAGATCTTTGGCCGCGAACGCCTTGCACAACAAGCCACTATACTAAAGCTGTAGACCCCGCTGTACTTTCCAGAGACGAAGGATTCTGTGGCCGAAGTTTTATCAGAGAGGTTTTTGCTCGAAGCGGTGTCAAAACTTAAAGATCGTGCAAGTCTGTGCAAGTGAGGGGGAAAGCGAAAACGAGCATCTCCGTGTTTGGTCGAATTCACCGCTTTGTTCGGCTTTGCATCTCTCATGACGTCGGAGGGCTACAGACCGGCCACAGGATATTCAATCAAACCTAGTGCTTGGGCGATGGTAATAGACCAAGAAAACTTGTCCGAACAACGCGTACCCTCACCCCGCGATAAATGAATGGATGGTTCCAAACGGAATGGGGACGTCATTTCGAATACGTCGATGCGAACCTCTCCGCAAAGACCAAAAAGGCATATTTGACCCAGATACTGCAGTTAACCTAACTCTACTTAATCTCCGAGGTGGAAGTATATTGCGGAGGGGTTTTTTCCTTGCTGGGAGCAAGCTGACGGAACCACCTTGCCACAGCTTCTTTGAACGATGGTCATCTGGAACATGCACATATTGCTCTAGCGAAGGGAGGGACGACACCAGCTAATCTGGGCTAAGACAGAGAGCTTGCTTGAAGGTCACTTGTACCTTTGGAATGTACCCAGATACTTCCAAATTTCGATCAAGGAGGCGCCACCAATAACGAGGTAGAACTTTCGGGTGAGTCTTTTCTACGGCAGCCGCCCTGAAGTAATTCACGAGTGTGATCTGCAGCTTGTAGTCTCTTGTACACCTGTCCATCACTCCGGGAAGCCGAATCGCAACTCCGCCGTCGGCGCGTCGAAACCACTCGCATCAGATAGCAATGAGTCTTTACGTAAGAGTCTCCATTCAAGAGTCCCAACGGCAGTATGAAATCTGATAAAGGCATCTTCACCTATTTCCTGGCCCGGGATGTGAGATGGGTCGCACCGGCGATGCCGTCTGAGAGGCAGAAGGCCGAAAGGTCGTGATTGAGTTGTACACCGATCGGATGAACCCGTTTCCCAGCTGATCTAAGACTATGATTCCGTCATCCACGAAATACTGTTGTTCCTTCTCTACTTCATGAAGTCCTTCTTCGGTGGTACCCTCAACCGCGGCATGTGTCTCCACACTCGGTCACTAAGCCGGTTTTTTCGAAGAAGTCTTTCAGAAACGGAGAGTCAGTGCGGCGGACTCGCGTCCTCGCTTCCCACAGCAAAGTGGTGCCCTTCCTCGGACCCAACGATACGCTTTCCTTCGTGGACAGTGAAGTGTGTTCGGGACCAGTCCGATTCCTTAGGTGTCCCGATCCCGTGACGGCGGGTCAAGTTACGTGCTGGTAGGGTTGGCTGAGAAGAGCTTTGGTTGGGTGCGAACTTGGCTCAGATGGCTCTCGAGCGGCGATTTCCGTTTGAAGTAGAAGCCATGGGGGCGGATCCTAATTGCGAAGAAGGTGCGGACGGACCTATGCGACGGTTTGAGTGGCGAGTAGCATTGAATTATTTACATATATTACTCACAAAGCCGAAATTTAGCGACTGATCTTTTATACGCTTTTACCCGTGTGATCGATACATAGGTCGCGGTGACGGAGATTAGAGCGCTTTCTGAGGGCTCAGGATACGGCAATCCTTCCGCGGCTGCCACCTCGAACTTGGTAGTTGACAAATGTTTGATCGTCCTGCGCAGGCCCGAAAGCGCAACTGTAATGGTCCAGGAGTGTTCAACGAGAAAGGGTCAAAATTCGACACGTACAGCTGTAATGCCATGACTTATAACGCCGGTGCAAGTGGTGCGGGCAGGGTGCGAGTGGCACGTATACTAGGTCTCTCGATCCGGATGGAGGCAGAGGTTGGGGATCATCGGTTGGGGCAGGACGCGATGACCGCTCACTTGCTACGGTCAGTGGTCCTGACTTGGACGATTTTGACTCTCGGGCTGGAGATGGAGTCCGAGAGATGACGTATGGGATAGGAAAAGAGCTCAATACTGAGCAGACTAAATCGGGGTGTGTCGAGATTCGTCACCGCCATGAGAGAGGGACAGGACAGGAATATTAATATCGACTCGTCATCAGTTGGTATGTAAAAGATCAGAGGACATTGTTTGAGGGGGGAAACCAGAGTGGTCATGATGTCAAGTTTGTTCGTCGCTGCCAAACCCCCACCTCGAGCTTTGGTCCCTCAACGACCCCGCGTCATGGACAGCCCTCGTCCTGCATTCCGCACCATCTGCATTCCATATACATATATCATTTCAAATCTTGTCCCGCCAACTCTGCATTTTGGTAGACTTTCGCTTGACTTGGAATACTCGAGTTAGGATGACGGTTGAAGATCTCACCAGCGAAGCCGCGGTAACCCACGGCCACTCGATTGAAACAGCGATGACGGAGAAGAGGAGTTATTGGTGGACGAATCAGTAAAATCAGCCTTTGTACCACCTCCACGTAAGCTTCCGGGAACTTGGAACTTTATATATCAATCCTATATCCCGGCGCATCTATACCGCTCAAAACCAAGTGAAATGATTCCAAATTAAATTCGTATATGGGGAGAAAAAAAGAAGAAAAAGAGAAAACCAAAACCCAACATCATAAAGTTCAAAAAAAGCTGTAAGGGTGAGAAGAAATGTGTGAGAGAGAAAAGAGATCCAGAAAAAAAGGAAATCCGCTCGATGCAAGGGATATGTATGAGAAAGCTGGTGACCATAGAGAGATAATGAACCAAGGGATGAAAAGTGGATGGCGATGGAAATAAAGGAAGTCCAGGAGAAAGTGATGGAGGAAATAGTGAAAGAAGACACCCATTCTACGGCCAAGGTCAAATTCCGCGCGTCACACGGGCCGCCCCTCCACCCAGCGCTGAAACCCCACCTCAGATTTCGGAATATAGAGCTTTCTGAGGGCTTCATGGGGCTCTTATGGCTTCATAAAAGGCGATCAAAGGACTGAGACTGGGTTAATACCCCAAAGGGGCACCACAGGAAGGATCGGGGATAACAGTGACTACGTCCGGAAACACCGTTACGCCTGGCGGGTCACTGCCTTTCGCCCTATCACTATATTTTATGGGTAATGCTCTATACACCAAGGTAGTCTCGGATTATCCTTCGAGTAACCCACCCTCTGTCGTTGGAACAACGACGTTGCAAGTCGCGAATCGACCGTCAAGCACGCTCGTCCAAAGCCAAACCGAACTTCGACTCTTTCCCGCGCCTGAGTACGACTACAAGATCGGCACTTTCCGCACAACTCTCACTCCAAGAGGTTGGGGTGCTCGTGTTCGAGAAAGTACAGCAATAATGAGAACAGATAGGGTAAGAAGACGATGATATACGATAGACCATTGAACCCTTCTACCGCAGGCAGGGGGTGGCAACGGGTGACCGAAAACGGAATGCAAGCGCTTTGGCTAATGAAACATAGTCCATGGAAATTTAGACACCACACGTACAGCAGAATTTTACTCCAACTAAAACAAAGTGTCTAGTTTAATCTCGAATATATCCGTTGACACATTATGCGGCCTCTTCGGTGCGGAGATCAGCCGCCTTCTTCAAAGCGTGGGCTGCGCTCTCGGAGTCTCCAAGTTCTCGATAGGCGTCAGAGGCGTCCGTGTAGCAAGATATTGCTTCACTACGGTGGCCCTGCCCATCGTGCATTTGAGCAAGGCCAAGCAGAACATGGGCTCTCCAGTATTTATTGCCGACGTCGGTAGAAATCTGTAGGGCTTCGGAGTAGAACGAAGCGGCATCGTCGTACTCATTTCGAGATAGATAGGCCGAAGCGAGGCCCCATAGAGCTTGGGCTTGTCCTGATCTGTTGCCCGTTTCGGTACATATCTGGAGGGACTCGGAGTGGAACCTGATGGCCTCGTTGTACTCCCCTCGAGATCGATGAACTTCACCGAGACTCCACAGATTGACGGCTCTCCCTCGGCTAAATCCATTATCTGTTAATATTTGCAGGCTTTCGGAGAACAATTTGATAGCCTCATCGTAATTCCCTTGTAACCGATGTATCTCAGCGAGACCCCAAAGAGCGTCACCTCTCCCGGGTTGATAGCAGTCGGTATAAATCTGCAGGGCTTCGGAGTAGGACGTCGCGGCTTCGGTGTGCTCGCCTAGGTTTTTGTGCACTTCGCCAAGACCCACGAGAACATAGGCTCTCCATCTGTGATCGCCGATGTCCGTATAAAGCTGTAGGGCTTGGGAGTAGAAACCTGCCGCCTTGCTGTATTCGGCTTGAAGCCGATGCACGTCAGCAAGACCCCGTAGGGCGTCGGCCTTTCCGCGGGTGTCCTCGGTGATTGCGTAAATATTCGATGCCTTGGTGAAGCAGTCCGATGCGCTGGCATAGTCGCCTTGCAGTCTGTACATTTCTCCAAGTTGCTGGAGAAGGCCAGCATAGCGAATCTGAGAGGCCTCTGGGTCCCCTGTTTGGGTAGGCGCGGGGACGATCCTCGGCTATATTAAGTACATCGCGGGTCAACCGCACAGAAACGTAGTACATATCTGTCCGTTACCAGAACCACTCACTCACCATATGAGAGATTAATTTGACACAATCGGCTGCCGTCGGTCGTTTTTCAGGGCTAATGCTCCAACACTGAGCCATGAGCGAACATAGCGCTTGGATCAACGACATGCGCGCATGGTTGGTGATGGACGGAAGGTTTCCTTGAATGACCCGATTGACTACGGCGACATCCCTTTTGACATCGTGAAATGGGATGGTGTTGGTCATCACCTATCTCAGCGGAAGTGTATGAGCATCGACGGAGCATGATCCTCGTGGTTCGTCGTACCTCATAAGCGATCCAGCCCAAAGCCCAGATATCGCATGCAAGACTCGGTAGCTCATCCCTCAGCAGCTCAGGTGCAGCCCAGCGAAGGGTGTACTTGTCACAGGTGAGGGTTATCGTGTTGGTGGAGGCAGAGTACACTGCTTGAAGCGTCATACTCTCCTCGTCCGTGGGTTGCTCGGGTCCTGGCTGCGGGTTATGTTTTTTCGCTTCCTTGTCGAAGTCCTCGGTTCCTAGATGGCGAGCAGAGCCGAAATCCGTGATTACAGCGCGGAATTGGGGATTAACCAATATGTTGAGCTGCAGACATTCCGACTTAGCCATCCCGCGAAGCGGATTTTCGGGAGGGACGCCTACCGATTTAAGGTCACCGTGATATACGGGCGGGGTTCGACTATGGAGATATTTAACCCCTTGCGCTACGTCATTAATCTGCAAAACGAGATTCCTCAGCAGTGGGTCAAAGGTGAAGAGATTGATTGTACCAGCGAGATTCGCTCAGGTATTTCCCATTCTCCAGACGCGAGAAAGTCCCTCAAATTCCCGTTTTTTTCCCATGGGAAAACCAACCATATCATATGCTTAGATGCATCTTCAACGAATCCTTCTAGCCTAACGATGTTTGGATGCGAAAGCTCGACCACGAATCCTGCCTCCCTGAGTGCCAACTGAGAGAAGTTAGTATTTCGATCAGGCTCTATAATCGGGAGAGGGATTCTTACGCCCAATCCGCGTTCCAGATCCGCATCACCTTCTACCTTCAGCTTTTTGACTGCCACAACCTGTCGGAGCAGACGACCCGGTCAACCATTAACTCTGATGGCTATGAGGAAGATATTGCCACACTACCTTCGGCTCAGAAGTTTGACCATTGGGAGTCGGAGCTAAATGTGCCTGTGAAACCGTGGCGAATCCTCCACGAAACTCCTGGGCGTCTCCAGGGAATTCGATTAAGGAGGGATCAAGTCGCCATTGGGCAAGGTTCTCGAGCTTGGCCCGCTACAAACAGAAAACCGTGTCAGCGAATGGCTGCAACCACCCCTCGAGACCCGGAATGAACGCACTAGTTTGTCGCTAAGTTGGAACTTAGGATGGGGATCTTGACCGGACTCGGACGCCTGAGCGTTAGCCTCGTGGATTTCGTTTGCTTGCATCAGTTGATTGGCAGGGTGGCGTTGATTAAGTGTACGGTCAGGAAGGAGCTGCTTGGAGAGGGGGGGACGAGTCGAGGGCTCCGAGGTGGCAAGGGGGTATAAAAAGACTTCCCCTCTATCGTCCTCATCGGAATGAAGGATCACGATGGTAGTTGGCCTCCTGTCGTGAGTGTCTAGACTCTGTGATGGAAGTTTCTCAGCAAGTTCGGACAACGAGATTAAGGTTCTGTGGCGTGAATCAAGTTCAATCAACAGATCTAACGCACGATCGCACGAACAGCTTGAGTCGTTGCAAGATAAGACAAGCCTAACTCTATCCAGATCAGCTTAAGGCCTGATCAAGATTGGATCTTAGCTCGCTCTGGTCTGGTCGCCTGCTTTCTTTGATGAGGAAGGCTTTCGAAATGTGTCCTTGAATTGCGCTAGCTTCGGCCTGGAACCATCGATCGGATCCGAGGCCGCAAGGCCGGACGCTGCCAAACTCTTGGTAAGGGTTTCTGACCATACTCCGGCTGTGTTGACATTCGTCTCATTGGCTGCTCGGTACTTCACTTGGATTTGTCATTTCACCTTGCCTTGGCCTTCGTAATTAGACCCGAGATTTGGTCGGCACGTCTGTGAGGACGATTTCGTTTCCAGGACTTATAATTATCTCAATCCTATCCAAACTCCCCAGTTCATCTATACCGTCCAAAAACGAAGTGAAATAATTTCAAATTAAATTCGTATTGGGGAGAAAAAAAAAGAAGAAAAAGAAGCCGAAATTCAAAACCCAACATCATAAAGTACAAAAAAGCTGTAAGGGGAAACGTGTGAGGGTGAAAAGCGATCCAGAAAAAAAAGGAAATCCGCTCGATGCAAGGGATATATGTATGAGAAAGCTAGTGACCATATAGAGATAATGAGCCAAGGAATGAAACGTGGATGACGATGGAAGTAAACAGTCCAGGAGAACTTGAAAGTGAAGTGAAAAAAAAAACACCCATTCCGAGAAACGGGGGATTCCGAAATGTCCACGCGAGAAAACATAAATCGTAGATCATCGAGGGGAGAAGAGCTGCCGAAAAACACAATGAACAGCGACCCATTATGACCACTTTCTTCATCCAATCGTCAACTTGGACACGGGAGTGGGACTCTTTGGATCCCTCACACGCCGCCAAGTCGACTCCTTCACACCACCAACAGCACGCACATAATCGTCCCTCTCATCCAACCGATCATCCGAAACCGGTGACGAAGCTTCATATTCCCCTCGCTCCCCAATCGGCTCTTCCGTAAACCGTCCAAACGGCTCAGACGCCACCTTCTTCTGCCCTCCCTTCGACTTGGACGACCCACTCCTCGAAAACAGGCCCAAGAACCGCTTCTTCTTCTGACTATCGTCACTCGATCCGGACCGCTGCTTCTTCTTCAAACTCCCTTTACCCCTCCTCAAAGACGATATCGCAGCGGATTCCTCCGTCCCGGCGTGTTGGTCCACAGGCGAGTCGAGCGTATCGATCGTGTTATCTCGAATATGCCCGCGCCGGGAGAACGACTCCACAGGCGACTCCATCATCGTCCCCTCCGTAACCATCCCGGCGTTGTTCAACGCAAGGCTGCTCGACGTCGAACGGTTCCGCGCTCTTGCGTTGGCAGCGGCAGCAGCATCCATCGCAGCTACAGCCGCATCGATGCTCGTCTTCCGACTCGGTTCGACGTTGACCAGGACCCACCCTTTACCGTCCGACGCAGGGTCCTGAGCTGACTTCCTCGACAGAGTCCGGACTGGCGTAGACTTCTTCGCGCCAACGGTTCCTTGACTCGCTTGTCTTGGTCGAGCGGTGGTCGAAGCTGGGGATGCCGGAGACGCGACCTTGTCCACGGGTACGATCCTCACCGAAGTGCCGCTTTCCACCGGGGTCTTGGGATATCCCCCAGGTGGCAAGACCGTCCCAGCCGAAGTAGCAGTCTCCATCCTCGGCGCACCGGGTCTCTCCTCAGGAAGCGGAATAGGCACCGGCACTGCCGACGGAAGCGGGTACGTCGAAGGCGGAGGAGGAGGGATGATCCCCATAAACGCCTTCTCGCTCTTCGTTCGCCCTTCCATTCCAGTATACTGCGCGCTCATCTCCGGTTGTTGCGGTAGCGGAACGTGCGCGGTCCTTGGCGTGACTTGTTGGCGTTCCTGAGGAGGATGATCGTGTCGCGTGTGGGTGTTCTGAGAATCCGTCGGACTCGCTGGACCGCTGTACGTTCCCGTCCACGTTGGAGGAGGATCCCACGTTGGAGGAGGATCCCCCGACGTTCCGCTGTACGAAGTCTCCCTAAACGCATCGGCAGATAACAACCCTTCTTCCGTTCCAGGGCTCTGTGGGCTCGGCGACTCTGGGGGTCGTTTCCCCGTCGGATTTGTGCTATAAATCACAGCACCTGGAGCAGCTCCAGCTGGAGGTGGGGGTGGGGGTACATATTGCTTGTACATGTACTCCGAATCTGGATGTCCTCCTTTGGGCCTCTGCGCGTTGTATACACCGCTGTATCCATACGCGTACTCGCTTTCGGACAACGGCCCCCCAACCGCACTGAAAGTAGTTGGTGCTTGAGATTGATACGAATACCCTGGGGTGAAAGGAGGAGGAATTGGGTTGGGATCTTCAGGCGGACGAACGACCGCCTGGGGTTCTACGATGGGTCGGGACTTGTCGCGAATCGACCCCATCGGGCTCGTCGAGTCCTTCCGCTTCGGCTTCTCTCCAGTGACGAACGCAGCAGGGGGGGTGCTTCTTTCGAAGCGAGGGCCTACGCTCAAGCGTACCAAGAAGAGGGGGTGAAGAAGCTCTCGTATGGGCGGCAAAAACAGCCTCGGCCTCGCTCTCCGTCGAAATGCGCCTTTCTTTTGACAAGGGCGACGGCGCCGTTGCAGCACGGATGTGCGCCTGTCCCTCAGGCGTGGCGTAAAACCCGTTACTCGCAGCAGCTCCCAATCCAGCCATGCCAGCCGTTGTGGCGGTCGCCACGCTCATAACGCGTTCCGGTTCTTTCCCTTTCAAGCCGGGCATAACCCCCAGAAGAGAGGAATGAGGAGATCGTCCGCCCCCTATGGAAGGTGCGTGTTGAGAATGAGGTGGAGATGGAGGGTCCGCAGGGCAGTCGACGATCCATAAATCCTTAGTACGTGATTTCGCGATGCCTTGAGTTAGGTTGAGGTTGGTGATGAGCTGGAACGCGCGCGTGTCGAGTGCGCAGAGAAGTCCGAAAATGTGAACGAGTGCAACGCGATCGAACGTCGAAGTTGAGAAGACTACAGGGAACAAGAGAGTCAAAAGGGGTTTAAGTTGGAAGAAGGCACGGAGAGTCTTTTGTTGTTTGACGTACGGGAGTATCCTTTCAACTGAAACTCGTAAACGTCCTCCTCTGGACGTCCTTCGGCAACCACACATCTAGGCCACGCTGACCGCACACTGGCTAGGATAACAGGCGTACAGCTCGTAGGGGCGCAGATGACTCGGAGGCTCTTCAGGGTTAGGCTGAGCGCGAAGCACGTCCGCTGTTCGGGCCGAGAGCCTTCTTGTTGGAGAGACGGACTCGACATTGGCAATGGTGATGCTGGGACGGCAGACGAGCTGGCTCGAGAGCTTGATGGCACGTCGAGTAAGGCGGGCATGATCTTGGAGAACAACAGCGATCGGGGTGTCCTATGCAAGCCGACCGTACGCCAGCGTAGGAAGCGATGCGAGAGAATGGCGCTGAAGCTGAGCGTCACCAAGCGCTCAGTCCTAGAAGGAATAGAGTTAGTATTGGTTCGGCCAGAAAGCTAATGGGTGTACCGGATTCCGTACTTGATGCTCTTGCTGTTCCACAACGGATCCGCCGTAATAAATTCGCTCACACCCATCTCCGGGTCCTCTCGGCACGCCTTGTAGACGAGGTGCTGTTGGAACAAGGTTCGAAGCGTTGCGATTACATTTGGAGGGAAGTTTGATAAACGAAGGATTTCGGCGCCGTTGGGAGGTCAAGAGCGCGAATTGATGTGGAGTGTTCTGATTCTTCAAGAATTCTTTACGTGGAACGAATGGTGACGGACTGGTCAGCAACGTTGATACTGCTGCCTACAGAGAGAGGTTGGTCGTAAATCGTCGCGGGGGGGACGTAAACCGTTGAAGGGAGGGTGAGGGTATATATGGCGGGATTGGGGAGGGTGAAGAGAAAGAGAGATGTGAGTGCACGCGTTTGGGGTTGATCCAGTTGACGACGGATCGGAATATCTGAGAAGTCGACCTGGATGGCCATGGGAATGACGGTTGTGTTGTGCTTGTCGTCGTCTGTGCCAAGGGGCTCAACCGAGGTCAAGGCTGTATGACACAGCACCAGGGGATAGGGGATGGCAGGCAACGGAATGAGGGAATGAACCCACCGTAAAAATCTTGGAGGAGGTCCACTGGGTTGAATGAAGACGGTCCGCACTGAAATTCGTACTCAAGTTGGATGCAAGTAAATTGAGAGTCGAGAGAGAAGCAAGTGACCCTTGAGAGAAGCGACTTGTGAAATAAAACTTGGGCTTGTTTGTGGGGCATTTGCGTCGCTTTGGGTACAGCGGATGATCAAGGCGAGAGAAGGCGGACAACGAAATGACAAGTCAGCCTTTAGCGTGCCAGGCGCGTAATCGTCCGATGTGGAGGTGGGAGCTCACCAAGAAGACAACCTTTGCATTCACGATGTCGTGTTATTGCTCGAGTCGATCATGGAGGACAAGGACTGGTCCAACGGTGCAGGCACCGCCAGGCACGCTCGTCCAAAGCCTAACCGAACTTCGACTCTTTCCCGCGCCTTCGGCTGAGTACGACTTCAAGACAAGATCGGCACTTTCCACACAACGACGGGACATAGCTCTATAACATCCTTTTAAACATTCCAGCCTGCGTGGCGGAGCTTGAGCAACAGCTTTTCCGAACGGATCTACCTGTTGACTCGAGACAATTAAAAGGTCCCCTAGTAAGCTAAGCTAAGTGTTTGAACCTTCTAGCTCGGTGTTCCTCGCAGGCTCTCACTCAAAGAGGTTGGGGTGGTCGTGTTCGAGAAAGTACAGCAATAATTAGAACACCTGCGGTAAGAGGACGATGGTATACGAGAGACCGTTGATTTCTTTTACAGCAGGCACGGGTGCCAACGAATGACAAAAAACGGAATGCAGGCGCTTGCGCGAATGAAACATAGTACATGAAGTTTAGACACCACACATACAACAGAATCTTACCCCAACGAAAACAAAGCTAGTTTAATCTGAAATCTATCCGTTAACCCATCATGCGGCCTCTTCGGTACGGAGATTGGCCGCCTTCTTCAAAGCGTCGGCTGCGCTCTCAGAGTCTCCAACTTCTCGATAGGCATCAGAGGCTTCCGTGTAGCAAGATATTGCTTCACTACGGCAGCCCTGCGCCTCGTGTGTTTCAGCAAGGCCAAGAAGAGCATAGGCTATCTGGTTTTGTGCGCCGATTTCGGTTGAAATCTGCAGGGATTCGGAGTAGAACGAAGCGGCATCGGTGTACTCCTCCCGAGATAGATGGACCGAAGCGAGGCCCCATAGAGCTTCGGCTTGTCCTGATCTGTGGCCCATTTCGGTGCATATCTGGAGGGATTCGGAGTGAAACTTGATAGCCTCGCTGTACTCCCCTCGCGATCGATGAACTTCACCAAGTCTCCACAGAACGCAGGCTCTCCCTGCGTTAAATCCACTATCCGTATTTATTTGGAGGCTTTCGGAGAACAATTTGATCGCTTCGTCGTACTCCCCTCGTAAACGATGTATCTCAGCGAGACCAGAAAGAGCGTCACCTCTCGCGGAGTGACCGATGTCTGCATAAATCTGCAGGGCTTCGGAGTAGGACGTGACGGCTTCGGTGTACTCGCCTAGTTGTTTGGCCACCTCACCGAGACCCCATAGAGCGTAGGCTCTCCATCTATGATCGCCGATCTTGGTATAAAGCTGTAGGGCTTCGGAGTATAAACCCGCGGCCTGTGTGTTCTCCCCTCGAAACCGATGCACTTCAGCAAGATCCCGCAGAGCGTCGGCTTTTCCGCGGGTGTTCTCGGTAGTTGCGTAAATATTTGATGCCTTGGTGAAGCAGTCCGATGCGCTGACATAGTCGCCTTGCAGTGTGTACATTTCTCCAAGTTGAAGGAGAAGTCCAGCATAGCGAGTCTGAGAAGCCTCTGGGTTCCCGGCTTGCATAGGCGCTGGGACGATCTTCGGCTGTATTCGGTGCATCGCGAGTCAACCGCACAGAAACGTAGATGATATCTGTTCGTTACCAGCACCACTCACTCACCATATGAGAGATTAATTTGACACAGCCGACCGCCGTCGGTCGCTTTTCAGGGATGATGCTCCAACACTGAGCCATGAGCGAACAAAGTGCTTGGATCAACGACATGCGCGCATGGTTGGTGATGGACGGAAGGTTTCCTTGAATGACCCGATTGACTACAGCGACGTCCCTTTTGACATCGTGAAATGGAATGGTATTGGTCATCACCTATCTCAGCGGAAGTCTATGAGCATCGACGGAGAATGATCCTCATGGTTCGTCGTACCTCATAAGCGATCCAGCCTAATGCCCAGATATCGCATGCAAGACTCGGTAACTCATCCCGCAGCAGCTCAGGCGCAGCCCAGCGAAGGGTGTACTTGTCGCCGGTGAGGGTTATTGTGTTGGTGGCAGCAGAGTACATTGCTTGAAGCGTCATACTCTCCTCGCCCGTGGCGTGCTCCGGTCTTGGCTGCGGTTCACGTTTCTTCGCTTCCTTGTTGAAGTCCTTGGTTCCTAGACGGCGCGCGGAGCCGAAATCCGTAATTACGGCGTGGAAGGTGGGATTAACCAATATGTTGAGCTGCAGACATCCCGAATGAGCCCAGCCCACAAAGCAAATTTTCGGGGGTGGACGCCTACCGATTTAAGGTCGCCGTGATATACGGGCGGGGTCCGACTATGGAGATATTCAACCCCTTGTGCTACGTCATCAATCTGAAAAACGAGACTCCTCAGCAATGGGTCAAATGAGAAGAGATTGATCGGACCAGCGAGATTCGCTCAGGTATTTCCCATTCTCCGGACGCCAGAAAGTCCCGCAAATTTCCGTTCTCTTCCCATGGAAAAACCAACCATATCATCCGCCTGGACGTGTCTTCAACGAATCCTTCCAGCGTAACAATGTTGGAATGCGAAAGGTGGACCACGAATTCCGATTCCCTGAGCGCCAACTGAGAGAAGTTAGTACTTTGATTAAGCTCAAGAATCGGGGAAGGATTCATACGCCCAATACGCGTTCCATATCCGCATCATTTTCCACCTTCAGTTTCTTGACCGCCACAATCTGTTGGAGCAGATGACTCGGTCAACCATTGCCGTAAGGACAATGAAGAGATTGTTGTCACGCAACCCTCACCTTAGAGGTTTCCCCATTGGAAGTCGGAGCTACAAGTGCCCGTGAAACCGTAGCGAATCCTCCACGAAACTCGTGCACGTCTCCAGGGAATTCGATCAAGGAGGGATCGAGTCGCCACTGGGCAAGTTTCTCGAGCCTGGCTCGCTATAAACACAAGACCGTGTCAACGATTCGCTGCAACCACCCCTTGAGACCCGGACAGAACGCACCAGCTTGTCGCTAAATTGGAACTCACGATGGGGCTCTTGACCGGACCCGGGCGCCTGAGGGTTAGCCTCGTGGATTTCGTTTGCTTGCATCAAAGGACCAGCGGGATGGTGTTGATTCAGACTTCGGTCAGGGGGGAGCTCCTTGGAGAGGGGGGATCGCGAATCGAGAGTTAGAAGGGGATGGGGGTGACAAGGGGGTATAAAAAGACGTCCCGTCAATCGTCCTCATCAGTTTGGGGGGTCATGAGGGTATTTGGTCTCCGGAGAATGTCTAGACCTTGCGATGTTCTGTTCTCAGCGAGTTCGGACTACGATAAGGTTCGGCCGAGTGAGTCAACATCTCGCGTAAACAAAACAGTTGCCAGTGCGAGGTAAGACTGCCGAACCACGCAAGCAGTAATTAAGGCAGGGTTGAGATTATCTCTTGCAAGGTCTACTCGAGCTTGCTTTCCTCAACAACCGTGATGTTCTTACCGAACACCAACCCTTCCCCGCGCCTATGCATATGGTGGCTCAACCGCCCCATGTACACCAACACCTTTGACACACCGGCACTTTGTAAACGACGCTTCTAAATGACAGAGCGGATCTATTTACGAAGCATCACTTTAAACCAAAGTCAAATTGGTCAGTCGTACGAAAGACTGCCTCAGGGAAATACACATCGCCGGGTTCTGTTCCTTCGGTGTCTTTCGACGCGAAACTGTTCTTGCGTTTTAGGTGGCAATCCTACAAAGCGGCTACAGGGCCTGACGAGTTCGTTTCCAGGACTTGTAACCTCATCCTCATGCATGTCTCAACCCCATCCACTCCCCTGGTCATCCATACCCAACGGGAAGAGAAATAGTCCAGGAGTAAATTCGTCTGAGGCGAAACACACACCATGGAGCACATGTAGAGCGGCAGAGGAAAATGTGGGAGAGAAAATCCCGACAGGTCACTCCGCCAATGCAATGTATATACAGGAATCTGGTGACTATAGACCAAAAACGGTAGGGGGATGAAAATTGGATGATGATGGAGGTAAACGGAGTCCGGGATAAAGTAAAGGATGTAGGGGAAAAGGACCCATTCCGAGAGAGGGGATTCCGAAATGTCCACGCTAGTGAACATAAGTAACACATCATCAAGGAGAGAAGAGCGTCCGAGAAGGCGAGGAATAGCGACCCAATGTGGCCACTTTCTTCACCCAATCGTCAGCTCGGTCATGGAAGTGGGAGTCTTGAGATCCCTTACACGATCAACATCACCCACAGAATCATCCCCCTCGTCCAACCGATCGTCCGAATCGGGCGGCGAGACTTGAAACTCTTCGCGCTCTCCAATTGGTTCCTCGGTGCACATCCTCGTTCGTCCGGTCGACTTAGACGCCACGTTCTTATGCCCGCCCTTCGACTTGGAAGATATACTCCTTGAGAGGCTCAGGAACTGCTTCTTCTTCTGACTGTCGTCGCTCGATCCGGAACATTGCTTCTTCTTCAAACTGCCTGACTCCCCGGTAAAGACGATATCGCTACGTTCCTCCGTCCCAGCCTGAGTCTCTTCATCCACAGGGGAATTAATCGTATCGCGCGTGTTGTCTCGAGCGTGCCCACGACGAGAGAGCGTCTTCACAGGTGAGTAAACAACCCCGGCGTTGTTCAACGCAGGGTTGCTCGACGTCGAGCGATTCCGTGCCCTCGCAATGGCAGCAGGGGCTTCCATCGAAGTCACCGCTGCATCGATGGTCGTCTTCCGACCCGGTTCGACATTGACCAGGAGCTATCCTTTGTTTCTGGAGTAAGGTCTTGCGCAGATTTCATCGACCAAGTCCGGACTGGAGTAAACTTCTTGGCACCGACGGTTCCTTGATTCGCTCGTCTTCGTCGAGCGGCGGTCGAAGCTGGGGATGCTGAAGATGCTACTGCCGACGGAACTGGGTACGTCGAAGGCGGGGAGGACATATGATATCCATAACAACCTTCTCGCTCTTCGGCCGTCTGCCGTTGTGGCAATAAAATGCGTGCGGTCCTTGGTGTGACTTCTTGACGTTCCTGAGCATGACGATCATGCCGCGTGTGAGTGTGCTGAGAATTCGTCGGACGACCTGGGCCGGTTTTCTTTGCCGTCCACGTCGCAGGAGAGTCCCCCGTCGATCCGCTGGATGCGATCGCCCTGAAAGCGTCGGAACACAACAACCTTCTCCCGTCCCAAGGCCTAGTGGCTTGGCGACTGTGGGGTGGTTTCCCCGCAGAACCCATGCTGTAGATCACAGCGCCTGAAGCGGTTCAAGGAGGGGGGGGGGGTACATATTGCTTGTACTGGTACGCCGATTCTGGATGTCCTCCTTTGGGGGGTTGCGGCTCGTAGACACCGCGGTATCCGTATGCGTACGCGTTTTCGGACGGACCGGCAACTCCACCAGAGGTCTTTGGCGCTTGAGATTGAGATAGGAGTATCCTGGCGTAAAAGGCGGCGACAGAAGAATTTGGTTGGGATCGTTAGGAGGACGAACGACGGACTGCGGAGTTTCCACTACGGATTGAGACTTGTCGCGAGCATTCGCTCGTCCGCCTGGGAGCGAACCGCAGAATTAAGCCGTAGTAGTGGGACCAAGTGAAGCTTGAGACTTGCGGGTCCCCCTAGGTAGATGGAGCTGGACGACTGATTGTGCGGTTGATTTGAGCGTTCCCTCCCTCCCGAGTCAAGTCCTGCTTGGCTCTTCGACGATTGGCATGGCATTCTCTGTCTAGGGCGATAGGCGTCCTCCCTTCCACCGACGCATGCACCCGCCGATCAACCCCGTGAACAGCCACTTCCTCTGTCCGGGGATCTGAGTCGCCGCTGGCTTCGACAGGGACTTCGAGCATCGCCGTCGAGGATCGTTCCCGTTGTTATTATTCCCGCTGAAGAAACTCTCGTCGGAGGTCGAAGTTTCGAAGGAGAAGAGTTTGTTCTTGTCGGGAGCTAAATTGGGCACGGTGATAGCTCCTTGGACGCTGGTGTGGATGATCCGGCATCTTCAACGGAACGCTCGTCGCCATTGACGCCTTCTCAGTTATCCTCGTCCTTCGGGTCGAATAGCACCGTCTCTTCCCTTCTCGGCACCATCCGGTCGATTTCCACAAGTCTCTCCTCGTCAATATCCCACAAAGGAGCGAATACGCTCTCCACGTCGGGTGCGTCGATGTCCAACTCAGCGCCGAGGTACATCTGCATGAGTTGGGGTAGCTTGATGACGGTCCGGAATATCTGGGAAGTCGATCCGGATGACCATGGGATGAGGTTTGACAGAAGCTGCGAGGGTGTAGGATCGGGGACCGGCTGAGAGTGGGGAGGCTCTAACACGAGATTAGACACGTGCACGACAGCGGAAGGAGAGACTCTCACCGAATTCGGTAGGCGAGACGATGGTAGCCTAACGCGTCATAGGAGCGTCACGAGCCGTTAGCGGTGTCGGATTGGGATCGTGTGCACGCCATCCACGAGGTGCAGGTTGGGGCTGCGGAGTCTGTTGCTGTTGGGAGAATCGGAGATGCATGTTGAGCTTTTGAAGCGGTCCAAACTCGATTGAAGAGATTGGTGGCGGAATGCTCTTTAGGGTTGAGGTGCTTGACCTGGGAATTGACGGGCTGGGCCGCGTTCGTTGGGGCGATAAAACATCCTACGTGAACGAGTTCATGTTGAAAACTTTTTGGATGGTGAGAGAGCAGAAAGCGGAGCTTTGATGGGCCTGGGTGGTGGAGATGGTTCTATATGTATGAGTGGGTGATCATGAGAGCCGGGTGTGGATCGTGTGGGGAGGGAGTCTCGTGCGCTGAATGAAGCCGGTCCGCAGCTGAAATTAGTACTCGAGTTGAGTGCAGGCAAGCCGAGAGTAAAGAGACGGGCGAAGTGACTTGTTAGAGAAGCAACTTGAGAAACAACCCTTGGGGCTTGTTTGCGGGGTATCTGCGTCTACAGTCTGACCTGGGGAATGGTTGGTGAGGGAGGGAGAGAAATGAAATGCCAAGTCAACATTCGACGTGCAAGGCGAGTAATCATCCGATGTGGCAGTGCGCAGGAACTCACCAACAAGACAACCTTGGCGTTCACGAGGTCGTGTTGGTGTTTGGAGACGATGACGAAGGACAAGAAACGGTCCGACGAGGTTCGGTTGGGTTCGAAATCTTTGTTTGTATACCGCGAACAGCCAATCCCTAAGGGCGGCAAGGTACGGTCCCGACTAAACGGGGGCCGCTACTACATGTAGTAACGAGGAGAGAGAAAACCAAGCAGAAATGGGTCTACGATGCCAAAGGCTATTGGGAAGTGGTAGGGGTGTAGGCTAGTAAGAACCGGTGGATGCCGATTCTAATGAGGGGTGAAGGGAGGAGATTCCAGCGGGAATCGGAAGGAGAGAAAAGGAATAATATAGAAAAAGAAGGAACCACAGTTGTACCTGGGTTCATGAATGAAATTGTGGCTCCTGGAGCCCGGTCCGACGAGGGAACCGGGACGCTTGTCCAAAGCCTAACCGAACTTCGACTCTTTCCCGCGCCTTCAGTTGCTTACTGGTGCCCATCTGCCACGCTTGCACACGACGCTTCAGAAAGGACGGGGCATAGCTCTTTGTCGGGCTTCCCTTTGAAGACATCTCTTCGTTACCGAGTTTGGCGAATGCTGTACTCTAAGGGCCTAAGCTAAGTGGTGCTTGAGCCTGATGTTGAAATTGAGTGCAGATAATGCCAACTTGATCCTTCAGGCCTTACGTTCCTCGCGGACTGTCACTCAAATAGGCTGGGTTGATCGTGTCCAAGAAAGTACAGACATAGTTAGGGTACCTGAAGGAAGAGAACTATGGGACGAGAAACCGTTGATTCTTCTACAGCAGGCAAGGGGTGTGAACGGATGACAGAAAACGGAATGCAGGCGCTTTGGCTAATGAAACATACATGCATGGAAGCTTAGACACTAAAAGTACAACAGAATTTTACTCCAACGAAAACAAAGAGTCTAGTGGAATCTCGAATATATCCGTTAACCCATCATGCGGCCTCTTCGGTGCGGAGATCAGCGGCCCTATTCAAAGCGTTGGCTGCTCTCCGGGAGTCTCCAACTTCTCTAAAGGCTTCAGAGGCGCCCGTGTAGCAAGATATCGCTTCACTACGGTGGCCCTGCCTATCGTGCGTTTCAGCAAGGCCAAACATAGCGCGAGCTCTCAAGGTTTCATTGTTGACGTCGGTAGAAATCTGCAGGGATTCGGAGTAGAACGAAGCTGCATCGTCGTACTCCTCTCGAGATAGATGGACCTCAGCGAGACTCCATAGAGTTTGGGCTCGTCCTGCCCTTTGGCCCATTTCGGTGTATATCTGGAGGGATTCGGAGTGAAACTCGATGGCCTCGCTGTACTCCCCTCGAGATCGATGAACTTCACCAAGACTCCACAAGACGTCGGCTCTCCCTACTTTAAATCCCGCTTCCGTACGTATTTGGAGGCTTTCGGAGTACGATTTGATAGCCTCGTCGTACTCCCCTCGTATCCGATGTATCTCAGCGAGACCGTAGAGAGTGTCACCTCTCCCGCAGTGCTCACTGATGTTGGTATAGATCTGCAGGGCTTCAGAGAAGAATGTAGAGGCTTCAGTGTGCTCGCCCAGGTTTAGGTGCGCCTGACCGAGACCCCACAGAGCTTCGGCTCTCCATCTTTGATTGCCGATAGCGATATAAAGCTGTAGGGCTTCGGAGTAGAAACTTGCGGCCTTGCTGTTCTCGGCTTGAAACCGATGCACATCAGCAAGACCCCGCAGGGCGTTAGCCCTTCCGTAGGTGTCGTCGGTGGTTGCATAAATATTCGATGCCTTGATGAAGCAGTCCGATGCGCTGACAAAGTCGCCCTGCAGTCTGTACATTTCTCCAAGTTGAAGGAGAAGTTCAGCATAGCGAGCCTGAGAAGCCTCTGGGTTCCCGGCTTGGGTGGGCGCTGGGACGATCCTTGGCTGTATTGAGTGCATACCCGGTCAACCGCACAGAAACATCGACGATATCTGTCCGTTACCAGCGCCGCTCACTCACCATAAAAGAGATTAATTTGACACAATCGGCTGCCGTCGGTCGTTTTTCAGGGATAATGCTCCAGCACTGAGCCATGAGCGAGCAGAGAGCCTGAATTAACGACATGCGAGCATGGTTGGTGATGGACGGGAGGTCTCCCTGAATGACCCGATTGACTACGGCTACGTCCCTCTTGACATCGTGAAATGGAATGGTGTTGGTCATCACCTATCTCAGCGGAATTCTATGAGCATCGACGGTGAATGATCCTCGAGGTTCGTCGTACCTCATAAGCGATCCAGCCAAATGCCCAGATATCGCATGCAAGGCTCGGTGGGTCGTCCCTCAGCAGCTCAGGCGCAGCCCAGCGAAGGGTATACTTGTCGGAGGTGAGGGTTATTGTGTTGGTGGAAGGGGAGTACACTACTTGAAGGGTAATACTCTCCTCGCCCGTGGCTTGCTCTGGTCTTGGTTGCGAGTCACGTTTCTTAGCTTCCTGGTCGACGTCGTTGGTTCTTAGGCGACGAGCGGAGCCGAAATCCGTGATTACAGCGTAATAGTTCGAATTAACCAATATATTGAGCTGCAGACCATCCGAATTAGCCAGACCACCAAGCGGATTTTCGAGGAGGCATGCCTACCGATTTAAGGTCGCCGTGATATATGGGCGGGGTTTGACTATGGAGATATTTAACACCTTCTGCTACATCGCGAATCTGAAGCCCGACCTCTCAGCAAAAGGTTAAAGGAAACGAGGTTGATCTTACCAGCGAGATTCGCTCAGGAATTTCCCATTCTCCAGACGCGAGAAAGTCCCTCAAATTCCCGTTCTCTTCCCATGGGAAAACCAGCCATATGATATGCTTGGACGCATCTTCGACAATCCCTTCGAATCCAACAATGTTGAGATGCCAAAGCTTGACCACGAACTCCGATTCCCTGAGTGCCAACTGAGAGAAGTCAGTACTTTGATCAGGCTCTGTAATCGGAGGAAGGATCCTTACCCCTAAGACGCGTTCTAGATCCGCGTCATTTTCGATCTTCAGCTTCTTGACTGCCACAACCTGTTGGAGCAGACGACTCGGTCCATCATTAGCTCAGGCTCTGCTAGCAATGAGGAGGTTATTGTCACACGACCTTTGGCTCGGAACTTTGACCATTTGGAGGCGAAGCTAAATGTGCTTGTGAAACCGTCGCGAATCCTCCACGAAACTCGTGGGCGTCTCCGGGGAATTCGATCAAAGAGGGATCGAGTCGCCACTGGGCAAGGTTCTCGAGCTTGGCCCGCTGCAATAACCAAATCGTGTCAGCAATTCGTTGCAACTAACCCTCGAGAGCCGGACTGAACGCACTAGTTTGTCGCTAAGCTGGAACTCACGATGAGGACCTTGCCCAGAACCGGGCGCCTGAGGGTTGGCCTCGTGGATTTCGTTTCCTTGCATCAACCGATGGGCGGGGTAGCGTTGACTAAGTCTATGAGACTACGCTCACGGGGAAGGTCGCAGGAAAGGGGGACTGCGAATCGAGCGTTCGAAAGGGAATGGGTGGCAGGAGGGTATAAAAAGAGCTCCCGTCTATCGTCCTCATCAGGATGAAGAGTCACGAGGGTGACCGGTTTGCTGTAGAGAGTGTCTAGACTGTGTGAGAGACGAGTTCAGATAAAGATAAGGTTTCGCTGCGTGAGGCAACATCTCGCACAAACAAACAGTTGCAAGATAAAGATGAGTCAAGTTGCCGAACGACCCAATTGCAAGCAGCTCTATCCAGATCGGTCTACAGCGTTGCTTGCATGAAAACCTTGCCCGTGCGTCAAAGAAAAAAACTCGCGGCAAACCTGGCACCTTCATTTTCACCTCCTCTGTACTTCATACCAGCTTTGCTCTGTGCAAAAGACTATGGCCAGGTCTCTTTGCTTTATTAACTAAGGCTCCCAAGTGTCACCTTTGTGCTTAACTTGGGTTTGTCATTCGACTTTCCCTTGTCCTTCGCACTAGTTAAGCCAAGGTTTGTTGGCACCACTGTGGGGAGGAGTTCTTGGCAGAACTTATAATTATCCCTGTCTTATCCAAGCTGCCCGGTTCGTCTATACCGTCCAAACAAAGTGAAATCATTCCAAAGTAAATGTCTATAGGGGAAAAGGGGAAATCCAAACCCCAACTCCACGAAGTACAAAACTAATGGGAAAGAAACTGGTGACCAGAGAGAGATAATGAACCAAGCAGCGGCGTTTATAGCAGCTACAACCACATTCAAGCTCGTCTTCCGACGCTGATTGGGACCTCCCCCCCCCCCCCCTTTACCGTCCGAAGCGGGGCCTTGGGCGGGTTTCCTCGACAAGGTCCGGATCGGAGAGGACTTCTTCGCACCAATGGTTCCCTGACTCGCTTGTCCTCGTCGACCGGTGGTTGAAGTCGGGGAAGCCGGAGATACGGTCTTTTTCACGGGAACGATCTTCACCGAAGTACCGCAGTCCATGGGAGTCTCGGGATATCCACTGGGAGGCAAGACCGTCGCCGAAGTGGCAGTTTCCATCCTCGCCGCACCAGGTTTGTCCTCAGGGGGTAGAATTAATACCGGTACTATCGACGGAAGGGGGTTCCTCGAAGGCGGGGGAGGAGGGCTGATATCCATCACAGCCTCCTCGTTCTTCGGCCGTATCTATCGATGCACGTCTTCCGACTCGGTTCGACGTTGACCAGGAGCCACCTTTTACCTTCCGACGCAGGGTCCTGAGCTGAGTTCTTCGCAACAACGGTTCCTTGACTCGCTTGCCTTTGCCGAGCGGTAGTCGAAGCTGAGGATGCTGGAGACGCGACCTTGTCTCCGGGAACGATTCTCACCGAAGTGCCGCTTTCATGGGTGCCTTGCGATATCCACCGGCAGTCCCAGCCCAAGTGGCGGTCTCCATCCTCGGCGCGCCCAGTCTCTCTTCAGGAAGCGGAATAGGTAAGGGACGTCGAAGGTGGGGAGGAGGGTTGATACCCATAGAAGCCTTCTCGCTCTGGGGTCACCCTTCCATTCCAGTATAATGGAACGTGCGCCATCCTCGGAGTGACTTGTTGGCGTTCCTGAGCATTATGGTCGTGTCGCGTATCGGTGTGCTGGGAATCCGTCGGACTAGCTGGACCGCTGTTCGTTCTCGCACACGTTACAGGATCCCCCGACGTTCTACTGAGGGCGGTCTCCCTGAACGCATCGGAAGACGACAAGTCTTCCTCCGTCCGAGGGCTCTGCGCGCTCGGCGACTCTGGGGGTTGTTTCCCGTAGGATTCGTGCTGTAAATCACAGCGCCTGGAGCAGTTCCAGCTGGAGGTGTTCCAGCTGGGGGTGGAGGTAGGGGCTTGTACAAGTATTCCGAATCTGAATGACCTCCTTGGGCGTCATATACACCACCACCATATGCGTACTCGCTTTCGGACAACGACCCACCAAGTGCACTAAAAGTCGTTGGTGCTTGAGATTGATACGAATATCCCGGTGTAAATGGTGGAGGGGGAGGAATCGGGGTGGGAGGTTCAGGCGGACGGACGACGGGCTGCGGAGGTTCCACCACAGATTGGAACTTGTTGCGACCGTTCGCTCGCCAGCTCGAGAGGGCACCGCAGACTTAGACGTAGTAGTAAGTCCGGCTTGGCTCTTCGATGATTGGAACGGGCACTCTCTGATTTAGGCATACAGGCGTCCTCTCTTCTCACCGACGCATGCACCCTTTAATCGGCCTCGTGAACAACCGTTTCCTCCGTCCAGCGATCGGAGTCGCCGCCTGCTTCGACCGAGACTTTGAGGATCCCTCTCGTGGTCGTTATTCCGCTAAGGTAATCCTCGTTCGGAAATCGAAGTTGCGAGAGGGAGAGCTTCTTCTTGTTCGGTAATGAGATTTGGGAAGATGACGGGTCGTTGGACGCTGGTGTGGATGATCCGGCATCTTCTTCAACGGAACTCTCGTCATCGGCATCGGCTCCTTCATCGTCATCCTGGTCTTTCACGTCGAATAACACGATCTCTTCCTTCCTCTCCACCGCTTGATCGATTTCCACTAGCCTCTCCTTGTCGAGACACCACAGGAGGACTCCAAGCGTGTAGGCGCCGCAAAGCCAACCGTCTGCGGGGCAAGCGTTTGCAAGTCTGGCTGTCGACGTGTTGCCACCTCGAAGACTTTCGGCCCAGGGAAAGGATGGTAGGCGGATGAAGGGACTTTTGACGGAGGGAGGTGCGATGGCACGTTGGGCGCGCAGTGGAAGGTGGACCGACTAAAGTCGATTAATTTGAGGATGTTCGGGGAATGCGCAGTCGGATAGGTTGTAAAAGTGTTGAGACTGTTGATCTCTTCGTGCGAGAGGCCGGGTTGGTGGGACGTGAACCTGAGCCCCGACGCTTTGACTGAACCATTGGATCTTGAAGCGAATATCCACCCATTCCTCGACCGCGTTCCACCTTCCTCCGGGACTCTTCCGAAGAACCGCTCGAACAACGGGTCACCATCGACTTGCTCCAAGATCATTCCTGCGTCTTCGGTACAGCCTAGTAGAACCGCGATGCTCTTGTGCGGACCCGCGATCTGGATGCTCGGAGCTCGGCCAGGAATTGCTCCTACACGTAAGGTGCGTTGGTGGGCAATTCATGGTTGAGGTACATTTGCATAAGTTGGATCCGTTTGATGACGGTTCGAAACATCTGGGAAATCGACCCGGATGGCCATTGGATAAGGTTCGTGTCGTGCTTGGGGGGAGTCGAGTGGGCTTATAGCAGACGGTCCGCACTGAAATTAGTACTCAAGTTGAGTGCAAGTACGTTGAGAGTAGAGAGACAAGCAAAGTAACGTTTGAGAGAAGCGACTTGGGAAAGAAACTTGGACTTGTTTGCGGGGTATTTGCGTCCACGGTCTGACTTGGGGTACAGCAAGCGATCAAGGCGGAAGGGAGGAGAGAAATCGCATGGTCAACAAATGCCAAGTCAAACTTTAGCGTGCCGGGCGATTAGACTTCTGATGTGAACGTACTTGGGAACCCGCAAGCAAGCCAGTATGTGCGTTGACGATGTCGTGTTAATGATCCAGACGATGAGAGGACAAGGACCCGTCCAACGGGGGAGCCAGGCACTGTCGTCCCAAGCATAACCGAACTTCGACTCTTTCCCGCACCTTCGGACATAGTACCGGCGAGGACACTGTGTCCCGAGCGGCGCGGCCCGTCGGTACCGGGGACACCTCAAAAATTGACCGGACCAAATGGGGGGTTGGGACCAGGGACATCCGGTATTAACGAAATAGTACAGTAGTACATGAAGTTTAGACACCACACATACAGCAGAATTTTACCCAACAATAACAAAGCTAGTTTAATCTCAAGTACATCCGTTAACCCATCATGCGGTCTCTTCGGTGCGGAGATCAGCGGCCTTCTTCAAAGCGCCGGCTGCGCTCTCGGAGAATCCAACCTCTCGCCAGGCTTCAGAGGCTTCCGTGTAGCAAGATATTGCTTCACTACGGTGGCCCTGCCTATCATGCGTTTCAGCAAGGCCAAGCAATGTACCGGCTCTCTGGTGTTTATCGCCGATGTCGGTAAAAATCTGCAGGGCTTCGGAGTAGAACGGAGCGGCATCGTCGTACTCCTCTCGAGATAGATGGACCGAAGCGAGGCCACAAAGAGCTTCGGCTTGTCCTGATCTGTAGCCCATTTCGGTGTATATCTGGAGGGATTCGGAGTAGAGCTTGATGGCCTCGCTGTACTCCCCTCGAAATTGATGAATGTCACCTAGACTCCCCAAATCGTCGGCTCTCCCGAGACTGAATCCGACGTCCGTATGTATCTGGAGGCTTTCGGAGTACATTCTGATAGCCTCGTCGTATTCCTCTCGTAAACTATGTATCTCAGCGAGACCAGCAAGAGCGTCACCTCTCCCCGATTGATAGTTGATGTCGGTATATATCTGCAGGGCTTCGGAGTAGGATGTGAAGGCTTCGGTGTACTTGGCTAGGTTTTTGTGCACCTCAGCGAGACCCCATAGAGCATAGGCTCTCCATCTGTGATTGCCGATGTCGGTATAGAGCTGTAGGGCTTCGGAGTAGAAGCCTGCGGCCTTGCTGTACTCGGATTGAAACCGATGCGTATCAGCAAGATCTCGGAGGGCGTTAGCTTTCCCGCGGATGTCCTCGGTGGTTGCGTAAATATTTGATGCCTTGGTGAAGCAGTCCGATGCGCTGACATAGTCGCCTTGCAGTCTGTACATTTCTCCAAGTTGAAGAAGAAGTCCAGCATAGCGAGTCTGAGAAGCCTCTGGGTCCCCGGCTTGGGTAGGCGCTGGGACAATCATCGGCTGTATCGAGTGCAGAGCGAGTCAGCCGCGCAGAAACATGGACGATATCCATCCGTTACCAGCACCACTCACTCACCATAAAAGAGATTAATTTGACACAATCGGCTGCCGTCGGTCGTTTCTCAGGGATAATGCTCCAACACTGAGCCATGAGCGAACAAAGCGCTTGGATCAACGACATGCGCGCATGGTCGGTGATGGACGGAAGGTCTCCCTGAATGACCCGATTGACTACGGCAACGTCCCTTCTGACGTCGTGAAATGGAATGGTGTTGGTCATCACCTATCTCAACGGAAGTCTATCAGCATCGGCGGTGAATGATCCTCGTGGTTCGTCATACCTCATAAGCGATCCAGCCCAATGCCCAGATATCGCATGCAAGACTGGGCAGCTCATCCCTCAGAAGCTCAGGTGCAGCCCAGCGAAGGGTGTACTTGTCGCAAGTGAGGGTTATTGTGTTGGTGGAGGCAGAGTACACTGCTTGAACCGTCATACTCTCCTCGCCCGTGGGTTGCTCGGGTCTTGGCTGCGGGTCATGTCTCTTCGCTTCCTGGTCGACGTCCTTGGTTCCTAGACGGCGGGCGGAGCCGAAATCCGTAATTACAGCGTAATAGTATGAATTAACCAATATGTTGAGCTGCAGGCATTCGGGATTAGCCGGACCGCTGAGCGGAATTTCGAGGGGGCACGCCTACCGATTTAAGGTCGCCATGATATATGGGTGGGGTTTGGCTATGGAGGTATTCAACCCCTTCTGCTACGTCATCAATCTGGAATACGAGACCTCTCAGCAGTGGGTCAAAGGAAACGAGGTTGATCGTACCAGCGAGATTCGCTCAGGAATTTCCCATTCTCCCGACGCAAGGAAGTCCCTCAAATTCCCGTTTTCTTCCCACGGAAAAACCAACCATATCATATGTTTGGACACATCTTCAACAAATCCTTCGAATTGTACAACGTTGCGGTGCGAAAGCTTGGCCACGAACTCCGATTCCCTGAGTGCCAACTGAGAGAGGTTGGTAATTCGATCAAATTCTGCAATCGGAGGAAGAATTCTTACGCCCAATACGCGTTCTACATCCGCGTCATTTTCTAGCTTCAGTTTCTTGACCGCCACAACCTGTTGGAGCAGACGACTCGGTCAACCATTAGCTCTGCTGGCAATGAGGAGGTTATTGCCACACAAGCTTTGGGTCAGAAGTTTGAGCATTGAGAGTCGGAGCCAAATGTGCTCGTGAAACCGTCGCGAATCCTCCGCGAAACTCCTGGGCGTCCCCAGGGAATTCGATCAAGGAGGGATCGAGTCGCCACTGGGCAAGGTTATCGAGCCTGGCCCGCTACCGACACAAAATCGTGTCAGTAATTGGCCGCATCCACCCATCGAGACCCAGACTGAACGCACTAGCTTGTCGCTAAGTTGAAAATCACGAAGGGGCTCTTGACCGGACCCGGATCCGGACGCCGGAGGGTTGGCCTCGTGGATTTCGTTTCCCTGCATCAAAGGATGGGCTGTGTAGCGTTGATTAAGTGTATGAGACTACGATCAGGAAGGGGCTACCTGGAGAGGGGGGACACGAATCGAGAGTTCGAAAGGGATGAGGTGGCGAGGGGGTATAAAAAGACAACCCCTTATCGTCTTCATCGGGATGAAAGGTCATGAGGCTAGTTGGCCTCCTACAGAAGGTTTCTATACTTTGTGATCGAATATTCTCAGCGAGTTCAGACAACGAGGTTAAGGTTCTGTCGCGCGTATCAACAGATCGCACGATCGCACTAACAGCTCAAGCCGCTGCAAGATAAGACGAGCTTAACTCTATCCAGATCAGCTTAAGACTGGATTGAGATTGCATCTTACTCTGCTCTCCTCTGGTCGCTTACTTTCTTTGACGAAGAAGGCTTCCAAATGTGTCCTTGAATTGCGCTGGCTTCGGCCTGGAACCATCGGAGGCCGGAAAGGCGCCGCCGGACGCTGCCAAACACTTGATCAGCTTTTCCGACCACATTCCAACCGTGTTGACCTTCGTCTCTTTTACTGCTTAGTACTTCACTTGGATTTGTGATTTCACCCTGCCTTGTCCTTCGTACTTAGACCAAGATTTGGTCGGCATGTCCGTGAGGATGATTGACATCTCACTCCTATCCAAGTTCCCCGATTCGTCTATACCGTCCAAAACGAAGTGAAATAATTCCGAATTAAATTCGTATATGGGTGAAAAAAAGGAAGGAGAAATCCAAAACCTAACATCATAAAGTCCAAAAAAGCTGTAAGGGCGCGAGAAGAAATGTGTGTGAGAGAGAAAGAGATCCAGAAAAGGAAATCCGCTCGATGCAAGGGATATGTATGAGGAAGTTGGTGACCATAGAGAGATAATGAACCAAGGGATGAAAGTGGATGACGATGGAAGTAAACAGGAAGTCCGGGGGAAAGTGAAGGAGGAAATAGTGAAAAAAGACACCCATTCAGAGAGATGGGGGATTCCGAAATGTCCACGTCTGGTAAACATAAATTGCAGATCATCAAGGAGGGAAGAGCTGCCGAAAAATACGAGGAACAATGACCCATCATGACAGCTTTCTTCATCCAATCGTCAACTTGGACATGGGAGTGGGACTCTTCGGATCCCTCACACGCCGCCAAGTCGACTCCTTCACACCACCAACAGCACGCACACTATCGTCCCTCTCGTCCAATCGGTCATCCGAAACCGGCGACGAAGCCTCAAATTCCCCTCGCTCTCCAATCGGTTCCTCAGTAAACCGCCCAAACGGCTCAGAAGCCACCTTCTTATGCCCTTCCTTCGACTTGGACGACCCGCTCTTCGAAAAGAGGCCCAGGAACCGCTTCTTCTTCTGACTATCGTCGCTCGACCCGGAACGCTGCTTCTTTTTCAAACTCCCTTTACCCCTACTCAAAGACGATATCGCCGCGGATTCCTCCGTTCCAGCGTGCTGATCCACAGGCGAGTCGAGCGTGTCGATTGTATTGTCTCGAATGTGCCCGCGCCGGGAGAACGACTCCACAGGCGACTCCATCATCGTTCCCTCCGTAACCATCCCGGCGTTGTTCAACGCTGGGCTGCTCGACGTCGAACGGTTCCGTGCTCTCGCGTTGGCAGCAGCGGCGGCGTCCATCGCAGCTACGGCCGCATCGATGCTCGTCTTCCGACTCGGTTCGACGTTGACCAGGACCCACCCTTTACCATCCGACGCAGGGTCCTGAGCTGACTTCCTCGACAGAGTCCGGACTGGCGTAGACTTCTTCGCACCGACGGTCCCTTGACTCGCTTGTCTTGGTCGAGCGGTGGTCGAGGCTGCGGAAGCCGGAGATGCGACCTTGTCCACGGGTACGATCCTCACCGAAGTGCTGCTTTCCATCGGAGTCTTGGGATATCCACCAGGAGGCAAGACCGTTCCAGCGGAAGTGGCAGTCTCCATCCTCGGCGCACCCGGTCTCTCCTCAGGAAGCGGAATCGGTATGGGTACTGCCGACGGAAGCGGGTACGTCGAAGGTGGGGGAGGAGGGATGATCCCCATAAACGCCTTCTCGCTCTTGGGCCGCCCTTCCATTCCAGTATACTGCACGCTCATCTCCGGTTGTTGCGACAACGGAACGTGCGCCGCCCTCGGCGTGACTTGTTGGCGTTCCTGAGGAGGATGGTCATGTCGCGTGTGGGTGTTCTGGGAATCCGTCGGACTAGCTGGACCGCTGTACGTTCCCGTCCACGTTGGAGGAGGATTCCCCGACGTTCCACTGTACGAAGTCTCCCTGAACGCATCGGGAGATCACAACCCTTCTTCCGTCCCAGGGCTTTGCGGGCTCGGCGACTCCGGAGGTCGCTTCGCCGTAGGATTCGTGCTGTAAATCACTGCACCTGGAGCAGCTCCGGCTGGAGGTGGAGGCGGGGGTACGTATTGCTTGTACATGTACTCCGAATCTGGATGTCCTCCTTTCGGCGTTTGGGCGTCGTATACACCGCTATATCCATACGCGTACTCGCTCTCGGACAACGGCCCCCCAACTGCACTAAAAGTCGTCGGCGCTTGAGATTGATACGAGTATCCTGGTGTGAAAGGTGGTGGAGGAGGAATTGGGTTGGGATCTTCCGGTGGACGAACGACCGCCTGGGGTTCCACGACGGGTCGGGACTTGTCGCGAATTGACCCCATCGAGCCCGTCGAGTCCTTCCGCTTCGGCTTCTCTCCAGTGACGAACGCAGCAGGGGGTTGCTTCTTGAGAGGCGAGGGTCTGCCCTCAAGCGTGCCGGGAAGAGGGGACGAAGAAGCTCTCGTATGGGCGGCAAAAACAGCCTCGGTCTCGCTGTCCGTCGAAATGCGCATTCCTTTTGATAAGGGCGACGCCGCCGTAGCAGCGCGGATGTGCGCCTGACCCTCAGGCGTGGCGTGAAACCCGTTACTGGCAGCAGCTCCCAATCGAGCCATGCCAGCGGTTGTGGCGGCCGCCACGCTCATAACGCGTTCCGGTTCTTTCCCTTTCAAGCCGGGCATCCCCAGAAGCGAGGAATGAGGCGAACGTCCACCCCCGATGGAAGGCGCGTGTTGCGAATGAGGTGGAGACGGAGGATCGGCAGGGCAGTCGAAGATCCATAAATCCTTGGTACGTGATTTGGCGATGCCTTGAGTTAGGTTGAGGTTGGTGATGAGCTGGAACGCGTGCGTGTCGAGTGCGCGGAGAAGTCCGAAAATGTGAACGAGTGCATCGCGATCGAACGTCGAAGTCGATAACACTAGGGGATATAAAGGAGTTTAAGTTGGAAGAAGACGCGGAGAGTCTTTTATGTTTGACGTACGGGAGTATCCTTTCAACTGAAACTCGTAAACATCCTCCTCTGGACGTCCCTCGGAAACCACACCTCTAGGCCACGCTGACCGCACACTGGCTAGGATAGCAGGCGTACAGCTCTTTGGGGCGCAGATGACTCGGAGGCTCTTCCGGGTAAGGCTGAGCGCGAAGCACGTCTGCTGTTCGGGCCGAGACCCTTCTTGCTGGAGAGACGGACTCGACATTGGCAATGGTGATACTGGGACGGCAGGGGAGCCGACTCGAGAGCTTGATGGCACGTCTAATAAGGCGGGCATGACATTAGAGAACACGAGCGATCGGGTGTCCTGTGCAAGTCGACCGTACGCCAGCGTCGTCACATATTTGAAGCGATGCGAGTGAATGGCGCTGGAGATGAGCGTCACTAAGCGCTCAGTCCTAGAAGGAAGAGAGTCAGTAACGGGTTCGGTCCGAAAGCTAATGGGTGTACCAGATTCCGTACTTGATGCTCTTGCTGTTCCACAACCGATCCGCCATAATAAATTCGCTCACACCCATCTGCGGGTCCTCTCGGTACGCCTTGTAGACGAGGTGCTGCTGGAACAAGCTTCGAAGCGTTGCGATTACATTTGGAGGGAAATTTGATAAACGAATGGTTGCCTAGAGAGAGGTGTTGGTCGTAAATCGTAGCGGGGAGACCTAAACGGTTGAAGGGATGGGGAGGGTATATATAGCAGGATTGGGGGAGGGTGAAGAAAGAGAGAGGGATGTGAGTGCACGCGTTTGGGTTTGATCCATTTGACGACGAATCGGAATATCTGGGAAGTCGACCTGGATGGCCATGGGAATGACGGTTGTGTTGTGCTTGGAGGAGGTCCAGTGGCCTGAATGAAGACGGTCCGCACTGAAATTCGTACCCAAGTCGAATGCAAGTAAATTGAGAGCCAAGAGACAAGCAAGCGGCCTTTTCAAGAAGCGACTTGTGAAATAAAGCTTGGGTTTGTTTGTGGGGCATTTGCGTGGCTTTAGGTACAACGGATGATCAAGCCGAGAGAGGGTGGACAACGAAATGCCAAGTCAACCTTTAGCGTGCCAGGCGCGTAACCGTCCGACGTGGAAGTGGGAACTCACCAAGAAGAGAATCCTCGCATTCACGATGTCGTGTTATTGCTCGAGACGATAATGGAGGACAAGGACTGGTCCAACGGGGGAACTGCAGGCACCGTCAGGCAACGCTCGTCCAAAGCCTAACCGAACTTCGACTCTTTCCCGCGCCTTCGGCTGAGTACGACCACAAGATCGGCACTTTCCACACAACGACGGGACATGATAGCTCTATATAGAACATCCTTTTAAATATTTCAGCTTGCCGGGCGGAGCTTGAGCAACGGCTTTTCCAAATGGATCTACCTGTTGACCCGAGACAATTAAAAGGTCCCCTAGTAAGCTAAGCTAGGTGTTTGAACCTTCTAGCTCGGTGTTCCTCCTGGCCTCTCACTCAGAGAGGTTGGAGTGGTCGTGTTCAAGAAATTACAGCAGTAATTAGAACACCTGAGGTAAGAGGACTATGGTGTACAAGAGACCGTTGATTTCTTCTACCGCGGTCAGGGGATGCCAACGGATGACAAAAACGGAATGCAGGCCCTTGCGGGTGAAACAAGTACATGAAGTTTAGACACCACACAAACAACAGAATTTACCCCAACAAGAAAAAGCTAGTTTAATCTGAAATATATCCGTTAACCCATCATGCGGCCTCTTCGGTGCGGAGATCAGCAGCCTTCTTCAAAGCGACGGCTGCTTTCTGGGAGAATCCAACTTCTTGATAGGCTTCAGAGGCTTCCGTGTAGCAGGATATCGCTTCACTACGGCGGCCCAGCGCGTCGTGCGTTTTAGCGAGGCCAAGCAGAGCATTGGCTCTCCACTCTTTATCGCCGATGTCGGTAGAAATCTGCAGAGATTTGGAGTAAAACGTAGCGGCATCGTCGTACTCCTCTCGGGATAGGTGGTCCTCAGCAAGGCTCCATAGAGCTGAGACTTCTCCTGCTCTGTAGCCCATTTCGGTGGATATCTGGAGGGATTTGGAGTGGAACTTGATGGCCTCGCTGTACTCCCCTCGGTATCGGTGAACTTCACCAATACTCCACAAAACGTCGACTCTCCCTAGGCTAAATCCCTCGTCGGTATGTATTTGAAGGCCTTCAGAGAGCAATTTGGTAGCCTCGTCGTACTCCCCTCGTAACCGATGTATCTCGGCGAGACCCCAGATAGAATGAGCTATCCCAGACTGATAGTTGATCTCGGCATAAATCTGCCGGGCTTCGGAGTAGAACATGGAGGCTTTGGTGTACTCGCCTAGGTTTCGGTGCACCTCAGCGAGACTCGACAGAGCATATGCTCTGGATCCTTGATTGCCGATGTCGGTATAAAGCTGCAGGGCTTCGGAGTAGAACCCTGCAGCCGTGCGGTACTCGGCTTGAAACCGATGCACATCAGCAAGACCCCGCAGAGCGTCAGCTTTTCCGCGGGTGTCCTCGGTGGTTGCGTAAATCTTCGATGCCTTGGTAAAGCAGTCCGATGCGCTGACATAGTCGCCTTGCCATCTGTACATTTCTCCAAGTTGAAGGAGAAGTCCAGCATAGCGAGCCTGAGAAGCCTCTGGGTTCCCGGCTTGCGTAGGCGCTGGGACGATCTTTGGCTGTATTGAGTGCATCGCGGGTCAACCGCACGGAAACATAGACGATATCTGTCTATTACCAGCACCACTCACTCACCATAAAAGCAATTGATTTGACACAATCGGCTGCCGTCGGTCGTTTTTCAGGGACGACGCTCCAACACTGAGCCATGAGTGAACAAAGCGCTTGGATCAACGACATGCGGGCATGGTTGGTGATGGACGGAAGGTTTCCTTGAATGACACGATTGACGACGGCGACATCCCTTTTGACATCGTGAAATGGAATGGTGTTGGTCATCACCTATCTCAGCGGAAGTCTATGAGCATCGACGAAGAATGATCCTCGTGGTTCGTCGTACCTCATAAGCGATCCAGCCCAATGCCCAGATATCGCATGCAAGACTAGGCAGTTCATCCCTTAGAAGCTCAGGCGCAGCCCAACGAAGGGTGTACTTGTCGCCGGTGAGGGTTATTGTGTTGGTCGAGGAAGAGTACACTGCTTGAACCGTCATACTCTCCTCCCCCATGGCTTGCTCCGGTCTTGGTTGCGGATCATGTCTCTTTGCTTCCTGGTCGACGTCCTTGGTTTCTAGACGGCGGGCGGAGCCGAAATCCGTAATTACAGCGAGGAAGCGGCGATTAACCAATATGTTAAGCTGCAGACATTCGGGATTAGCGAGGCCGCCGAATAGAAATTCGACGGGCACGCCTACCGATTTAAGGTCGCCATGATATATGGGCGGGGTCTGGTTATGGAGGTATTCAACCCCTTGTGCTACGTCATCAATCTGGAATACGAGACTTCTCAGTAGTGGGTAAAAGAAAACGAGGCGGATCGTACCAGCGAGATTCGCTCAGGTATTTCCCATTCTCCAGACGCGAGGAAGTCCCGCAAATTCCCGTTCTCTTCCCATGGAAAAACCAACCACATCATATGCCTGGAAGCGTCTTCAACGAATCCTTCCAGCCTAACAATGTTACCATGCGAAAGCCCGACCACGAAGTCGGATTCCCTGAGTGCCAACTGAGAGAAGTTAGAATTTCAATCAGGCTCTACAATCGGGAGAGGGATTCTTACGCCCAATACGCGTTCCAGATCCGCATCACGTTCTACCTTTAGCTTCTTGACTGCCACAACCTATTGGAACAGACGACTCGGTCAACCATGAGCTCTGCTAGTAATGAGGAGGGTATTGCAACATTACCTTCGGCTCAGAAGCTTGACCATGGGGAGACGGAGCTAAATGTGCCTGTGAAACCGTCGCGAATCCTCCACGAAACTCGGGGGCGCCTTCAGGAAATTCGATCAAGGAGGGATCAAGTCGCCACTGGGCAAGTTTCTCGAGCTTGGCCCGCTGCAAACGTGAGAATGTGTCAGCAATTCGTCGCAACCATCCCTCGAGACTCGGACAGAACGCACAAGTTTGTCGCTAAGTTGGAACTCAGGATGGGGAACTTGACCGGACCCGGACGCCTGAGGGTTGGCCTCGTGGATTTCGTTTCCTTGCATCAAAGGATGGGCTGGGTGGCGTTGATTAAGTGTATGAGACTACGATCAGGAAGGGGCTACCTAGAGAGGGGGGACATCAATCGAGAGTTGGAAAGGGATGAGGTGGCAAGGGGGTATAAAAAGACTTCCCCTCAATCGTCCTCATCGGGATGAAGGTTCACAAGGGTAGTTGACCTCCTATAGAAGGTTTCTAGTCTTTGTGATGGAATATTCTCAGCGAGTTCAGACAACGAGGTTAAGGTTCTGTCGCGCGAATCAAGTTCAATCAACAGATCGCACGATAGCACGAACAGCTTGTGTCGTTGGAAGATAAGACAAGCTTAACTCTATCCAGATCAGCTTAGGGCGAGATCAAGATTGCATATTAGCTCGCTCTGGTCTGGTATCATGCTTTATTTGATGAATAATACCCCCCAATGTGTCCTTGAATTGCGCTAGCTTCGGCCTGGAACCATGGATCGGATCCGAGGCCGCAAGGCCAGGCGCTACGAAACACTTGATAAGGTTTTCTGACCGCACTGCGACTGTGTGGACATTCGTCCCATTGGCTGCTCGGTACTTGACTTGGATTTGTCATTTCACCTTGCTTTGTCCTTCGTACTTAGACCAAGATTTGGTCGGCATGTCCGCGAGGACGGTTGACATCTCAATCCTATCCAAGTGAGCTCCCCAACGTTCATCGATACCATCCAAAACGAAGTGAAATAATTCCAAATTAAATTCGTATATGGGGAGGGAAAAAAAAGAAGAAAAAGAGAAAACCAAAACCCAACATCATAAAGTACAAAAAAGCTGTAAGGGGGGAAGAAACGTGTGAGAGAGAAAAGAGATGCAGAAAAAGGAAATCCGCTCGATGCAAGGGATATATGTATGAGAAAGCTGGTGACCATAGAGAGATAATGAACTAAGGGATGAAAAGTGGATGACGATGGAAGTAAAAAGGAAGTCCGGAAGAAAGTGGAGGAAATAGTGAAAGAAAGACACTCATTCGAGAGATGGGGGATTCCGAAGTGTCCATGCGAGAAAACATAAATCGTAGATCATCAAGGGGAGAAGAGCTGCCGGAAAACACGAGGAACGGCGACCCATCATGACCGCTTTCTTCATCCAATCGTCAACTTGGACACGGGAGTGGGAGTCTTTGGGTCCCTAACACGCCGCCAAGTCGACTCCTTCACACCACCAACAGCACGCACACTATCGTCCCTCTCATCCAACCGATCATCCGAAACCGGCGACGAAGCTTCATATTCCCCCCTCTCTCCAATCGGTCCCTCCGTAAACCGCCCAAACGGCTCAGAAGCCACCTTCTTATGCCCTCCCTTCGACTTGGACGACCCACTCCTCGAAAAGAGGCCCAGGAACCGCTTCTTCTTCAAACTCCCTTTACCCCTCCTCAAAGACGATATCGCCGCGGATTCTTCCGTCCCAGCGTGCTGATCCACAGGCGAGTCGAGCGTGTTGTCCCGATTGTGCCCGCGCCAGGAGAACGACTCCACAGGCGACTCCATCATCGGTCCCTCCGTAACCATCCCGGCGTTGTTCAACGCAGGGCTGCTCGACGTCGAACGGTTCCGCGCCTTCGCGTTGGCACCAGCGGCAGCGTCCATCGCAGCTACAGCCGCATCGATGCTCGTCTTCCGACTCGGTTCGACGTTGACCAGGACCCACCCTTTACCGTCCGACGCAGGGTCCTGAGCTAAGATTTCCTCCAGAGTCCGGACTGGAGTAGACTTCTTCGCACCGACGGTCCCTTGACTCGCTTGTCTTGGTCGAGCAGTGGTCGAAGCTGGGGAAGCCGGAGATGCGACCTTGTCCACGGGTACGATCCTCACCGAAGTGCTGCTTTCCATCGGAGTCTTGGGATATCCACCGGGAGGTAAGACCGTCCCAGCCGAAGTGGCAGTCTCCATCCTCGGCGCACCCGGTCTCTCCTCAGGAAGCGGAATCGGTACGGGTACTGCCGACGGAAGCGGGTACGTCGAAGGCGGGGGAGGAGGGATGATACCCATAAGCGCCTTCTCGCTCTTGGGTCGCCCCTCCATTCCAGTATACTGCACGCTCATCTCTGGCTGTTGCGGTAACGGAACGTGCGCCGTCCTCGGCGTGACTTGTTGGCGTTCCTGAGGCGGATGATCATGTCACGTGTGGGTGTTCTGAGAATCCGTCGGACTAGCTGGACCGCTGTACGAAGTCTCCCTGAACGCATCAGCAGATAGCAACCCTTCTTCCGTCCCAGGGCTTTGCGGGCTCGGCGACTCTGGGGGTCGTTTCCCGGTAGGATCCGTGCTGTAGATCACAGCGCCTGGAGCGGTTCCAGGAGGTGGAGGTACGGATTTCTTGTACTAGTACTCCAATTCTGGATGTCCTCCTTTGGGGGGTTGCGGGCTCGTAGACACGCTATATCCGCGCGCCTACTCGCTTTCGGACGGACCGGCACCTCAACTAGAAGTCTTTGGCGCTTGAGATTGAGATAGGAGTATCCTGGTGTAAAAGGCGGCGACGGAGAAATTGGGTTGGGATCGCCAGGAGGACGAACGACAGACTGCGGAGTTTCCACTCCGGATTGGGACTTGTCGCAACCATTTGCTCCCCAGTCTGGGAAAGAACCGCAGAGTTAAGCCCGTAGTAGTAGGACCAAGTGAAACTTGAGACTTGCGGATCCTCTAGTTAGATGGAGCCGGCGGATGACTGATTGTGCGGTTGATGTGAGCGTTTCCCCCTTCCGAGTCAAGTCCGACCTGGTTCTTCGACGATTGGAATGGCACGCTTATAGGCATCTTCCCCTTCCATCGACTCATGCACCCGCTAATCAACATCATGAACAGCTATTTCCTCTGTCCGGGGCTCTGAGTCGCCGCCGGCTTCGACAGGGACTTCGAGGATCGCTCCCGTTGTTGTCATTCCCGCTTAACTAACCCTCGTCGGAGGTCGAACTTCGAAGAAGACGAATTTGTTCCTGTCGGGGGCTAAATTGGGGACGATGGCGGGTCGTTGGACGCTGGTGTGGATGATCCGGCATCTTCAACGGAGCTCCCGTCGGCACCGGCTCCTTCTTCGTCATCGTCGTCCTTCGGGTGGAACAGCACTGTCTCTTCCTTCCTCGTCAAGTCTCTCTTCGTCGAGACAACACAAAGGACCCCGAGCGAGTACGCTCGCTAGATCGGGGGTGTCGACGTCTAACTCATCGCCGAGGTACATCTGCATGAGTTGGGTCGCTTGATGACGGTTCAGAAAATCTGGGAAGTCGATCCGGATGACCGTGGGATGCGGTTTGACAGAAGTTGCGAGGGTGTTGGATCCTGTTGGATCGGGGGCCGGTTGAGGATACGGGAATTACGGGGAGGGGAGGGTCGATAAGATTAGATACGCGCACGAAGACAGCTGAAAGAAAGACTCTCACCAAAGTTCGGTCGGCAGGACGAGACTAGTCTAACGCGTCAAAGGAGCGCCAGGAGCCGTCGGCGGGGTCGAATTGGTATCGTTACGCACGCCATCCGCGTTGGGGCTGAGGAGTCGGTCGGAGGATTGAGGAGATTGGCAGCGGAACGCTCTTTTGGGTTGAGGTGCTCGACCTGGGAATTTTGGAGCATACGATGGGAACGAGTGTACAATCGAGGTCGTTGAAAACTTTTTGGTTGGTAGGAGAGCAGCAAGCAGAGCTTTGATGGGCCTGGGTGGTGGAGATACTTCTAAATGTACGGATGGATGAGAGGGTGTGGTTCTTGGAGGGAGTCTACGGGCTGGATGGAGTCGGTCCGCACTGAAATTAGTACTGGAGTTGAGTGCAGGCAAGCCGAGAGTAAAGAGACGAGCGAAGTGACCTTTTAGAGAAGCAACTTGGGAAAGAAACCTTGGGGCTTGTTTGCGGGGTACGTGCGTCCACGTTCTGACATGGGGTACAGTGGCCGGAGGGAGGGAGAGAAATGAAATGCTGCAAGTCAACGTTCGACGTGCAAGGCGAGTAATCATCCGATGTGGCAGTGCGCAGGAACTCACCAACAAGACAGCCTTGGCGTTCACAGAGTCGTGTTGGTGTTTGGAGACGATGATCAAGGACAAGAAACGGTCCGACGATGGAACCGAGGGCTCGTCCAAAGCCAAATCGAACTTCGACTCTTTCCCGCGCCTGCAGTTGCTAACTGGTGCAGCTTTGCACACGACACTTCAAAAGGACGGGACATAGCTCTTTGCCTGGCATCCCTTTGAGGAGATCCCTTCTTTACCGAGTATGGCGAATGCTGTGCCCTAAGTGCCTAAGCTAAGTGGTGCTTGAACCTGGTGTTGAAATTGAGTGCTACAGGAAAGCTAGCACCGCGCGGATAATGCCGGCTTGATCCTTCAGACCTTACGCTCCTCACGGACTGTCACTCAAATAGGCTGGGTTGATCGTGTCCAAGAAAGTACAGAAATACTTAGTATACCCGAAGGAAGAGAGCTATGGTACGAGAGGCCGTTGAGTTTTTTGAAAGCAGGCAGGGGGTGCTAACGGATAACAGAAAACGGAATGCAGGTGCTTTGGCTAATGAAACATGGTGCAGACACCACACATACAACAGAATTTTATCCCAACGAAAACAAAGAGTCTAGTCTATGCCCGGTTATATCCGTTAACCCATCATGCGGCCTCTTCGTTGCGGAGATCAGCCGCCTTCTTCAAAGCGTCGGCTGCTCTCTGGGAGTTTCCAGCTTCTCGATATGCTTCAGAGGCTTCCGTGTACCGAGATATTGCATCATTACGGTGGCCTTGCGCATCGTGTGTTTTAGCAAGGCCATTCAGAGCATCGGCTCTCACGGATTTCTCGCCGATGTCGGTAGCAACCTGCAGGGCTTTGGAGTAGAACGAAGCGGCATCGTCGTACTCCCCTCGGGATAGATGGTCCTGGCCGAGATACCATAGAGTGTAGGCCTGTCCATATCTTTGGCCCATCTCGGTGTATATCTGGTGGGATTCGGAGTGAAACTTGATGGCCTCGCTATACTCCCCTCGAAATCGATGAATTTCACCAATACTCCACAAAACGTCCGCTCTCCCTAGGCTGAATCCCTCGTCGGTATGTATTTGGAGGCCTTCAGAGAGCAATTTGATAGCCTCGTCGTACTCCCCTTGTAACCGATGTATGTCGGCGAGACCCCAAAGAGAATGAGCTATCCCGGACTGAAAGTTGATGTCGGCATAAATCTGCCTGGCTTCGGAGTAGAACATAGAGGCTTCGGTGTACTCGCTTAGGGCTCGGTGCACCTCAGCGAGACTCGATAGAGCAGAGGCTCTCCCGCTGTGATCGCCGATGTCGGTATAAAGCTGTAGGGCTTCGGAGTAGAAACCTGCCGCCTTGTTGTCCTCGCCTTGAAACCGATGTACATCACCAAGACCCCGCAGGGCGTCGGTTTTCCCGTGGGTGTCCTCGGTGGTTGCGTAAATATTCAATGCCTTGGCAAAGCAGTCCGACGCGTTGGCATAGTCGGATTGCCCTTTGTACATTTGTCCAAGTTGACAAAGAAGTCCAGCGTAGCGAGTCTGAGAAGCCTCTGGGTCTCCGGCTTGGGTAGGCGCTGGGACGATTCTCGGCTGTGTTGAGTGCATCGCGGGTCAACCGAACAGAAACGTAGACGATAGCCATCCGTTACCAGCACCACTCACTCACCATCCAGGATATTAATTTGACACAATCCGCTGCCCTCGGTCGCTTCTCAGGGTTAATGCTCCAACACTGAGCCATGAGCGAGCAGAGCGCTTGGATCAACGACATGCGCGCATGGTTGGTGATGGACGGAAGGGTTCCTTGAATGACACGATTGACTACGGCGACATCCCTTTTGACATCGTGGAATGGAATGGTGTTGGTCATCACCTATCAGCCGAAGTTTATGAGCATCGATGGAGAATGATCCTCGTGGTTCGTCGTACCTCATAAGCGATCCAGCCCAATGCCCAGATATCGCATTCAAGACACGGTAGCTCATCCTTCAGCAGCTCAGGCGCAGCCCAGCGCAGGGTGTACTTGTCGCCAGTGAGGGTTATTGTGTTGGTGGCGGCAGAGTACACTGCTTGAAGCGTCATACTCTCCTCGCCCGTGGCTTGCTCCGGTCTTGGCTGCGGTTCACGTTTCTTCGCCTCCTGGTCGAAGTCTTTGGTTCCTAGGCGACGGGCGGAGCCGAAATCCGTAATTACAGCGCGGAACTCGGGATTAACCAATATGTTGAGCTGCAGAAAATCCGAATGAGCTAGACCACCAAGCGGATTTTCGACGATGCACGCCTACTGATTTAAGGTCGCCGTGATATATGGGCGGGGTCCGACTGTGGAGATATTTAACCCCCTCTGCTACGTCGTAAATCTGGAGCACGACCTCTCTCAGCAAAGCACCAAAGAATACGGGGTTGATCATACCAGACAGATTCGCTCGGGAATTTCCCATTCTCCGGACGCGAGAAAGTCCCTCAGATTCCCGTTTTCTTCCCATGGGAAAACCAGCCATATCATATGTTTGGACACATCTTCAACAAATCCTTCGAATCTAACAATGTTGGGGTGCGAAAGCTCGGCCACGAACTCCGATTCTCTGAGTGCCAACTAAGAGAAGTCAGTATTTCGATCAGGCTTGCCATCGGAGGAAGAGTTCTTACGCCCAATACACGTTCTACATCCGCATCATTTTCTACCTTCAGTTTCTTGACCGCCACAACCTGTTGAGGCAGACAACTCGGTCAACCATTCGCCGTGCTGACAAGGATGCCACACAACCATCACCTTCGACGTTTGGCGATTGAGAGTCGGAGTTAAATGTGCCTGTGAAACCGTCGCGAATCCTCCACGAAACTCTGGGGCGCCTCCAGGGAATTCGATCAAGGAGGGATCGAGTCGCCACTTGGCAAATCTCTCGAGCTTGGCTCCCTACAAACACAAAGACTGTGTCAACGGTTCGCTGCGACCACCCCTCGAGACCCGGACAGAACGCACCAGCTTGCCGCTAAGCTGGAACTCACGATGGGGATCTTGACCGGACCCGGACGCCTGAGGGTTGGCCTCGTGGATTTCGTTTGCTTGCATCAAACAACCGGCGGGGTGGCGTTGATTGAGTGTATGAGAGTACGGTCAGGAAGGGGCTGCCTGGAGAGGGGGGATCGCGAGTCGAGAGTTAGAGGGGGATGAAGTAGAAAGGGGTATAAAAAGACGTCCCATCTATCGTTCTCATCAGGCTGGCGAGTCATGAGGGTATTCGGCTTATAGAGAATGTCTAGACCTTGCGATGTTCTCTTCTCAGCGAGTTCGGACAGCGATAAGGTTCGACCGAGTGAGTCAACATCTCGCGTAAACAAAACAGTTGCCAGTGCAAGGTAAGACGAGTTAAGTTGCCGAATTACGCAAGGAGTAACTAAGGCAGGGTTGAGATTATCTTTTGCAAGGTCTGGTCTGTTCTGGTTTTTTATTTGCTTTCCTGAACAACCGTGACGTTCTGACCGAACACCGACCCTTCCCCGCGCCTATGCATATGGTTGCTCAACCGCCTCATAGACACCAACACCTTTGGCACACCGACACTATGTAAACGACGCTTCTAAATGACAGAGCGTACCTCTTTACCAAGCATCACTCTAAACTAAAGTCAAATTGGTCAGTCGTACGAAAGACTGCCTCAGGGAAATACACATCGATCGCCGGGTTCTGTTCCTTCGGTGTCTTTCGACGCGAAACTGTTCTTGAGCGCCATCCGTTGTAAGTGGAAACCCTACAAAGCGGCTACAGGGCCTGACGAGTTCGTTTCCAGGACTTGTAACCTCATCCTCATGCATATCTCAACCCCATCCACTCCCAGGCCTGGTCATCCATACCCAACGAGAAGAAAAAAAGTAAATTCGTCTAAGAGAATAAAAGATAAATCGAAACACACACCATGGAGTACATGTAAAGTAGCAGAGGAAGATGTGCACACGTGAGAGAGAAAATCCAGAAAAGTCACTCCGCTAATGCAATGCATATTATACGAGAATCTGGTGACTATGGACCAAAAGCGGTAGGAGGATGAAAATTGGATGACGATGGAAGTAAATGAAGTCCAGGATAAAGTAAATGATATAGGGAAAAAGCACCCATTCCGAGAGAGGGGATTTGCGAAATGTCCACGCTAGTGAACATAAGTAACAGATCATCAAGGACAGAAGAGCGTCCGAGAAGGCGAGGAATAGCAACCCAATGTGGCCACTTTCTTCACCCAATCGTCGACGTGGACATGGAAGTGGGAGTCTTGAGATCCCTTACACGATCAACAGCACCCACGGAATCATCCCTCTCGTCCAACCGATCGTCCAAATCGGGCGACGAGACTTGAAACCCTCCGCGCTCTCCAATCGGTTCTTCGGTGAACATCCCCGCTCGTCCAGTCCACAGGTGAATTAATCGTATCGAGCGTGTTGTCTCGAGAGTGCCCACGACGAGAGAACGTCTCCACAGGCGAGTAAACAACCCCGGCGTTGTTAAATGCAGGATTGCTCGACGTCGAGCGATTCCGTGCCCCTGCAATGGCAACAGCGGCCTCCATTCAAGTCATAGCTGCATCGATGGTCGACTTCCGACCAGGTTCGCTATTGACCAGGATTCATCCTTTTGCTTTTTGAAGTAACGTCTTGGGCAGATTTCCTCGACCAAGTCCGGACTGGAGTAAACTTCTTGGCGCCGACGGTTCCTTGATTCGCTCGTCTTTGTCGAGCGGTGGTCGGGGCTGGGGATGCTGAAGACGTTCCTGAGCATGACGATCATGCCGCGTGTGGGTGTGCTGAGAACTCGTCGGACTAGTCGAGTTAGTTTTCATTGCCGTCCACGCCGCGTGAGTGTCCTCCGACGATCCGCTGGATACGATCTCCCTGAAAGCATCGGAACACAACAACCTTCTCCCGTCCCAAGGCCCTGCGAGCTGAGGACGAACGACAGACTGCGGAGTTTCCACTACGGATTGGGACTTGTCGCGACCATTTGCTCCCCAGTCTGGGAGCGAGCCGCAAGGTTAAGCCGTAGTAGTAGGACCAAGGGAAGCTTGAGACTTGCGGGCCCTCTAGCTAGATGGAGCCGGAGGACTGATTGTGCGGTTGATTTGAGCGTTTTCCTCCCCTTCCGAGTCAAGTTCGACCTGGCTCTTCGACGATTGGAATGAGCAGGCTTATAGGCATCTTCCCTTTCCACTGACGCATGCAACTGCTAATTAATATTATGAACAGTTCTTTCCTCTGTCCGGGGCTCCGAGTCGCCGCCGGCTTCGGCAGAGACTTGGAGGATCGCTCCCGTTGTTGTCATTCCCGCTTAACTAACCCTCGTCGGAGGTCGAGCTTTCGAAGAAGAACTTGTTCTTTTCGGGGGCTGAATCGGGGACGATGGCGGGTCGTTGGACGCTGGTGTAAATGATCCGGCATCTTCAACGGAGCTCCCGTCGGCATTGGCTCCTTCTTCGTCATCGTCGTCCTTCGGGTGGAATAGCACTGTCTCTTCCTTCCTCGGTAAGTCTCTCTTTGTCGAGACAACACAAAAGGACTCCGACCGAGTACGCTCGCTAGATCGGGGGGTGTCGATGTCTAACTCATCGCCGAGGTACATCTGCATAAGTTGGGTCGCTTGATGACGGTTCGGAATATCTGTGAAGTCGATCCGGATGACCGTGGGATGCGGTTTGACAGAAGTTGCGAGGGTGTTGGATCGGGGGCCGGCTGAGGATACGGGGACGACGGGACTCTAACACGGAGGGTCGATAAGATTAGATACGCGCACGAAGACGGCTGAAGGAAAGGCTCTCACCAAAGCTCGGCTGGCGGGACGAGACTATTCTAACGCGTCGGAGCGCCAGGAGCCGTTGGATTGGTATCGTACGCACGCCATCCACGTTGGGGCTGAGGAGACGGTTGGAGGATTGAGGAGATTGGCAGCGGAACGCTCTTTTGGGTTGAGGTGCTCGACCTGGGAATTTTGGAGCATACGACTTGAACGCGTGTCCAATCACGGTCCTTGGAAACTGTTTGGATGGTGGGAGAGTAGTAAGTAGAGCTTTGATGGGCCTGGGTGGTGGAGATACTTCTAAATGTACGGATGGATGAGAGGGTGTGGTTCTTGGGGGGAGTCTAGCGGGCTGGATGGAGTCGGTCCGCACTAAAATTAGTACTCGAGTTGAGTGCAGGCAAGCCAAGAGTAAAGGACGAGCGAAGTGACCTGTTAGAGAAGCAACTTGGAAAGAAATCTTGGGGCTTGTTTGCGGGGTACGTGTGTCCACGTTCTGACATGGGGTACAGTGGCCGAAGGGAGGGAGAGAAATGAAATGCCAAGTCAACATCGACGTGCAAAGCGAGTAATCATCCGATGTGGCAGCGCACAGGAACTCACCAACAAGAGAACCTTTGCGTTCACGAAGTCGTGTTGGTGTTTGGAGACGATGATGAAGGACAAGAAACGGTCCGACGAGGGAACCGGGAAGCTTGTCCAAAGCCGACATAACCGAACTTCGACTCTTTCCCGCACCTTCGGTTTGCACCTGACGCTTCAAAAAGGACGGGGACATAGCTCTTTGCCGGGCATCCCTTTGAAAAGATCCTTTCGTTACCGAGTTAGGTGCACCCTGTGCCCTGAGCTATGTGGCGCTTGGACCTGGTATAGGAAATGAGTGCTACAGGGAAGTTCGCGCTGCGCAGACAATCCGAGCTTGATCCTTCAGGCCTAACGTTCCTCACGGACTGTCACTCAAATAGGCTGGTTTAATCGTGCCCAAGAAAGTACAGAAGTAGTTAGTACACCTTGGAGGAATAGAACTATGGTATGAGAGACCGTTGACTTCTACTACAGCAGGCAGGGGGTGGTAACGGATGACAGAAAACGTCGAACGAAATGCATGCGCTTGGGCTAGCGAAACATCGTGCATGGATGTGAAGGCACCACACATACAACAAAATTTTAGTCCAATAAAAGGTTAAAAGAGTCTAGTTCAACGTCAAATGTGTCCTTTAACCCATCATGCGGCGGTGCGGAGATTAGCGGCCTTCTTCGAAGCGTCGGCTGCTCCCTGGGAGTCTCCAACTTCTCGAAAGGCTTCAGAGGCTTCCGTGTAGCAAGATATCGCTTCACTACGGTGGCCCTGCGCATTGTGTGTTTCAGCAAGGCCAAGAAGAGCATTGGCTCTCTGGTCTTGTTCCCCGATGTCGGTAGAAATCTGTAGGGATTCGGAGTAGAACGAAGCGGCTTCGCTGTACTTCTCCCGAGATAGATGGACCGAAGCGAGGCCCCATAGAGCTTCGGCTTGTCCTGTTCTGGAGCCCATTTCGGTGTCTATCTGGAGGGATTCGGAGTAGAACTTGATGGCCTCGCTGTACTCCCCTCGAGATCGATGAACATGACCAAGACTCCTCAAAACGTCGGCTCTCCCCAGGCTAAATCCATCATCCGTAGATATTTGGAGACTTTCGGAGTACAATTTGATAGCCTCCTCGTACTCCCCTCGGAGCCGATGTATCTCAGCGAGACCGCGAAGAGCGTCACCTCTCCCGGAGTGACCGATGTCGGCATAGATCTGCAGGGCTTCGGAGAAGGACGTGGCGGCTTCGGTGTACTCGCCTAGGTGTTTGCGTACCTCAGCGAGACCTGACAGAGCATAGGCTCTCCATCTGTGATTGCCGATGTCGGTATAAAACTGTAGGGCTTCAGAGTAGAGACCTGCGGCCTTGCCGTACTCGGCTTGAAACCGATGCACATCAGCAAGATCCCGCAGAGCGTCAGCTTTTCCGCGGGTGTTCTCGGTGATTGCGTAAATATTCGACGCCTTGGTGAAGCAGTCCAATGCGCTGACATAGTCGCCTTGCAGTCTGTACATTTCTCCAAGTTGAAGGAGAAGTCCAGCATTACGATTTTGAGAAGCCTCTGGGTCTCCAGCTTGGGTAGGCGCTGGGACGATCATCGGCTGTATCGAGTGCATAGCGAGTCAGCCGCGCAGAAACATAGACGATATCCATCCGTTACCAGCACCACTCACTCACCATCCAAGTAATTAATTTGACACAGCCGGCTGCCGTCGGTCGTTTTTCGGGGATAATGCTCCAACACCGCGCCATGAGCGAACAAAGCGCTTGGATCAACGACATGCGAGCATGGTTGGTGATGGACGGAAGGTTTCCTTGAATGACCCGATTGACTACGGCGACATCTCTTTTGACATCGTGAAATGGGATGGTGTTGGTCATCACCTATCTCAGCGGAAGTCAATGAGCATCGACGGAGAATGATCCTCGTGGTTCGTCGTACCTCATAAGCGATCCAGCCCAATGCCCAGATATCGCATGCAAGACTCGGTAGCTCATCCCTCAGCAGCTCCGGCGCAGCCCAGCGAAGGGTGTACTTGTCGCCGGTGAGGGTTATCGTGTTGGTGGAGGCAGAATACACTGCTTGAAGAGTCATACTCTCCTCGCCTGTGGCTTGCTCCGGTCTTGGCTGCGGTTCACGTTTCTTCGCTTCCTTGTCGAAGTCCTTGGTTCCTAGACGCCGGGCAGAGCCGAAATCCGTAATTACAGCGTAATATTTTGAATTAACCAATATGTTGAGCTGCAGGCATTCGGGATTAGCCAGACCCCCGAGCGGAATTTCGAGGAGGTACGCCTACCGATTTAAGGTCGCCATGATAGATGGGCGGGGTTTGGCTATGGAGGTATTCAACCCCTTGTGCTACGTCATCAATCTGGAATACGAGACTTCTCAGTAG
>WSUB01000234.1:0-52883 GCA_019633425.1 Tulasnella sp. 424 | reverse complement strand
AAGGATAGGAGGCGAGGTGTGGTCCATTGTTTCCCTTCGGACCATGGAGAGGCTAGGATTTTCGACGGACCTGCTGCGGCTACGTTTGCGTTTGTGGGGAATTCGGAGAGACGTGGTGGGAGAGCGAAGTAGTTGGCGATTTTGTTGCTGAGCATGGTGCATGATCGGGATGGGTCGAACGTGAGTAGCCCACGTTTACTTTCGGTCTTAACGCTGCCAGGCAGGAAACACGTGCTTACATTTTGTTTTAGTGTTCACCTTAGATCGCGCTCGAAATGCGCGGTCTTGACCGCAACTCTCCCCTCCAGCGGTACGGCTGCTCACCCATCTCCGTCGCACCATCAATGAAACTCCTCCCGGAACTCTTTGTCGACCCACTTTCAGACCTGATCATCGCGGGGGTCAGCACCGCATCAGCCGAAGACCCCCTCACCCTTATCTGTGACCCTCTCACGGAAAAATACGTCGGAAACAAGAAGCTGAACTTGAACGCTGGAGATAGAGTTTATTATGGAGCTTGCGGACTGCACATGGAGCAGAACGCGAACGTTTTCAGGAGTTTGACGATTCATCCGGAGGGTTTGCCGAGGCCTGATTCTGCTGGGACCGGGATGAGTTTTTCTTTTCATACTCTTTGATCATCTCGTTGGTCACTCGGCTGACGCGCCGCCCGGTCTGTTAGGCAGCACCAATTGGAAGTGCTTCGAGAGCTGGAACTCCGGAGACGCCAGTTCACGACACAACAGAACCGGCTCCGTAGGCAGTCAAAGCAGCTCAGACTGCCGGTCCACCGCGCCTAGGGTGGACCGAAACCTGGGCGGTTCACTCGGCCGGGCGTTCGCTATGGGTAGCGCGGAGGATGAGAGTTGGATGTACAATAGGTGATGAACGGCAAAAGCTGGAGCTGGGAATTTAGGCAGGGGATATCATTGTTGTTGGTGACGAGGATTCTTGGTTGAGAGGCGATCGCCGTGGCTTGCTTTTCTTGTTGTACTTTACTACATTCGTTTCTTTTTCTTTTGGCTTGCGTGGACTGATAATCCCCCCGTTCGTCAATTGTACTATACCTCGTGTACTCTCCCTTATTTTATTTGAATTTATTGTTTGGATCGGTATGGCTGTGCGGTCGCGGGCACGTGCGTTCAAGTATTATAAAATTCGGGAGTTTAAATGCGAGCCGAAAAAAAGGGAATTTGGGAGGGCCGCCGTCTGGAGTGGTTGAAACGGTTAAAGGTTACTTTTAGGATCGAACCGATTTAGTAGTGAGCATTATGCAAAGTTGCTTAGCGTGCTGGCAACGCTTGATTTGTGTGGGTGGAAAGTGGACAAACCCTGTCGCGCTAACAGGAAGCAGGCCGCTTTTGTGGGGGCAAGCGCTGAATTCAGGAGCCCTCAGAGCATGCCGCTCCTCTCAGTCGTTCGAAGATAATAATCTAAACAAGAATGGCCGAGAGTCTGAGACGGAAAACCAGAAATGCGACTAGCAGAAAGTAAATCATGAGACGTTGTACATCATATACGTAGATACATGAATTGTGGTGTGGAATCCACAAAAGATCCTGTTCAATCTGGGATGTCGTCGTGAAGTATCATGTGCCCTCTGCTCGACTAGATAATTCACGGAGTGTAGCAGCTTGGTTCGAGGCATAGGCCAACGACCGAGAGTCTCCGATTTCTTCAAAGACTTCAGCAGCTTCGGTATAAAGACGAATCGCGTCGCTGTGGTCCTCCTGATCACGGTGCACGTCAGCAAAGTACGCAAGAGCTACACCTCTCCCGTATCGGTGGCCGATGTCGGTAGAGATTTGCAAGGCTTCGGAAAGGAGCGTGATGGCCTGGCTGAACTCATTTTGAAGCCGATGCACCTCAGCGAGACCCGAAAGAGTTTGAGCTTTCCCGCGTTTGTCGCCGATTTCAGTGCGGATCTGTAGGTCCTCGGAGTAGAACGTAATGGCTTGGCTATACTCTTTTCGAGCCCGATGCACCTCGGCGAGACCCAACAGAACATTGGCTCTCCCTCGTCTGTCGCCGATGTCGGTGCGGATTTGTAGGGCCTCCGAGTAGAATGCGATGGCCTGGCTGTACTCGTCTCGGATCCGATGCACCTCAGCGAGTTTGAAGAGAGCAGAGGCTCTCCCTACTCTGTCGCCAATGTCGGTGCAGATTTCTAGGGCCTGCGAGTAGAAGGGGATGGCCTGGTTATCCTCGCCTCGAAGCAGATGCACCTGCCCCAGCTGCCTCAGCGCAGCGGCTATTCCTTTCCTGTCGCCGGCATCTTTATAACCACCCAGAGCTCGGGTAAAGCAGTCCAATGCGTTGGTATAGTCACCCTGCCGCCGGTGCATCTGTCCCAGTTGCACCAGAAGCCCAGGAGAGCGAGCCTCGGAACCCGCTGTATCCGAGGTCCGTGGAGAGTTTGGAATAACCATGGGCTGTATCGAAATCAATCAATCACGTGTAACCGACCCTAGTGAGGACGACTCACCATCCAGTTGATTGATTTTTGGCAGTCCTCAGCAGTCGGCCGTTTGCTGGGGTCGATGCTCCAACATAGAAGCATGAGGGAGCAAAGCGCCTGGATCAGCGACATGCGGGCGTCGCCAGTAATGGAGGGGAGATCTCCCTGAACAACGCGCTTGATGACGAGCGTATCCTTGACGTCTTGAAACGGGATGAATCCGGTCATGACCTACATCGGAGGTTTTTCTGAGCCTCGAATACGAATAGATACTAGTAAGACTCTGAAGTTACCTCGTATGCTACCCACCCCAACGCCCAGATGTCGCTGCAGAGGCCAGGCTTCTCCTCGTACAACAGCTCTGGAGCAGCCCAGCGAAGAGTGTAATGATCTCCCGTCAACGTTATGGTATTGGTAGAGGCACAGAACGTCGCTTCCAGCGAAAGCGCCGGCGGGGGCTTGTTTTGAGCTGGCTTCGTCTCCTTGTTGAGATCCTCGGTTTTAAGACGACGGGCTGATCCAAAGTCGGTAATTACCGCGCGGCATTCAGAGTTTACCAGTACGTTTATCTGAGAGGTATGGAGGACGGTTTGCCTAGTATTTCATCATGACGCTGTTGGAACCTACCGATTTCAGGTCGCCGTGGCATATGGGCGGCTGTCGGCTATGGAGGTACTCCACTCCACATGACACGTCGAAAATCTAGAGCACGACCTTTCAGAGCCTGTTCGACGAAAAGTAGTTAAATCGTACCAGATAGATCCGTTCAGGAATTTCCCACTCAGCCGACGCGATAAAGTCCCTCAAGGTGCCGTTTTCTTCCCAGGGGAAGACCAGCCAGATTATATCCTGGGATAGGTTCTCGACAAATCCCTCGAGCTTGATGATGTTTTCATGGGAAAGTCCGACCAAGAATTCCGCTTCTCGGACCGTCAACTGAACCGAGAAAAACAACCTTAGTAATGAAAGCCCAGCGCAATTGGATGAAGTATTCTGACCCCCACTACCCGCGCTATATCACCTGACATCTTCATCTTTTTTTACCGCTACAGCCTGTGAGATTAGAGTTGATGAGCGGCTCGACGTCCCCGTCAAAGGCTGTAGACGCTGAGCGGTACAGACCTTCCGCCGGCGAGAGGTTTCTTCAGTATTGTCACTTGAGTCGGGACTGTTGTTTTGGGTGGGATCAGATTGTTTCGTTCTTTCTTCGCCATCGGAGGGAGAGCCCAAAAAGGCTTGTGAAACCGTCGCGTGGCCCCCAGAGACCTGGCGAGCCTCCTTAGGGAATTCGATGGAGGACTGGTCGATCCGCCATTTCTCAAGCTTCTCGAGCCTATCCCTCTACGACCGAGACATTGCTTCGGTGAGATGTTGGAATTGTCGTTTGTGAGTTGAGAGCGACGTACCATATTGGCGCTCGGCTGAAATCTACTCGAGGAAGCCTCGGGCCCGGGGATCGACGATGAGCCAGCCAAACCACCTGGACCAGCACCGTGGTTCCCGTCTTTTTGCATTTAAGGTTCTTATCGATAAGCGGTAGGGTGATTATAAGAGTCGACGCTCCGTGATGGGCCCAGGCTGGGTCGCAAAGGGGCGGAGTGTTGATAGGGGACTGGGACAATCGTGGTAGAGGGTGTAAAGGAACACGTCACCCGGTGTTATCTCTCGACCTTCCTTCCTTCGCGTGGTGGAATAGGCACGCCGCGATCTCCTGCAGCTGGGTGCTTCTAGACCGTGTAGAATGCTCCTTGCAAGCCCCCGCGCGAAGAAGTTCGAGGTTCTATCGCCGATCGTTACACGTGCGCAGAATCATCCCATGATCACGCGCGAACTGCCACCGTAGTGCCTTATCGCACAACGGAGTTTTGCCTGGATCAGGGAGGTCATGCATCCATGTTTGCCGAGATCTGCCGAACGGCCGCGAGTCTCCGATGCTGAACGCGCCCATCGTCACCTCAAAATCTACCACACTTTGATTCCATGCAACCCACGCGTGATCAAGCCAATTCTAGACCACCTGCTTTTACCCAACGCCTCAATTGTTGGTTATTCCAGGATGATGCCGCCAACGGTCTCGCCTTAGGGGCCATTACGTCATGAGCAAGCTCTGCCGTGCAAGACTTGTCCGAGACCTCTTATAATTACCGTCCTCAAAGTTCGGGAAAAGTCTATCCAGCAACCCACAACAACCACCACAACCCCTCGGAAAGTCACCTTGTCCGAACAACCCCTCACGGGTGTCACTTAGCTTTTGCTCCGATGTTCATTAGACGCCCTCGAAATACGCGGTTCCGACCGCAGCTCTCCACTCCAGCAGGACTGCTGCTCACCCGTCTCCGTCGCACCCTCCATAAAGCTCCTCCCCGCACTCTTCGTCGACCCGCTTTCGGACCTGATCACGCAGGGGTCAGCAAAGCATCAGCCGAAAACTCCCTACGCTCATCTTCGACCCTCTCACGGGAAAATACGTTGGAAACAAGAAGCTGAACCTGAACGCTAGAGAACGAGTTTATTGTAGGGCTTGCAGATTACACATAGAGCAGAACGCGAATGTTTTCAGGAGGTTGACGATTCATTCTGAGGGCTTCCCGAGGCCTGAATTCAGAATCCCTCAGAGCATACGGCTGCTCTCAGTCGTTCGAAGATGATAATCTAAACGAGAATAGTCGAGATTTCGAGACGGAGAACCAGAAATGCGACCAACAGAAAGTAAATTATGAGTCGTTGTACATCGCATACATAGATACACGAATTGCGGTGTGGAACCAAACAAAATGCCCCGCTCAATCTGGAATGTCCCTGCGAAGTATCATGTGGCCTCTTCGCGATTAGATAATTGACGGAGTTGAGCAGCTTCCTCCGAGGTATAAGCCACCCACTCAGTCTGTCCGATTTCCTCAAACACTTCAGCAGCTTGGGTATAAAGACGAATCGCGTCGCTGTGGTCCTCCTGATCGCGATGCACGTTGGCAAGGCTCGACAGAGCGACACCTCTCCAGTATCGGTCGCCGATGTCAGTCGAGATTTGCAAGGCTTCCGAAAGGAGCGTGATGGCCTGGCTGTACTCGTTCTGAGCTCGATGCACCTCAGCGAGACCGAACAGAGCATCAGCTCTCCCTCGTTCGTTGCCGAGGTCGGTGCGGATTTGTAGGGCTTCCGTGTAGAGGGTAATGGCTTGGCTGTACTCGTCTCGGCCGCGATGCACCTCAGCAAGACCCCAAAGAGCAGAGGCTCTCCCTGGTCTGTCGTCGATGTCCGTGCGGATTTGTAGGGCTTCCGAGTAGAAGGTAATGGCTTGGCTGTCCTCTTTCCAAACGCGATGCACCTCAGCGAGACCCCAAAGTGCAGAGGCTCTCCCTTGCCTGTCGCCAATGGCAGTGCAGATCTCTAGGGCATCCGAGTAAAATGGAACGGCCTGGATGAACTCGCCCCGAAGCCGATGCACCTGCGCCAGCTGCACTAGGGCAGTGGCCATTCCTTTCTTGTCGCCGGCATCCGTGTAGCCACTCAGGGCTCTGGTACAGAAGTCTAATGCGTTGGGGTAGTCACCCTGCCGCCGGTACATATCTCCCAATTGCATAAGAAGGTCAGGAGAGCGTGCCCCGGAACCCGCCGTATCCGAGGTCCGTAGAGGGTTTGGAATAACCATGGGCTGTGTCGAAATTGATCAATCACCGTCACCGATCCTAATGGGCATTACTCACCATCCAGGTGATTGACCTTTGGCAATCTTCAGCAGTCGGCCGTTTGCTGGGGTTGATACTCCAACACACAAGCATGAGCGAGCAAAGCGCCTGGATCAACGACATGCGGGCATCGTTGGTAATGGAGGGAAGATCTCCCTGAATGACGCGCTTGATTACGACCGTGTCCTTGACGTCCTGAAACGGGATGAAGCCGGTCATGACCTACGTCGGAGTATCTTTGAGCGTCAAATGCGAATAGATACTACTACGATTCTGACGTTACCTCGTATGCGACCCACCCCAACGCCCAGATGTCGCTGCAGAGGCCAGGCCGCTCCTCGTGCAACAGCTCCGGAGCAGCCCAACGAAGGGTGTAATGATCTCCCGTCAGCGTTATGGTATTGGTGGAGGCACAGAGCGTTGCTTCAAGCAAATGCGCCCCGCCGGGGTCGTTTTGACCTTGCTTCGTCTCCTTGTTGAGATCCTCGGTTTTAAGACGACGGGCTGATCCAAAGTCGGTAATTACCGCGCGGCATTTGGAGTTTACCAGTACGTTTATCTGAGAAGCATAGAGGAAGGTTTGTCTAGTATCTCATCGTGAGGCTGTTGGAACCTACCGATTTGAGGTCACCGTGACATATGGGAGGCTGTCGGCTATGGAGGTATTCCACCCCCCTAGCCACATCGTTAATCTGGGGTCAAGAGTGTCAGAGGCTGGTCGAAGAGAAGCGGTTCTGTCGTACTAGCGAGATCCGTTCAGGAACTTCCCACTCTGCCGAGGCGATGAAGTCCCGCAAGGTACCGTTTTCTTCCCAGGGAAAGACCAGCCAGACTACATCCTTAGGCAGGTCTTCGACGAACCCTTCTAGTTTGATAATATTTTCATGCGATAACTCCACCAAGAATTCCGCTTCCCTGACCGTCAACTGAACCGAAGGATACTCAGCGCTGAAACCCGAACGCAATTCGGTGAAGTATTCTGACCCCCAATACCCGCGCTATATCGTCTGGTATCTTCATTTTTTTTACCGCTATAGCCTGGGAGATCAGATCTGATGAGCGGCTCGACGTCCCAGTCGAAGGCCGGAGACGCTGAGCGGTACAGACCTTCCACTGAAGAGAGGTTTCTCCAGCACCGCCAGCTGAGTCGAGACCTTTGTTTTGGGTAGGATTTGATTGGTTCGTTCCGTCTTTGTGGCCAGAGGGAGAGGTCAAAAAGGCTTGTGAAACCGTTGCGTGGCCCCCCACCACCTGGCGAGCCTCCTTAGGGAATTCGATGGAGGACTGGTCTATCCGCCATTCCGCAAGCTTTTCGAGCCTATCCCTCTACGACCAGGGCGTTGTTTCGGTTAGATGTGGGAATTGGCATTTTGTTACTCGAGAGCGACGTACCATCTTGCCCCGCGGCTGGAATCTACTCGAGGAAGCGTCGGGGTCCGACGATGAGCCAGCCAAACCACCAGGCCCGGTATCATGGCTCCCGTCTTTCTGCATTTAGGGTTCTTATCGAGAAGGAGTCGGGTGATTACAAGAGTCGGCGCTTTGCGATGGGCTGGGTCGCAGAGAAGGGAAAAGCTGGCGGAATGTTGATGCAGGACTGGGTCAATCCTGTTGGAGGGTATAAAAGAACACGTCACCCGGCGCTCCCTTTCGACATGCCTTCCTTTGCGTGGTGGAACGGGCACGCGGCGATGTTCCTGCAGTTTGAGTTGTTCTAGACCGGATATAATGTGGTTCGAGCTTCTATCGCCAATCGCCGCGCGCAAAATCAACGTGCGGTTCCATAATCACGCGCCGGCACAGCAGCGCCTCATCGCACAACGGTAGAGTCAGTTTTGCCTGGATCAGGGAGGTCGTAAGAGCGAGGGGCAAAGGCGGGTCATGTATCCCTTCCGGTCTGGTTTGCCGAGGTCTGCCGAACAGCGCTGGGAGTCTGAACGCGCCCATCGTCACCGCAAGGTCCACCACACTTGCATCCAAGTAAACCGCGTGATCAAGCCAATTATAGACCACCTACTTTTACACAACGCACCAATTGCGTGCTCTTCCAGGATGAATACGTCCATGTCCAGTCGCCGCTCAACAGTCTCGAGCTCGGCCTAGGGCCGTGACGTCATGGTCACACTCCGCCGAGCAAGACTTGTCCGAGAATGTTAACCTTCTTACCTCAGATTCCCCCGAGCTCCACCGACGGTTCATGCCATTTTTTATCTTGCTATTGACCCAATACAACCTCCCGTTCCGATGTCCAGTCCTCCTTGTCCTCCACCCTCTGACGCCCAGCCAAGCCCCTCCCTTGTTCCACCAAAATGACAACGGCGTACTCCACGTGCCATCCTCAGTCATACCACAGCACCTCTTCGTCTTCGAGGTATGGACGATCACCGCACCTATGGCAGACATGATATATGAGATATTGTGGCCAAGCTCACAAAATTATCTCATATATCGCTGGCCAGGTCATACTATTTTTTGCCGCTCCCCTCAAGCTCCCCTTCTCCTATACCTTATTATATGAGATTCTTTGTACATTTTTCCTGTAATTCCGATATTATAATATATTGCTACATTATTTTGATCTCATTTGGGGAATAATTATCGAGCTTCTATGCGGTTTATAGCCTTTTTGGACCGCTTTACCTGAGTGATGCCGTCTACACCAGAGATGCCGGTTTCTGAAATATGAAAATGGGGCTTAATTTTCCCGGAACCGTAAGCTTACGATTTAGGCCAGTTACACGCTATCGCTTTCCATGTTAGATAGCAATTCATCTCCTTGCTTGCATAATGAATTTCCTTCGAGACCCAACCTGTCCGGGAGGCCGAACCGGGGAAAATCAGACGGCATTTCCCGGAGATGTCTCATCTGGCAGCTCCGGGAGAGTCGAGTGCAGGTTTCCCGGAGACCTCTCATGAGATGTCTCCGGGAAAGTTGCAGGTGCGATCTCCCGGAACCTACCTATGACGGACTTCCGGGAAACTTGTCGCAAAAGCGGAATTCGTTTAGTGGGCTTTGTGATTCACTTTTACTTTTTTGTAAATACTATGTTTGGCCTCGCTTTTTACAGAATGAGGGGTGCAGACACACTGGGGCACCACCGGGAGATTCAAGTACTGGAAGTTACTGTAAGCGGAAATCAAGGAAGTAGCGAGTTTGAGGGCTTATCATTCATATAGGAGTTAGGAACACTCTTGGATGCATAGAAGTGAGGAAGGCTCTCAGGCATGTTGTGAATGAAAATTGTACCCTGACGCGGCAAAGCACTGGCGGTTACCGGTTGGTCGGGCCACAGGGACGCGTTCAAGCGGATTGAAGGGATGGAAATTGGGCTACACTCATGATAGAGTTCCGCTCGAAGCGATTAGACGTTCTATTTGGTACGTTCGATGTAAGAAAACTCTGAATAAGGACAAAGAGAAACCTGGCAGATGTTACAAACGGATGCACGCAATGTCTCATCAAATCGACAACCGCTAAATCGTTGTACATATACGGAAGTACTAATATTCCATCTACACATACCACAAGGATAAAACAGATGTAATACTACGCTGTTCTATTTATTTGCATGAGATGTATAGTCGATACTGTCACCAGAGCCAATAATACGGCGTTCACCTATCGGATTCAATGTTGGAGTTTATATGTTTACCCTCGCCTCAATCCCTTCCTTCATTTTTGAAGGTCATCCAATCTAATCACTCCGCATGGACCCTCCCAACGATCGAAGAAAAAGGGGACTGTAGGGAGTAAGCGGGTTTATACCCCTTCAGTGTTAATGGTGGTTCCGAGCAGGCCAAGCTATATTTAACTACAGTCTACGCGAGGGCATGAGCCAGCGCGTCTTAAGTGGTATCCATGATATCTTTGTTCAGAACCGGGTGTTAGAGCATCTAAATTCATTATAAAACAACATTAAAGACATTTAGATGTCTAGATACAACTTAAAGTAATTACATATACAGCTAACGGAGTGAATTCCACATTTGTGACAAGTTTCCCGGAAGTGTGTCTTGAGTAGCTTCCGGCAGATCGCACCTGCGGCTTTCCCGGAGATGTCTCACGAGAGGTCTCCGGGAAACCTGCACTCGACTCTCCCGGAGCCGCCAGATGAGACATCTCCGGGAAATGCCGTCTGATCTTTCCCGGTTCGGCCTCCCGGACAGGTTGGGTCTCGAAGGAAATTCATTATGCAAGCAAGGAGATGAAATCGCTATCTAACACGGAAAGGGATAGCGTGTAACTGGCCTAAATCGTAAGCTTACGGTTCCGGGAAAATTAAGCCCGCTTTCCATATTGCAGAAACCGGCATATCTGGTGTAGACCGCATCACTCAGGTAAAGTGGTCTAAAAAGACTATAAAGCGCTTAGAGGCTCGATATTTATTCCCCAAATGAGATCAAAATAATGTAGCAATATATTAGAATATCGGAAGTACAGGGAAAATGTACAAAGAATCTCATATAATCAGGTATAGGAGAAGGGGAGCTTGAGGGGAGCGGCAAAAAATAGTATGACCTGGCCAGCGATATATGAGATAATTTTGTGAGCTTGGCCACAATATCTCATATATCATATCTACTAAGGCTCATCACCGACAATTGCTGCAACTCCTTTTGGCTACAACACCTGGGGCGAGGTAAGTTCATGGTCCTTTCCCTTCCACCACCTCCCCCTCTTTCCGCAGCTACTCACGTTGAAAATGACTTACTAGCCGACCCACTCGACGCCTTTGCAAAAGCACCTTCTGCACCTCGACTCGAGCTTCCACCAACTGGCTCTCCGTTCAAGCCTCGACTTGCACCCCCTTCACCACGCTCGGCTTCCCCGCTATCAACGTCCAGCCCCTAATCACCAGTAAGCCAAACATACCTTAGCCCGTCTGCTATCTATCAGTGAGTAAAAACGCGTCCGATTAACCCCCACGTAAAACGTGTCCGCCCACGGAAACACCACGAAATAAATAAATAAAATAAAACAAAATAAAAACTGACCTCGCCATTTTGCCCTCTTCTAATCGGATATCTCCGAGAATAGACGTTCCAGCATGCCGCTCGGTCCCGATCCTTCCCTGCCCAACAATCAATACTACCTCTCATCACGAGGACTAACGTCCCGGAACGACTATGATCCTTACAACCCAAGCGGAATGCTTCGGTGCATACAATTGAGATCGACTGGTCACAAGCGTACCCACCGTCGTAAGTGTCGGCCGACCTCATTCCAAACACTCCACCTTTGGTAGCTATGAAATTACAAATGTACGTGGGACCCCCCATTTTGAGATTTGAAAAGTCACTATAGGCCGCCTGCAGAGCCTGATCTCATTTCCCCCAGTGAACCTGAGAACAAGGGCTAAAACGAGGTAGCTGCTCTCATCCAGAACACAGAGTGCGTACTATTTACATGAGACACCATGAGACCTTGCCATCTCATAGGGCTATATCCCACCTACTTTCACCAAGCGAGGTTCTCCGCCTACGACGCGGCTGTCGAGGCTCACATAACCGAGGTTAGAAAGGTACCTTTGGACATGACTTCCGGTGAACAAGAATACCGGAATTCGATAGGCAACCTACCCTGCGAAGCCTTTGTGTGTTTCAAAAGTTCCGATAATTGGCCCAGAACGCGTGGAAAAGAAATCAAGGTGGTATTTCAACGAATTTTGTACAGCGTCCAGGTGGGGTTCAAACAAGAAGAGGGAGTTCTTGTCTTTGCTCGTTTGAACTCTCATCTTTGCTCAACCATGAGACGCATAGCGTTCCCATGGAATGGAAACAGGGGCATTGCCCCCCTGGACGGGATTCATGAATAGGAAATCAATGAAATATGAAATCGGTTATGATTCTAAACAAGAATAATGGTTTTCACTGGATGTCTAGCCGGAGGAACTTGCAGAGTCCGAAGCCGACGTGAAGAGATTATGGTACCAGCAGAGCTTCAAAAACGGGAGATGCACGAATCGCGCCCTGGCCAGTCACGCCCACCACCACCGCATCACCCAACACCATTTTGATGGTCATCCGTCCCGCCCGTGAGCGTCAGCGCCAGGTTGATGGCCTCGTCAATCCCCACCACCACACGTCCAAACATATGATACAACCCGACTGGAACACCCGAATCAAGTCCTCCTCCCCGTTCCACTCATACGCTCGTCATTGCCCGAATTGGAGCTATATGCTCTGCTGACTCCCGACGTTCCTTCAAATGTTGCCGCTCGCGCAGTCGGTACCACATCCCGCGTCAATCCCCACCACATGTCCAAACATATCATACAACCCGACTGGAACCCCCAAATCAAGTCCTCCCTCCCCTGCTGATTCCCGCCGTTTCTTCAAATGTTGCTGCTCGCGCATTCTGTCCCACATCCGCGTCAATCCCCACCACACGTCCAAACATATTCCCATAGCCTCTGTTTTCGCTCTACAGGCTAGGGTACTCCGCGCAGGATTGTTGCACCGATTCCCACGCTTTTTTCCCACCACTCGCTTTGTCCTTCCTCTACTCTTTTTTAGTGCTTTTCTCTTTTCTTTTTGTACCTCTTGTTCACTGTCTCTTTTCTTTCTACTTTGCTCTTGTCTTCCTGTATTCCGTGCTTTCGTCTTGTGTTTGGTCCCGACCGTATCTAATCCCAACTCTACTTTTTCACGCGTTGCCCCTATTTGTTCCCACTGGGATTCACCCCCAAACAAACGGCGCGAGACGAGTAATGCGGTCTTACTCACTCGCACGCTTTTGGCATTACCTACACCATACCTCCTGGGCGTCACGAAACATCACATGGGAGAATATGCTATACATTTTGTCTTCATATCGGTGATTTAGTCAGGAGCTCTCCTTTACTTTTCCGTTCGACTTGTACTGCTCTGTTTGCGTATATGCGATAAGTGAGACGACGTAGGCGTGAATCACTATATTGTATTTGTCTATCGAAAAGGTCCTTGGATAGCAAGAAAAGTCGAGGCGTCCGCAGGCTATGGGATTACCATGCATGCGGCGTTATCGATGATTATTTGTCATACAACCCGAGTGGAACAAGTCCTCCCTCCCCTGCCGATTCCCGCCGTCCCTTCAAACCTTGCCACTCGCGCAGTTGGTCCCACATCCCGCGTCAATCCCCACCACACGTCCAAACATATCATTCAACGCGACTGGAACACCCGAATCAAGTCCTCCCTCCCCGTTCCACTTGTATGCTCTTCGTTGCCTGGAGCGGTGCCCCGCAAACCCCTGACATTCCCTCAAACATGGCTACTCACGCAATCGGCTGCCCAGCCAGCAGGAGCTTAATGAGATGATAGATGAGATGCGACGATTGAGCTAGGTAACTGAGGCATAAATTAGGTGGAGTCGGCAGGATGAGATGGGATCCAACTTGGGGTCGAGTACGATGAGAGCTCGAGGTCGAATACGATGAGAGCTCGGGGCCGAGGTGATGAGATCTTAACGAGATGAGACAGTTTGCGCCTAAATGAGAACGGTGAGATCTTAACAAGATGAGACAGCTTGCGGCTAGATGAGAACGGCCCGATGTTGGTCGCCGGGATTGGGCACTATATTCTCATCAGCGAGGGCAAGCGGAGGTTCCAACGCCGTACAAGGGTGGCTACATGACTGAGGAAGGAGTGTTGTGACGCCGACATGAGATCCTGGTGAGAGAATACTGCGGGATGAGAAATGATGGATTAGCATGAGAGTGGAAGTACATGGCAATCATGAGACGTGATGAGAGAGGAAGTATTTGAAGGGACGTGAGAGGCGGTTTAACATAACACACAAGTACACAATCCTCTAGTCAGCTATAAGATGCTGCACAAATCAGAAGACCGGGGAGTGCAATGACAAAGAATTTAACGGTGATGTGATCGGGAAAAACAGGAGCGGCCAATATAAAAAGCCGATTGCCCGCTTCGGTGTGCAAACATTTCGGCGCTTCACACCGGGCCCGGCAATTTTGATATAGCTTTCCAAGTCACCAATCGACTGGGCTCAGAGATCGAACACACTCCAAGCATAGCTCTCCAATTGACCAAGCACACAAGACTATACAGTAAGCTGGCCTCAGTGAATCAGATGTAATAGAGGTATTGCCCAAAGAGCCTACATGGCTGGGGCGCAGCATCAGGAGTTTTGGGACTGGCTCAAGGGTACTCCGGGAGGACTCGAGAGTGCTTGGCTCGGAATGGAGCGAGGTTTTCCGCTTACTCGAACCGAGTTGGAATGTACTCGGGGCTCGTTGATTGGCTGGAAAAGCCCATTCGAAGCACTCGAAACCCTTTCCGAAATCTGTTGAGCACTCCGAACAGGTCGAGCACCTCCAAAACTCCTGAGGCACCCAGCTTGCTATGAAGAATGTTGGGGCTGAGCTGATTAATGGTTCCGGTTCATGACCAGGAATTTCATGTGCATGTACTATCCATCGAAAGAGAACGGCTTTTGTTCAAATGAGAACACCGAGCCTGAATGCGGGGAATGAGATGTTGGTTATACGTGATAGGTGAGAAGGGAGAGGGGACTCGCACAATGAGAAAGTAAAGAAATACACTGAACGGAAATGCGCTCTTGATGAGAACGGTGTTAACAAGTTGGGATGAGAACAGTCCGCCCGGCTTCGAAGCTGAGAACGGTCCACCCGGCTTCGAAGATGAGAAAGTTCCGCCCAGAAAAACACGGCAAACAGCACAACGCAGGCTGCGGATCCATGCTACTGGATTTCGCTCGATTGAGAGTACCGAGCCTGTTGGGAAAAATCAGCCCTTGGCCTGGCGATGACATGAGAACCGCAGAATGAGAAACGAGATATACGAGTGAGATGGAGAGAGCTCTTGATGAGAAATGGGTACCTTATACGAAATGGGAGATTGTGGCATGAGAAGATGAGAGACCGGACTTTAAAAAAAAATTAATGAGCGCTACGCAGAAGTAATCCGTCTCATCAATGTTTGCAAATCTCGTAAGTGTAGGTGCCGACATGAATATATATTTTTTACAAAGAACTGACGAGCTTTTTTACAAAGGAAGAGTGAAGAAAAGATGTCGGGATATATAATCAAATACCATCAAATAGCATGCGAGTAGAGCAGCGCAGAAGACCGATGCTAAGACCAGAGACCTCAGCCCTTGAGCCTTACTTTCTTTGCTGGAGGCTCCTCGATCCCGTCTTCCGGCTCTACAGCAGCTTGAGCAGCTTTCGACTTTGACCTGGTCCGAATGGCACTGCCTGAATCTTGGCGAGGAGGTGCAGCCGACTCCACCAGGGCCTTGAGTCTTCCGTTGCCTGCTGCTGCTGGTATCTTTCTCTTCCGGCCTTGGGCTGCTTCCTCCAACTCTGGCTGATGGGCGTCTTTCGGTTTGGATCCTGAACCTGAAGCCGTGGCTGGAACTTTCAACTTTGCCGGAGCCTTCCTTGTCGGGGGGACTTGTGGTTCAATTACTGGCTTCCGTGGGCGGGTGGTTCTGCGAGGTGTCGTAGCAGCAGGTACACTTAAGCTCGCTGGTACTATGGGAGTGGGTGCAAGTGAGTGATGGGTGGAACCTCATGGCAAGTATTGGGTGGCACTTACGCTGATTAGCTCCATCCGGCATCTGGGGACCTGTAGATGGCCGGCTTGCAACAGCGGACCTGGGTCTCCCACATTTTGGTTTGATGTTAGCTTTGCCAGGATTAACTTCTACAGGGTGTGGGTCGGTATTTGTAGGGACGACGGCGAGCCTGTTGTTGGTGGACATCGGCTGACCGCTAGACTCAGTGCCTTCGCCACGTTCATGCCCTGGAGCATGTGGGCCATCTGGTTGTTTAATGCCACTAGGCTCAGCGCTACCGGAAGAACTTGGCCAAGGCTCTGCTGATGGAAGTCGCTCCGAAGGTGGGGGTGGCAGCTGCATGGCGGTGTGAGGATCAGGTGGTGCGTGAGTTGTAGATTTTAGCAGCAATGCCAGTTTTTCTTCATCTGCCAGATCCTGAGGGTCAGGAGGCAGGCCGAGCGACTCTCGAAACTGGCGCCGACGCTCGATGTGGAGCTGGAGAGCCTGCACTTTAGCTTCATCCAGGAGATTGTCAATCTCGTCCCCTTCAGGCTCAGGGCTTGGAGGCCGGCTTTCCGGATTCTTCTCGAAAAGGTCCAGGAGATAGTCGTCATGCATACCGCTTAGGATTTCGTGGAATGGAAGGAATGGAGGGAGCTGCTGATCTCGGATAAAGCAGTCTCGATCGAGAGCTGGCATGAACGGACTGGGATGGACAAGGATATTTTTGTCGAACGGTGGGAGAGGGATAGGTGAACCGTTTTTGGAAAGAACAGGCTCCTGGCTCGTTATCCAAGTGAGGACTAGGTTGTTCGGATCGGCACCCTTCTGCCGGATCTTCACCTCCTTGGAGACACCTCGGGCTGTGAGCCTAATTACGTCCCCTGGAATCCATCTCAACCTTCCGCCAATACGAGATTTAGGCCGGGGGTATTGGGGGATCGTTGGGATTTCTTCTTGCAGTGCGACTGTGTTTTCCGTGTTTGCTTCTTGGCAATCGGCCGATATACTGGGCAGAGGGTCGGTTGGCATGAGGGAGCTATCCGAACTGGTCTGAGAGCTCTTCTGCCGAGGGCTTGGAGGTGGTGAGCCAACCGATGGATGGCGAGAAGGAACAAGGTCGGAACCGGGGCCTGATGGAGCGACTTCTAGCATTGTTGGGGGTGGAGGGATAGGTTCTGCGGAAAAGAGTATCAGTGAGATGAACGTCATTACAACAGACTACATCACGGACGATGTTCATTCTCATACAGCTCTCCACCACGACTCATGAATTCGAGCTTGTCGAGGATTGTTTCGACAACATGAATCCAATCAGAGTCTGAAGCTTCCCGGTGCGGACTTGCAGTCAGCGCGAAAATTGCAGCGAGGAGTGAATATTGCTGGTACGTTGCTAGCTGTCCAAACTCTTCCGTCTCAAGGTTGACCGCCACTGCAAAGTCAACGATTGCGTGTTCTAAAGTTAACGTAGGGTTGATGACCAGCCATCGTTTTGAAACATCGTGGAGATGAAAAAAGGGGAGGCTGTCTTCCGGCTGCATGTCATCAGCCTGTTGGGCCCAGTTCTGGCTGAGGACATCGACCAAGCTCCTCTGAAAGGCAGTTCATCAGAAAATGTCAACTCAAGCATGATATGCTACGTACGCCGTTAAGGGGGTTAAACAAGGGGTGAATCGCTTCTAACCATCTTGTTCCAAGTGTCGAAGTGGAGCTGGCGATGGTGGGTTTTACTGTTGCTTTAGGGTGAGAGGCTATGAACGCTGACATGGTGCAGGTGGTGTAACGATAGATGAGATAGATGCAGGTAATTTCGGTGAGCCGCGTGCTGAACCTTGCAAGTTCCTGGGATAGCTGACAAGGGGTCTCGCTCGGAGGAATCGAATACAAGAAGCTTAAGAACTGTGCTGTTACCACCAGGTAATGCGTCCAGGATTGGAATTGTGGCGGGGCACCCGGCGCCATACTGCACATGTTGATGCCCTCGAGAGCGTTGAGTTGCTCTTGGACATGCCCGACTGCGGGAAGAACGACGGCCGGAACGATAAGCTGATTTGATTTCCGGCAGAGGCCTGATGCAAAGAGGTAGGTGGGGAGTGGCTTTTTGTGATCTTCGAGGTTTGCCCAGAGAGCGTCAATTGGCGTCTGAATGTCGTATGGTCCATCCTTCCAAAAATATCACATGTGAGAACAGAGATGAACGCGAAAAAGAACTGGCATTACCTCCTTCTCAGCTTCATCCATAGGAAACAAAAGATCCAGGTCAATGCAGCATGTGATGAGGTCGGCCAGGGGCGGCAGGTCGACCCCAGCGTTATTGTTTATGCCTGAAGGGAGCGGGAGGTTGTGGAAATACTCGAAAGAATTGATTTGCTCAATTGCCTGTGCCTGAAAAATCGTAAGCGACTGTCCGAAACACCAGCGGTCGTTTGAACTAACCGGCAGGTAAAGAGGATAACGATCTTCAGCCGCATAGAGCTTGAAGAAGGTGTTGGAGTTTGGGATTGCTGCCGGCCCCAAGGTGGTCTTGCGAGGAGTGGTCAAAACCGTGCCGGATGTGGCCATGCCGTGCCAGGAGGGGAGTTCGGCTTGGGCAGGCCTCCTAGTGCCAACCGGATCAGGCAGTACGACATGACTATCAGTAGGGCGAACGTCCGTATCGGTGTTGGATGATGGTGTTGCGGTGGTTGGAGCCTGGCCTGCGGAACGTGGGCGCCGGGTAGATATGGGGGCAAGGATGGGAGGTGCCGCTGATACGTGACCGCTCCTTGAGACAGTAGGTTGGCGCTCCCGTGGATTGGGCGGGCCTTCTCCTGCACTTGTTTCGCTTTGCTCTGCATAGTCCGAGGGGGAGTTCTCCTCCGAAGCCATGGCCTTGTGGTCTGGCTTCCGATTTGAGCGTGCGGAGGTTGAGGCTTTCCCTTTCCCTTTGCTAGAAGGCCGGCTAGAAGTCTTGGGTGCTTCGATTTGCATGGAGCTTGGAATCTTTTTGGTTCGAGCTGGCACGGCCACCTTTGAATCGACCCACCGGAAACGGCGAGCTTCGGGAATTGAATCGTCCACGAACATCTTGTACCACGCCTCCAGCACAGGGGGGTCCATGGTCTTGGGGTCGGAAGGGACGCAAATCGTTTCCTCAAGCGCATCAACGAGGGTCATGACACCTCCTGGCTCTGCTTGCATCTTCTTGCAGCTTCGGGGGAGATATTCGCTGGAAGTGAAGTCCGAGGTTCGGTTCCGCATTGCATTGAAGTCTACCCGGGCACGTCCAAATGTTTCCTCTAACAGCAAATATATGAACGTCAGTTTGGGCGGTGAAGTAATAAAGAAGGCCGGACATACTCCATGAGTCCCCAAGTGAGATTTGGAGGTTCTTCACGATTTCGTCGCACTCTGCGCTGCGCACGCACCAGTTTTGCAGAGGGGAGGTGACGATGAAACGGATCCCGTTGACATGGACGACTTTCTCAGCTGCCAGACCAGGAGTCGGCGGGGGAACTGCAAACTCTGGAAGGGCCTGTGGCTCCACTTGAACCGTGTCCTGAGATTCTGAAGGGCTGAGTCAGCTCTTGACCGTTGGATAATGTGGGAACAGCGTCAGTGGGTACATACTTTGAAAGACGTCAGCAACAAAACGCCGCCACTCAGGGAGGATCTGGCGAGTTCCGAGCTGGCTCGGTCCGCTCCAAAAGTCTTCAATGTGTGCTGGGGCTGGGCCGACATAGGTATCGCTAGTGCTAGCCGTTAGCTCCAGCGTGTTAGAAAAATAGGGCAGACGTACTGGTATATCAAAAGCTTCCCCGGCTCTTGTGGGTCGGGCGCACCGAGGAGAATCGTCATAGGCACTTGGGCAAGGTCGGTAAAGCGTTTAAGAACATGCGTAATGAATGGAAGGCCGCGGACGAAGGCGGTCGTCTTGTCGACCGGTTTGTTTTTCGCCATCGCTTGACGGGTCCAGACCTTTCGCTCGGCATCCGGGAGTTTTTCGAAAGCATTCTTGCGGAAGTCCTGCTCAATGGAGAGGCGATTTGCCTCCCAAGCTTCAGCACCCAGCTCCTCCAGGCATGTGGCTTTCTTCTCCTGCCAGTCTTTGGCGAACTGGCTCGGCTCTGATTGGGCTCCCTCTGAATCGCTGGCTCTGGGACGATCTAGTTGGCTTCGAGCCCATATATCATGGGGACGTGGTGGCTGCGAGGGCTCCGACAGCCACTTGATGACATCCTTATCCACAACTTCCAGCTTGCCAGGAACTTTCAGCTTCAGTCTGAGCTGATGGTAGGCAGCGCTGATGGTGTTGCACGTTTTGTCGAGGTAGGCCTTTTCCATATCTGAATCTCGAACCTGGATATAATCAGGGTGCAGGTCGGGAAAGGCTGTGAACAGATCCGGAAGAACGGATCCTCGAAGGTAGCGGGAGCGTGCTTGACGGTCATCTCCAATGAGGTGGTACTTCTGCAAAACAGGGGTGAGCCACCAGTGAACCTGGACGTCAAAATTCCCCTTGGCGGAGCTCTTGAGCACGTGCTGAAAGACAGCTGGGCACGCCTCCGATCGCTGCTGTATGACTTGGATTTTGGATAAGATATCGTCGGAGGTCAGCCCTGGAACGAGCACGTCGAATGGAAGATGAGCATTCAAGTACCCATCACGCAAAGTCACCGAATATACCCACCGTTGTAGCGGAATCTATATGCTTCCTTTGTAATGGCACCCGTGGGCATCTTTAGCGGTAGCTTGCGATTAGGATAATGCATGGTAGCAACTGTGGTACCAGGTTAGCAAGGCAGACAAGAATCAAGAGTCAGATCAACTTACAGTATCCCTCGGCTGGAGGCACCATGGTGGGATTTCCGTGGTCCTCCAATTCCTTGTCAGGAAGATTTGCTTCATTAAAAATAAGGTCTTCATGGATGGGGATGGGGTTGGAAGGTGGATCAAGCAGTTGCTCTTCCTGCTGGCGGTCTACCTGATTAGATGGAGGGGGAGGGAGTTCCGGAAGATTGAGATCATTGCCGACGGAATCAGAAGGCGCAGGCGCAGGCATCGGCTCTGGTAGAGGGGCGTCACTTGTAGGCGGCCGCACTGAAGGTGATGATGCCGGAGCAAGGCCTATATGTAAAGTATCAGGTTCCTCGCCGTTGGGAGCCGTGGCAAAGGTGGATTTCGAGGGTGGTGCTGGAACAGGAAGGGTAGTCGATGACGGACGGCTGCTACTATTGACATTGGGCCGCACATTCCTGGGGAGGGTGGTCGGGGTTGGCATTGTTGAGTTCACGGTGGTAGGAGTCTTCAGAGAAAGACTCTCATCCTCTGGCTGGGACGTCGGATGGGTATCTAGCTGGCCACTTCGTTTCTTTTTTTTTCGACGTTTCCTCCCCTTCTCTGCGCATAGAAAACCCAACAACGTCGTTGTTAGCTCCGAAATAAAGACTGAAAAGCTGTGCTGGGGCAACTAAACCAGCTGCATTGTGAGGAAAAAATGTATGTACCTGTGTCAGTTGAGTCTGAAATCGAATCGTCTTTGCCTTCGCCATACACGAGGTTGTTGGAACAGGATTAAGGGTATTGAAATAGGTTGTAAATTTTCCGTTGTGAGAGCATGGAGGTGAAGGAGAGTGAGGACGCTGGGGTCATCCGCACTGAAAGCGTACATACCTTTTGCCATCGCTGCTAACAGCTCCAACTGTTTCAGTTTCTTCTGCAGCTTTCGCCTCTCTTTCCGAATGATTTTCCATTGTTCTGGGCTTATGTCCGAGCTGCTTGAGTCACTTTCACTGTCGTTATTTGATTCACGTTCGCTGTCGCTGCTCGAGTCTGTGGTGCCACGTCGTTTTCGTTTGCTCTTTTGGGCCTGCGCAAGAGATTAGACGGCGGTAGAAGGAGGCGAGAGCTCTGTCAGAGATGTTGCTGAGATGGTTAATCCAACTATTCACCTGGGGAGTTGCTCCCTGGACCGAGGATTTGCGAACGTCACAAGAGGGAGGAATGGCAGCTCGGTTGGCATCTTGGAGGGATCGCGGTTCGCCGTCCATCTCGTGGTCGGAGATGACAAGAACGCTACAACTTGAGATGGAAGATGGAGTGATACGGGACTCGATGAGAAGCGAGGTGAGGACAGGGCAGGGAGATGACGAATGTGTGGTTGAGGGGGAGCAGGTGCAAAGGTTGGTTGTGGGTCTCAGGCAGACAACAAGGACGCGTTGGGCGGCGATACGCGGAGAAAGCGAGACTTAGCGAGTTTTGCTCGGCGCTGAAAGCCACCCTGGAGTATTCAACCATTATGAATAGGAAGAAGGATCAAACATCGAGGGAAAATTATATTCCTATGATGATAGAAAGCGTACAGTTCGCATTACAGGTCAATCTGCCATAGCTGGGCTTCTTGCTCCACCACCATGACTTTGCGATGTCGATAGAAGTCACCCCGCATAAGCAGGGGATTGAATATCGAGTACCATTCCTTCATCTTTATCTGGTAAATGTGCTAGAACCAGGGGAAGTTTGGAATTAACGAATCAGCTGTAGGTCCTTATCCGAAGCTACGCACCTGGTGCGCCTGGCGAAGTCGGTCTGTGACTCCAGGTCTCATCAAAACTTCGGCGTTATGAACAACATGAAGCCCCCCATCAGAGATGATATCCTGACATGGAACCTTTACATATAGACGAAGTCAATGTGCAGGCGATACAGTCTCGTGGGAGCTTGACTTACTTTAATGTCAACCCAGTCAATGAATTCTAAATCCGACCCGTACAGCTGCTTCCAAAGCACGTCTAGGTACTTGCGGATGAGAAATGTTAACTTTGGCAGCCTTCTTGGTTTGGAAAATGGAGCTGAGTTCAGAAAGAGAATTGCGAAGGGCTCACGATCCGGTTTTGAATGCCCATGAAGTACCTCATGGATGCGGCGTGCAGATGCAGACCGGGAGATTGCAAGCTGTGCATTGCTGATCGCCAAAAGGACGTTCTGACATTCAATCCTAACCGGAATGAGAAGCAAGGTTGAATGCCAAATTTGCTCAAGGGTGTAGCTGACAGTCTGTGAATGCAGGCGCAATAGCATGGAGTGAACGTCGGCAGGACTGGCGTTCTCATCGAGAGCCATTAGGCCGCTCCCAAAGACACACGGAAGGATGAGTACTTCATCTGGTCGCCATCGAAAAGCCTCATGTGAGACCCCGTGGCTTTGACTTTGGGTTATGAGGCGTCAATGCGTCTGGCACACAGTAAATGACTATGAGGACACTCACAGAAGTAGGAAAGTCAGCATTCTATCACTAACTTCATTCCCCTCGCGCAGCTTTGTAAGGTCCAAATGCAAAACGTCGACGTCAATCTCTAGGTAGCCGTGATAGTGGAGGAGCCTCCACATTCAAAGTAAGCAGGTATCCGCAATGAAAATATGAGATGAAGTGCACTTACAGCATCCCCTGTTCATCGCGAATTGCCTGTACCTTTTCATTTCCTTCACGGTAGGGGTGGGGCAAGGCAGGATATACGCGCCGGTTGGAAGGGCTTCCATCGCCAGTACTGATAGACTCATCATCACTGCTCAACCTTTCGGCTTGTACGGGAATTAGGCGAGTGCTTATTTCAGGTGAAGAGAACGCTTCGGCCATTGCTGAGATCGACATCGGGGATGTTTGATGGCGCTAGACGTGGCAAGGATCCAGACCCTGAGGGTGTGAGACACACGCAGTCCGAATCTAGCAAGTTCTTGACCTGCCAACTTTCATCTCCCAACGCCCATGCCCCACCCCGACCCATCTTCTGCCGTATGTGGCCTCCCATTTCCTCTAACTCTCCAAGCCCAAGCAGATTCATTGCCAGTGCTCTCTCTTTGCTCCCGCCTCAGTTGGGACAATGACTGTCGGGCTGGCTACGCTTGTCCATGTGGTTGAGGTTTGGGCCAAGCTCCAGACGCAAATACCGCGGTTCACTTACTAAGGCAAGAACCCAAAAACATTCTGACCATCTAAGCAAACTGTGTTCAAAACAATATTCCTATTCACGTTAGTGGGAATTACCCGTTCTATGCTCGCTTTGGTGGTGAAGCGGCGGAGACTTGGGAGGCTGATTAACGCCGTCCGCTCTCCCGACTGACCGGCTGCCGGCATACGGGTAACTGATCCCTGTTCCTGCAACCTCACAGCCCGCTGACTTCCCAATGAAACATCCAGAACCTCAAACCCCCACACGCCAAGCCGGTCAATACGTTGGGAGCCAGGATGTAGCTGAAGCGGCTATGTATATTGGCCATCGAAGAAGTTCAACGTGCCAGCTAGGACTCTCATTGAGCCAGATCATTCGCGTCAGGCTCATGATCTGGGGGCAACCGGTCTCCCATGGCGTGATGCCTGGTGCGGCCAACAACGCTCGCTAAACCCACCTACTTCTCGGGGCCTTGCCACATAAGCACCTGAGAAACGATCAATGAATGTGCATAGATTAGACATAATTTATCTTTCAGTTGATCTGGACTCTTGCAACTGAGACATACAATGCGCGACCTGGCCCAAATCTTTGTCGGCGCAAAGTTTGCTGACATCACGTGTGCGTCGTGGGACTTCGCGACCTTGAAAGCTTGTCGTCCAAGTTTAAACATGACCTCCACCCCCTCCCCTTTTCTTTCAACCACCTCCCCTCCCCTCGCCTTTTCTTTTAACCGCCTCCTCTCCCCAGCACCCACCTCCCAGCCCCTTCCTTTACAGCCATACCGCCTGCCTTTTTATCCCCCACCCCCTCAGTCGTCGAGTTACTGGGCCGCGCCCCGCCGGGCTAGCCATTGTGAGGAGACGCCGTAGGATTTGGCAGCCAGCCCGCTTTTTTCCGAACCTCACTTGGATCATGACGTTGTTGGTGAGCTTCTGGAACATGTCCCTCTGGATTTTACCCCCTGGCTGACCAAGGCGTCAGTCTGTCATTGCCGCGCCCCCTAACTGCCTCATCAGCGATTTGGTGGAGCAAGCTGAGGCTGAGCTCGAACACTTGGGTGTGGCAGCCATTGATGAAGCTCCGGATGCCGTCATGCTTTCTTCGGGGCTTGCCATTGGGCCTACCACGCCCAGTCTTGACGAAGATACAGGTGAGGCGTTTGCCTATCTGCTCACCCTCCCCTTACATGCTGACCTATTTGGAAACCTTTCCATAGCAGGAGAGGCGCCGGACAATGCTGCTGAAGGTTCGTAAAAGGGCAGCTCCACAGCATTTGCAACGCTAACGCCTAACCTTAATTTTTAAACTCTGTCAGGGGCCTCTTTAATTGGGCCAGAGCATCGAAGCGCTAAGGAACCCAAACTCGCTATATCCAGAACAGCTACCGGGAACAGTGACTCCAGGGCGTTCTCCGAATCCAGCCTTTCAGGTAAGGGCTCCCCCCAAACCTCCTGTATCCTGCTCCTGACTGCAAGCGATGTCTTTTAGAGCTTTCCGCATATGAGGGGCTCCTTCGACCGGGCGGGAAGAAACGTACCTGGGATAATAGGAAACACAGAGCTAGCAGAAAAGAGAAGGGGTCCGGCACCTTTTCTCGGAGACGTGCGCTTTACAGGAAGGCCCTCCAACTCGCCACCAACATCACCCCAACATCGCTGCCCCATTCCACCCAGGGCTACCTTGGAGGCGAGGACCCCTCACCTCCGTCTGGCCCATCCGGTGAAGCAGGCCCACCTCAAGGTCCCCTCCGAGAAGGAATACCGAGCAATGCGCAGCCCCGCCTCTTGGAGCTTTGCCGGAGCAACTACAGAGTCGTCGGCTTTACCCATGGGTAAGCTTTGTTCGTTACCCCCATACAGAGATGCCAAGGCTCAATTTTCCTCATAGGCCAACCCTTTTTATGGACGCGTCAGGTAGAATCGTTGCATGGAGGGTCGGCTCGTTTGGAGGTGAATCTGCCTATAAGCGCTGGGAGGCCCATGCAGGCCAGTTAACGGCCGCTGTGGAGAAGCTTTCTAGCACGTTGGGCAGCACAAGATGCGATGCTGGAGTTCCTCGTGGCCCCCACTCATGGGCGCATTGGGGATACTCCTTCGGCGGAGGACAGCAGGTATGGGGCCCTAGTTCTTTCTGGCTCTACCAGCATGTTGATTAGCCCTCAAAGGAACCCACAAGCAAGCCGGCCAGCAAGCGTGAGCGGGACGCCTGGGATACGTTTCTCAGCAGCTCGACCTACTTAAATAACCTTAAACGGGTAAAGGGTAAGCGGGCATCAGATACTTTTCATAGCCACTTAAGCGCTAACTAACGGCTGAATTCAAGATTCTTGGGAAACCTGGGCGCCCGACATTTTCGCCGACTACGAAGACTGCCATCACAAAGTACTCGACGCACACCCTTCGCTAGCCCGAACCTATCCAAAAGACTCTGATATCGACCTCCTGTTTGGCAGCATCACGGTTAACCTTGGCCCCCAAACCGTCTGCAAGCGGCACAAGGACATCAAAAACAAAGCCCCGGGGGGGCTCTGTGCCGTTCAAGGCCTTGGCCCATTCGATTCGCGGCGTGGGGGTCACCTCGTCCTCCATGAACTTCGTGTGGTTGTGGAAATGAGGCCAGGAGACATCATCTTCTTCCCGTCTGCCGTTATCAGCCACGAGACGATCCCAATTTCCTCGGGGGAAAAGCGCTACTCCCTCGTGTGGTACTCAGCCGGGGGCCTGTTTTGCTGGCGGGATGCAGGTGGAAGGATGCTCAAACTGTGGGCTAGGACATCTCCTATAGCTCACAGCAAGCACCAGAAGTTGGGGGAGAAGCGTTGGATCGATGGTTGGAAGAACTTTTCAACCCTCGCTGACTTGGCAAGCTGAACTTCACCCCAACCCGCACCTCGTGATGCGCCACCAGCCTAGCAGCCTGCCTCTTGAACAGATCACCTCGAACTCCCGCACACCTCGAACTCTCGCAGCTCCTTTCCACCTCCGCTTCCATCTTTCAACGTATCAGACAGCCATGGCTTGCCTCGGCGGCTGCATGCATTGCTTCGCCTGATCCAGGATCGAACATATCCCCTACACCTCGTTTTGGCCCAGCATGCCCTGCCATTTCCCTCACGACCCCTTTGCCTCACCAGCATTAAGCAACTGTATTCCAGCAACCTGCAGCTCCACGATCTCTCCACCTCCCCCTCCGCCCCTTACCTCCGCCCCGCCTTCTTCACCGGAAGGTCTCTCCCATCCCCTGTCGTGCGATTTCAATACGGACTTTAATAATAGGCGGGTGGTATTCCTGGCTCATGCTTATCTATGGGCTGTCTGTGTCACGACCATGGCCTAATTGATAAGATAAGAACGGACATCCGGATATGGCTGAATACTCGTTCCAACCCAGGAGGAAACCTCAAGGCATTTACTCATATGATCAGTCAGCGCCTCACGACTACCGCACGGTCCATACTCAGACGACGCGTCAGCATTGGATAGAACGCGTAAGCGCTTCCATGACATTCTCTGATATTCTACGACAGTCTTTATATACCAGTCTAAGTGAGGAGGGTTGTTCCTCACTTTGCCTCTTGTGTTCTATCTACAGCAAAGATCTCTCGAATACAACAACTTACACCTCTACTCTGTTACCTCTTGACTCTGAGACCAGCCTCACGATACGGATACTCTATTGGAGTCTGACATTAGGCAGAGTCACCAAAGGTGTACCTTGTCATCCTGGATACAAGATCTTTCGAAACTCTGTCACCCGAGACGTGGGACGGATTTACCTTTCGTCAAGAACCCTGCGACCTCATCGACCACCTCGAACACTCTGTTAAGAACCCCTACTGGACCCAAAGTAACCGACTTTTCTTGAGAAATTACCTCACGATCCTAAAACATTCTCGACAAATTTCTAGTGGCACCGCTTGCAGTACGCATCGCCAAGAAACAGCAGCAAAAGCAGTCGGCAAGGCAAACCGCCAAGAAAGTCGCCCTCACGCTCACCAACGAACAGTGGGAGCAAAGACTCAAGGAACGAACTAAGAAGTGGGTCTACAAGAACCACTGAAGCAATCGACCAAAACAAGTAGTCTCGGCCGATGAACCCCCTGCTGACATCGACAACATAATCGAGGAACTTGAAGTACAACTCCTAGTATCCGAAAACGAAGAAGAGGACCCTATAGGATCAAACAAGCCTAGGAATCCCCCTCGAAACACCCACGTATATCCCATGAACCTTTGGAGGAGGTATCCTCAACCAATATCACGTACGAGCGGCGAAAGCCTACCAGAACCAAGAAATCTATTACGCTGACGTCAGCAAGCGAACAAGAGTCCAGAAGAGACTCCTTCAACTAGTCTTCCCTTACTCGTACTTTTCGACCAAGGAGCTCAAGATTTTCATCCCTTACGAGCCTTATCCCCCGCAGTACCACCGAGCATACCACATACTTCCCCTTAACCACTTCATCCACCGCCTTCAGTCGCCATGGATACAAGCTTCGACGCAGTAGACTTTAGCAGTCTCAGCAACGACGACCTGCGGGCCGCATTGAATATAATGAGTAACAACGTCCAGATACTATCCCAACAACTCACGAACGCACGAAATGAAGTCGACCAAGCAAATGCCGCCGCTACACATGCCACGAACCAACTCAATACCATGCAAGGGACTATGACATCATTAAACGTAGGAGGAGCAGTAACCGCAGCAATTAGCGGACTAAATGCGGCAACCCAAAACCTTACCAATGGACTCAGTAATATTCCCACAACGATGAGCATTACGGGGACCGCCGGAACCGGAGGAGGATTGAAGCCGGTGAAACCCGAACCTTTCAAAGGGGGTAGGGGGGCACACGCGCGCTCCTTCATCCAAGCGTGTCAACTGTATTTCAACCTCCGACCACAAGACTTCCCGAACGACTCCCTTAAAATTCAATTCGTACTGATGCTCCTTCAAGACAAAGCAGCGCTGTGGGCACACCCAATCAGGACCAACGTTATCAATAGGGTCAACAGCAACAGGGCAACGGTCTGGACCAGTTTCTATGACCTCTTTGAAGCCGCCTTCTACGACCCAGACGAAAAGGGGAGTGCAATGCGAACGTTGACGAACCTTAAGCAACTCAAGTCGGCAACAGCGTATACAAGCGACTTCCAACAACTTATCACGATCCTAGGATGGACCGGTGACGACCAGCTCAAGTACCACTACTATAAAGGGCTAAAATCGGAAATCAAGGATGAACTCGCCAAAATAGACGCACCAGCAGCATTGGACGACTATATCCGACTGGTAGAGAAAATCGACAATCGTATTTGGACTTGCAAGCAGGAAAAGAAAGAGGAAACCGGTAACACTCATAGGCCAAACCCAGCACCACGACGAGAGTACCACACACCCACGACCCCTCTCCTCAACCTCACTACCAATGACCCTATCCCAATGGATATTGGAGCGGCGGTCATACGCCGAGGACCAATCTCCCCTGAAGAACGACAACGAAGGTTCAAGGAGGGACTCTGTCTATTCTGTGGAGGAAAGGGGCATCGGAAGAGCGATTGTGCAGAACTAAAGAAGAAAGGAGGAGCCGCAAGAGCAGCAATGATACGGGCAACAGAGACTGGGACAGCAACCGAAGAAGAGTCGGGAAAAGACGAAAGCTCTTGAACAGCACGCAGTCAAGAGCTCAAGTCCTGGAACGGGTATTACGCACACATGTTTTCGATAATATGGAATCTATTGCGTCCATGGAAAACCCGAGCCCCAGACATATCGTCGTGCCCACTACACTCACTGTCGCAGGATCAGAAACAAGACCAACCGCTATGATCGACACCGGTGCAACATCATCCTTCATTAATAAGAAATTCGTAGAAAAACATCAAATCAAAACCCAAACCAAGGAAAGGGTAGTCCCAGTAAAAGACGTAGACGGAAGATCCCTTGGACAGATTGAGGAAGAAGTGCAAGCAGAACTACGGGTAGGGAGCCACAGTGAAAGTATTGCGCTAGATGTTGCCCCAATAGGAAACCACCCCGTTATACTAGGACTCCCATGGCTCCAGCTGCACAACCCTGATATCGACTTTGAACAAAACCGAGTGGTATTCGCAAGTAAACAATGTGCAGATCGATGCTTGGACAGTGCACCAGACGTAACGGGACGAACCGATGGAAAGCCGTATACACCACTGATAGAAAATTGTCAGTATGATGAGGAGGACTTGGAAGAGTTGATCGCAGCCATCGAAGAAAGTCGCGAGCCAAGGCTGAAGAATATATCCGCTCATATTGCGTCGCAACATGCCAAAGAAGAAAAACTACCGGAGGAAATTGTACCGCCCGAATACCATGAATTTTTGGATGTGTTTGATGAAGAAGCATGTGACGAAATGCCTCCGCATCGGCAGTACGACTTAGCAATCGACCTGGTCCCTGGAGCACCGTTACCAAAACCATCTGGACTATATCCGATGTCGGATACTGACAACAAGGAGCTGCGTACCTGGCTTGACGACATGTTAAAAAAGGGATTTATTCAGAAGTCCAATTCGCCAGTGGCAGCAGCCTGCTTCTACGTCCCAAAGAAAGATGGCAAAAAACGCCTTGTAATGGACTGGAGAAAACTCAATGATATCACAATAAAGGATCAATTCCCACTCCCACGAACGGATGAAACCATGAACCTGCTAAGGGGATCGAAAATATTTTCTCGATTTGACCTGCGAAACGGATATAATCTAATACGGATCAAACCAGGAGACGAGTGGAAGACGGCCTTCAAGACCAGATGGGGTCTGTATGAATTCAAGGTTATGCACTTTGGTTTGTGCAACGCACCCGCAGTATTCCAACGCTTCATGAACGATGTACTCGCACCAGTATTGGACCTAACGGCAACAAATTACTTGGACGACACACTGTCATTCGCAAAAGAACTACCACCACACATCGAAACGAACAAAACGATACTATCCCAGTTCCGCAAGTATCGCCTGTTCTGTAGGGCTAAGAAGTGCGAGTTTCATGTCCCAGAAACAGAATAGCTTAGAGTCCACGTCAACGAAAAAGGGTTCCGAATGGACCAATGGAAGGTTGAGGCAATCAAGGAATGGAAAAAGCCACGCAATGTCACCGACATTCGATTGTTCCTAGGGTTTGCGAACTTCTATCGAAGGTTCATTAAAGATTTTGCAAAAATGGCAAGACCCTTACACAACCTGGAAAGAAAGGATGTCCCGTTCACATGGGGAAAACTTCAACAAATCGCCTTCGAAGCAATCAAGGAAGCAATAACAACAGCCCCGGTTCTCGCCCACCCGGACCCTGCCAAGCTGTACGTGCTCGAAACCGACGCCTCAAACTATGCCTATGGAGCAATCCTATCACAAAAGCAAGACGACAAGAGGGAACACCCAGTTGCCTTCTTGTCTAAGTCCCTATCGCCAGCTGAGCAGAACTACGATATCTTTGACAAGGAGATGTTAGCCGTTGTAAAAGCCCTGGAACATTGGAGGACATACCTGCAAGGCACCGAAGACCCAGTAAATGTCATCACAGATCATAGGAACCTCCGATACTTTAAAAATGCCAAAATTACCAACCAACGACAAGCAAGATGGGCCGATCTCCTAACCCATTACAACTACCATATTGGCTACCGTCCAGGAGTAATGTCAGGAAAACCAGACACATTGTCGCGACGATCGGATCTGCGACCTGAAGGGGGGGCTAATGACGACAAAAGAAACCAGACAATATTCAGCAACGAAGCCTTTGCAACCATCGCAGCAATATATGTGTCAGACGCACAAATTGTAGACCTGATAAAAGAAACAATACAGGCGGACGAAGACCTAAAGGCAACAATCGAATTCTTAAGCGCCGATCCAACCACCGCACCGGTAGAGGTTCGAAAAGCAGTAAAGGACCTCAAATGGGAAGATGGAATACTGTACCGTATGGGAAGAATCTACGTTCCAAACAACGCTGATGTAAAACGAAAAATCCTGGAACTCTACCACAATTCAAGAATTGCTGGACACCCAGGGCAAGCAAAGACGTTGGAACTTGTGACGCGAGGGTACTACTGGCCGTCCCAAAAGAGTTACGTCAATCAGTACGTGGAGCAATGTGACTTGTGTCAGAGGAACAAAAACCAACACGTGAAAGAACACGGGCTGTTGAAACCACTACCGATTCCGGATGGACCCTGGCAGTTGGTATCATACGACTTAATAACGGAGTTACCGGAGTCCAATGGGTACACCGCAATCTTTGTAGCAATGTGTCGATTGACTAAACAGGCGCATTTTGTCAAGACTATAAGCGAAGTGGATACGGAGGGGGTAGTGGAACTCCTCCTGAACAATGTCTGGAAACTGCATGGACTACCAATCGAAACCATATCGGATCGAGGGCCGAATTTCGAATCGAAACTGATAAGAGAAGTCTACAAGCGACTAGGCATCCAACCCAAGTTCTCCACGGCGTACCACCCACAGACAGACGGTCAAACTGAACGAACGAACGCAACACTCGAAACGTACCTCCGTTTTTATACGTCTCACCAACAAGACAATTGGTCCCAAGCACTTCCCTTGGCAGAATTTGCATACAACAACGCACACCATAGTACGATAGGCATGTCCCCCTTCTATGCGAACTATGGGTTCAATCCAACGTTCACCAACGTTCCAAGCCGAGATCAGTCGAGCCCAGGAGCAGAAGAATTGGCCAATCGATTTGCGAACATCCGAGAAGAATTGCAAGCTAGCATGAAACTCGCACAAGCAAAACATGCAGAATTCTTCAATCGAAGACACAGCGAAACTCCAGTGTTGGAAGTCGGAGACCTAGTATTGCTAGAAGGAACCAATATTCGAACTGACCGGCCGACGAAGAAGTTAGGACCAAAACGTCTCGGGCCATACAAAATCATGAAGAAGGTGTCGACCCATGCATACCAGTTGGAGCTCCCACCAAGCATGAAGATCCACAACGTGTTCCATGTCTCGCTCTTGACCCCATACAAGACGGATACAATTCCTGGTCGAATAGAAGAAGAACCGCCGCCTGAAGTAATTGATGGTGAAGAAGAATACGAAGTCGACGAAATCCTCAACTCGCGATACTGGCGACGCAAGCTTCAATACCTTGTCAGATGGGTAGGCTACGGTGAAGGACACAACTCTTGGGAAGATGTGGGCAATTTAGAAAACGCAACTGAAAAGATTGCCGAGTTCCACAAGCGATACCCCGATGCAGTATCGACAGAAAGAAGAACCTCGCAGCGTCGATCGAGCAAGAACCACTAAATCGACTCGCTCGGTCTTGGAGGGGAGTGATGTCACGACCATGGCCTAATTGATAAGATAAGAACGGACATCCGGATATGGCTGAATACTCGTTCCAACCCAGGAGGAAACCTCAAGGCATTTACTCATATGATCAGTCAGCGCCTCACGACTACCGCACGGTCCATACTCAGACGACGCGTCAGCATTGGATAGAACGCGTAAGCGCTTCCATGACATTCTCTGATATTCTACGACAGTCTTTATATACCAGTCTAAGTGAGGAGGGTTGTTCCTCACTTTGCCTCTTGTGTTCTATCTACAGCAAAGATCTCTCGAATACAACAACTTACACCTCTACTCTGTTACCTCTTGACTCTGAGACCAGCCTCGCAATACGGATACTCTATCGGAGTCTGACAGTCTGTATATCCGTGCATGAGAACGCTGCTCGTTTCCTGCTTTTACCCCTTCCGTGCCCAACCCCTGTGGTTCGTATAAAGATCTCTTTTCTCCTTTTATTTTATTCGTTCCTTCTCCTTCTTTGCTATCACGTCCAGCTACTACGATTCTTGCTCCTTTTGCTAACGTTGGCGTCCGAGGAAACTTGTCACGGAGCTAGCGTTGCCGGCCCCATACCTTCAGGCGGCAAGGTTTCTCATTTGCCACTCCCTTAGTTTATTTCTACATCTCACTAAGAATACCTAGTACCGATTTCTCATTCCCCTCCCCTCTTTATTTCTATGCAAGCTCTCATTTACATCTTCTAGCATACACATCATCTACCGCCGTTGTTTATCTCCCATGTATATATTTCTCATTGAGTGCTTTGAATAGACCGTCATGTATTGTGTTCTCATGACGTCTCCTACGGAAGCTCTCACCTATCCCCCATGTCGATTTCCCATCAATAACTGTTGCAGGCATTCTCATCTGTTAGCTGTTCCAGAACGTCCATAACCTTTTCGTCCAGCATAGCCTTGAGCTTCGCACAAATTTGAGGCTTCTTAAATGCTGTAGTGTGGTCCTTGAGCCGTGCCTTCAGTGCGTCGACAGTTTCTGCAACATACGACTCTGCAGTAATACGTCTGTCATTGTACTGGACTTTGAACTGGTACGACGCCTCCTCCGATTCTAGCTGCACGGACATTCTTGCTCCAGGACTTCCATTAGCCGGCGTCGAAGAGTACTTGTGCCGACCATGACCGACTTCGAGCCGAATTGGTCCTCATGAGAGTTGAAGTAACTGTCCTCCTTTCGCACTACGGCCGTTGACAGGTTCTCCTCATCATGTCGGCCGGCTTTCTTCGCTTCTCCGACTGTATGCTTAGCTACGACACCAACGTAACCAAGGTGCAGTGAGTATCGGCTACCTTCCAGAATCGCGGCTCCAGTCTCTGGTGGGACAAGGTCCATCTTCGTAACAACTCCGATTGTCCGCAGGCCGAGAGGGTCCACTCGCTTGCTAGCTTGTAGTGCAGGACTATTTGCTAAATCAACGTCGCCGGATGACGTTGGGTTCCCGGATGTAACGGTCGCAGAGGGCCACAATCTTCTCCTTTAGTTGTTCAGGTTGGTCCATCGAGGCGATCTGGATGTAGCCCGGAAGGTCGATGAGGGTGAGGTCGGGAACGTGTGTACTGTAGATTCGGAGGTCGATTGGGTCGTCGGAGACACATTCCAACTCGGGAACCGCCTTGTTGAGGTCCGTCAAGGTTTTCTGAATCTGCTTGAAGTCGGTCATCGCTCGAGTCGAGATATGCAAGTAGATGATAGCTTTGACATTGTTGCAAACATCGTTCAGCGATGTGTAAGTCGCGTTGATTAGATAGGCGGCTTGCAGGAGGATTCTCATCACATCTCGTACGGAAACTCTCATTACCCCCCATGTCAATTTCCCATCTATAATTGTCGCGGGCATTCTCATCTGCTCTCATGACACCTCGACTGCCAAATTCCCACTTACTCCTTGATATATTTTGTCATCTCACTATTTCACATCGATATAGTTTCCTCATTAGGTTGGGGCTACGAGCTTTCTCATTTTTGTCAACTGTCGTCCTCGAGGCACATTTTACCCCACTACCAGTAACTGCGGTTAAACCGCATGTTCTCCCTGAGTCTTTCTGTACTAATTAAATACAACGCTTTAGTAGATATCATCTGTCTCCTCAAATACTATCGGAGCACCGGCTATTTGCTCGCTTTCGTCATCGAGCTCGGCAGACGTAGCGCCCTGCTTCAGAGCGCCATTCCAATGGCTCTCAATCACAGCAAAATACACGTTGGCCTCTTTGGCAAGTTGAGCGAACATGCTGGCTTTTCTTTGCCCATATGCTCGGATACCTCTCAGGGCCTTATCGTCGAGGTCTGCCAATAGTTGAATCGCCATCCACTCCTTGGCCCCATGCTCAAATGTTGACGCGACACGTTCCAACTCAGCCTGTAGGAGCACATGCTCCTCCCTCCATCGGTCCCTAGACGTTTGCACATGGAGCCATGTCAGTCTAAGAACTGTTGGGGCACTTTGTAAGCCGGCTGTCCTCATGAAACTTTAAAAGCACCCCCGTACCTTCCTGCTCCCACGACTCAATTGATCTTTGTACTTCTGAAGCTGAAGCGGTGGAAGATGTTGAGTCTCCGAATGATCGCCAGATCCAAGGAAGCTGTGCTGGATTGCCGCTGTACTCCCGGTTCTCGATGATATTGCGGAGGCCCTGAACATCCTCGTCACGCAGTTCTTGAAGTCCATGCCCGGGTTGGCCCGGCGATGTTCGAACGCCCAACGCTACCATTGCTTTCCAATTCCGGCGATACCCGGCTTCCTGGCGTTGCACCACTTTTCCGGCTCTCGCAATGCTTGCCTCTGACCGGGTTGTCTTGATTTGACCACGGATGTGCGTTTTCTTGACCTGGATGAGCAGGCTGCACAGTCCTAGGGCGTCCTTCAGACCTGAAAGATAGTCATGTGCATTTCCAATGCGGAGAGCAGCTTCTTGATCACCAAGGGCCTTCAGACCGTATGCCTCCCTCTGCGCCCGTGTAAACGACTCAGATGACGGGAGGTAGAGATCTTGCGAACTTGGTACTTGCGCCCGACCAAGTGAGACGCCATTCAAGCCAGGAGCAACCACAAGAAGAGCTTCGAAGTGCTCCTCTATTCTTCTGCGGAGTGCATCCATGCTCTTCATATGTTGCGCTCTGCGTTTGTCCGTGCCAGTAGTTCCTTCGGCAATGTATTCCTCAAGGTTTCGAGTACGAAGCTGGTACCTGGAGTTTCAAAAAAATAAATCAATAGTTCAACACAAAACGCCAAATGAGAATTTGGAAGACATACTGGAGGTCCTCAATGTCCATTGCGTTGCTTAGAAACATCGCCCCAGAATGAGAGACAGCCGGACGAATTGCTTCGTCGTCATCTGCCAGCATGGATGAGAGACTCTCATCTTCGTGCTTCTTGAGCTCAATGAGAACTTTGGCTCTGGTGGTTACCAATGTCATCTGACGTTAGATGAGAAGCAGCGTGGCTCGATTTCTCATCTCAACCTGCCTTTTTGCGACGCCGCCCCGAATTGTTCGTATCCACGTGACTTGGCATCCGACCTCATTGTCTTGAGTTTTTGAGCGTCTATGTTGTCCTCAATTGCCTTCAGTTCTGCTTCTTTCGAAACATAAACCTGGTATGCGGCAAAGTAAGCGTCCGATACACGCTTGGCTATTCAGTTGAGTAACAGCATCAGTCACAGGGGGCAACTATATGATCGACCAGCGAAAGTAGCACACCTTCTCTTGTTAGCTTGCGCCAGCTGTAGTCATTAAAAATATCGGTTAATACGTCCCTCCTATGACCATGGGACATTTCTCGTGTTGAGTACTGATGTTTGTTCATGACTGCCCAGATGGTCTCAACCCCTTCATCGGCAGTGCGTCCAACAAAAGGGGTGTAGCGGAGGTTGTTTTCAAGAATACAATCTTGTGTGTGCCCAAGTACATGCCAGGATGGCACCTTGATCTCGAAATCCGCTGGGAAGTCTTCGGGTGCGATGAGAACGTCTTTTGGGAGAGATCCCCTCAAAGCTGCTTCAGCATCGATTGCATCACCACTAATCGAGGTAGTAATTCGCTTTTTAAAGTTCACTGAGTATTTGCAGCCGATATCATATGTGTGAATGTGTCTTTGCTGTGGGTCTTGCTGGCAAATAACTGACGCAAGGGGAACATCGACGTACGCAAATCTGAATGGCGAGTGTGAGTACACCTAAATATGAATAAGCCCCGATTTCAATTACTTCTCACCGTTCCCCTTTGTGTAAGTCGGCAGTCCCATTGGGTTGGATGAAGAAATGGCGTGCACAGCTCACCATCACCACACCAGTGACGGACTTTCCCGACTTCCACATTGACCGTAAAGGGTCTCCGGCTTTAAAACTGTGACATTTGTTGCTCTTTATAGCAAAGGTTTAGCTCAGCCTGACAATATCCGAAAGAAATACCAAGTCCTGCATACCTTTTCTGCGGTATCAGGCCGTGCACCCTTAGCGTCAATATAGTCTTCAAATTCACCCTCATCTACCCAGAATCCCGCATTCCGTGTAAGAGGATAATCTTGCTTTCCTTTATGATTCCGATGGAGGTGAAAGTTTCCATCGACTGCAAGCATGCTTGCATACTTGAGCCGGCTGTTCGGGGATGAAGGTCCCAATTGTTTTGGGTTCTGTCAGATATTCTTCCCTCCTTGAGCTCGAGTAATTGATTTACCTTAGATTATCTAAATTCCATTCTTGGGGCATGTTTACCCCAACTCGTGGGCATGTTGGACACCGAACCACTAGGGCATCTCGAGGGATTTGGAGCTGGATGTGACCGTAAGGCTCCAACCAATTACATTACGATTACGGAAATTTCGTATTTAATCGTAATTGGTAATTAGTTGGAAAATAATCGATTATAATGAGTAGTTAAATGGTTTCTCTGAGGACCTCTAATATATTATCATTGGTATAGAGTGTGGGCTAAATACAACTTAAAGCGCCCGCCCTCGGGTAAGGATGATGGAAGGCGGGAGAATAGGTCTTTTAGTTTCGCAAGTTTTCCTTCGTTTTCCTTCATTCTTCCGTATTTGACTGTCGCAGAGAGCAAGACGATTGGCGGTTCCACTACAGAGAGTAAACGGAAACGTGGGGCGCACAAAAAGCTCCGTAACACAAGTGAGTCGAAGAGGATAAGCAGGCAAAAATGGAACGTACTTTGCTCATGTTTCCGCATCACGCTACAACCGCCCTGAACGGCGCATCATCATCGAGCCAGCGCTCCGGGTGCTAGCTTGTTGGGGCAATTGAGTGGTGTCAGTGTGGAAGTCCGATAAGGCAGTTTGGTAAGGTTTACCCTGACGAGAAGTTGAAAACGAGTGGCAGGGTGATATAAAAGAGAGATAAAGGTGCCTGTATGAGCCGAAAGTTTTGCGCATGGCGAGATTGACAGCTGCTGGATCGGTGTGGTGGGTCTCGGACGTTTCTCGTGGACCTCCGCAAGAGACCAACTGAAGGAGTTTCCGACCTCCCTCCCGTTTGTCACCTGGGAGAAAAAACTAATTATTTACCCATTAGTAATTGATTACAGAGTAAATACGCCATGGCCCATAATTAATATAATCAGTAATGAGATATCATCGATTATAATTGGTATGTAATGTAATTAGTTGGAGCCTTATGTGACCGGAGTATTTGACCATAGTTAGTACACGCCAGAGATGTAAGACATGTCGAAATTGTTTGTAAAGGTCCTAATATGAAACCAGCGTTGCAACTGAGCATAGTCCAAACCCGCACTCTGCTGAGGGCACTTACTGGAACTGTTTCGGGCCGAACGTTATTGGTCCAACGGCGGACCACATCGTAGAAGTCCCACATTGACTCTCCGGAGCATATCTGGTGCAGTCGAGCCGACTTGAGAGCCCTGAGAGTGAATGCCGTTCGGACGGTTTCGTATGTGGCCGGAAACAGTCCTGCCAAAATGAATTGATGCGCGACTGGTGCCTTGGTACCCGTCTCCATGTTGAGGCAGCTACATTGGTAGACTCGATAGGTGAAGATCCCATTTGTATCTAGTATTCGCACCGATGTACTATCTTGGGTATTCTGGCGAGGGCAAGGCAGTCCGTGGTGACCAAGGTGGAGGGTGCCGCCGATTTCGGGATCAGACAGTGATGCGCGAGTAAAGTACGATTCTTCCGAAGTCGATCCTTGCACGAGTCTGTCGACTCGGTGGAATGGATCACTGGCTTCGTCAAAATGGGATCCTCTGATGCACTCGTTGCATTGAAGCTTGCCCCCAAAGCAGTCCTTGCAGCGAAAGAACGCCCTAGGAGATTGGATCTTACACGTTTGACACTGAAGAGCTGTTGGGGGGGCTTCCATAGAGTAAATTAGGTGGAGGAACTCTTCACGTAGATCCATTGTATTTGGTTCTCTGCCATCGCCATCCACCTGACCATGAAAAACCAGTGAGCAAGGGATAACCAGGGTGGCATTGGCGAAATTAAGGATCTTTATACATACTGTATCTGTAGGTACTGGCTCACTGGAGGGCCGTAGATTCTCTTGTAGGTTTACATCGCTGTCGGTCCCAAACGGAGCCGTAGGTGCAGTGGCGTGGTCCAGAAGTGGCTGGATGCCGGTCGTGGGGATTCCTGAAAGTCCTGTGCGCTGAGATACTTCAGGCTCGGAGCCATGTCTTTCAACATGGGAGACGATTGCATTCTGAGCCGAGATTGTTCTGGAGAAGAGGTGGGGAGATGTGTCCCTTGCAAGTCGAAGCTTTCGCATGCTGGCATGTGTATTGGTCTCTCGATGTTTGGATGGACTTGGAAGCAGTATGAGGGAGGTGTTGAAGGACAGGTATTTATATGCTTGATATATCTCCAGCCGTGGCTATTCTATGGATAAAGTTATGGAACTTCTCATTTGTAGAGCAGATGAACCCCCGCCTTGTTACTAATTTCGGTAAAATGAGGGAGTTACTCACCCCCACTAAACTTACTAAATGAGGAGCTTTCGTCACCTATATCTATTTTAGCTCCATATGCCCGAGTAATTTGTCATTTCTGCAGCTCGATCGTGCCAACACAAGCGCCGCTGTTCTCGGAAGAATTCCTTCTCCCTCTTGGCACAGCTCTCGTTTCACCGCGTCAACTGAATTGAATGAATTAAAGCAGAAATATCGGTATTTAGTAGATACGGTATTTTCGCGGCTTTTAACCTTGAAGTGCCGGGTGAACGTAGATGAGAAAAAATGAGAACCTGAGGGGCCGGATGCGCCACGGTAGTTTCGCTGGATTAAGCTCCCTAAGATACACCAAGTACCAATTCTATTTATGTCACCCCGCCACCAGATATCAAGTGATTGGAGAGGTTTGGCCAAAACCCCTATACTAGCGCAATGAGAAGTACTGTGGAGGATAGATGAGAAATGACCAGCACCTAAACCCAGCTGCCATGCCAGTGGCGAGGAACATTTGAAGCGGGTATTGACTTGGGAGACGATCGTACGATGGCTCCGGCTTTGGTTCAATGAAATATGCGTATGCAGTGGTTTGGTTGTCCAACAGCGGAGCTCCCAACCAGGGATTCATGGCACGGCTGGTACCCTCGAAAGTATCCTATAGAAATAATTGATTGAACGTATCTGGAAAGCTATATATTTGTTTCCATTCGTACGTAGCTGGTGAATGTGTGGCAGCTACATGAGAATCGGAATGTAGGTATAGCCGATGAGAGAAGACAGGTTCTATTTGATACGAGAAGATGCCACCCAACCAAGCCAAAGAGATGACGATTTGAGAACATACATGTTATCTCATGACCCGGAATGGGGGCTCAAGATAACTACTCAGTAGATGACACAGCTCGGTATGGAAAAGCCCCCTTGAGGATGATAACTTGAAATTACGAGGGCACAAGATGACATCCAGCGGTACGGGCGACGTATATGAGCATTTCAAATGTCAAAACGGGCCATGCCCAGTACTTTTCAAATCGAGTAGGTCCTAAGGCTCAACACTCAAGTTTAACGTTCCTGCCACTTTTGAATTGCAGGACTGTCTTGGAGGACTTCCCTTCTGGAGACTTTCGGGCTTGGAGATGCAGTGAGCAACCATATTTGGCGCTCGGCGGCATCGGAAGCTTGCTTTACCCGCATCGTGGTTCGAGGACGACTGGGAAGTAGCCGGTGTTTACCCAGATCACGTGCTTTTCGTGCACAAAGCGGAAAAGAAGAGAGCGGTGATGGTGTACAATATCTCGGAGACCAAGTTTTCCCTCCTCGAAGTCAAGTACGAGAGCGCCGGGTTGAGCTACGATGGGCGGTTCTTGCTCGTTACGAGGGGTGCGTTTCAATGTCGCACATCATCGACGTTCGTGGTGCACCTGCTAAGACGAAATTTCTTCTTCCTTTCGTTTTTTAAAGAAAAGTTCTTATACGTCCATTCAGTCGAAACCTCCAAAGTGATCAAAAAGTTCAAAGCCAAGAACATCCAAATTCGCAAATGGACGTCCAACAACCGCGGTTTTTGCTGGGTCGACAGCGACGGGAGGTTCTGGCAATGTCGTATGGGCCCTCGGAGGAACCCGAGCAAGCGTTCACGCTTCATGCAAGGGCTCCGAGGTATTGGTTAACGCCGATAACGACGCCGGATGGAGAGTGGTACGCGATCTGCGCGACAGAGAAGGATAGGAGGAGAGGTGTGGTCCATTGTTTCCCTTCGGACCATGGAGAGACTAGGATTTTCGATGGACCTGCTGCGGCTACGTTTGCGTTTGTGGGGAATTCGGAAAGACGTGGTGGGAGAGCGAATGAGTTGGCGATTGTTGTTGAGCATGGTGCATGATCGGGATGGGTCTAACGTGAGTGGGCCGCATTCCTTTCGGTCTTAACGCTTCTAGGCAGGACCACTTACTAACCTTTTTCGCTCCTTTGCCTTAGATCGCCCTCGAAATGCGCGGTCTCGACCGCAACTCTCCTCTCCAGCGGTACGGCTGCTCACCCATCTCCGTCGCACCCTCCATGAAGCTCCTCCCCGAGCTCTTCGTCGACCCGCTTTCGGACTTGATCATCGCGGGGGTCAGCACCGCATCAGCCGAAAACTCCCTCACGCTCATCTTCGACCCTCTCACGGGAAAATACGTGGGCAACAAGAAGCTGAACTTGAACGCTGGAGATCGAGTGTATTGTGGAGCTTGCGGACTGCACATGGAACAGAACGCGAATGTTTTCAGAAGGTTGACGATCCATCCCGAGGGCTTTCTGAGGCCTGATTCCGCTGGGATTGGGGTAAGTTTTTCTTTTCGTACTTTTTGATTATCTCGTTTGTCACTCGGCTGACGTGCCGCCCGTTCTGTAGGCTGCGCCAGTTGGAAGTCGTCGAAGCTTCGAGAGCTGGAACTCCGGAGACGCCAGCTCACGACACAATAGACGGTCCACCGCGCCCAAGCTGGACCGAAACTTAGGCGATTCGATCGGCAGGGCATTCGCTATGGGTAGCGCGGAGGATGAGAGTTGGATGTATAATAGGTGATGTACGGCAAAAGTTGGAACTTGGAATTCTGGCAGGAGGGTCGGGAATGTCTGGGATTGATTGATTGTTGTTGGTGACGAGGATTCTTGGTTCAGAGGCGATCGCCGTGGCTTGCCATGTTCCTGTTGTACTTTACTACATTCGTTTCTTTGCTTTTGGCTTGCTTGGACTGATAATCCCCCCGTTCGTCAATTGTACTATACCTCATGTACTCTCCTTTTATTTTATTTGAGTCTCTTGTTTGGCCGGTATGGTCGTGCGGTCGCTCGCACGTGCGTTCAAGCAATCTAAAATTCAGGAGTTTGCGAGCCGAAAAAAGGGGATTTGGGAGGGCCTATGTCTGAAGTGGTTGAAACCGTTAAGGGTTATCTTTACAGTCGAACCGATTTAGTAGTGAGCATTATGCAAGTTGCTTGGCGTGCTGGGCAACGCTTGACTCGTGTGGGTGGAAAGTGGACAAACCCTGTCTCGCGAACAGGAAGCAGGCCGCTTTTGTGGGAGCGACGGCTGAATTCAAGATCCTTCGGAGCATACAGCTCCTATCATTCGTTCGAAGATGACAATCCCAACAAGAGTGGTCGAGAGTCTGAGCCGGAGAACCAGAAATGCGACCAACAGAAAGTAAATCACGAGGCGTTGTACATCATATACGTAGATACATGAATTGTGGTGTAGAATCCACAAAAGGTCCTGTTCAATCTGGATTGTCCCCGCGAAGTATCATGTGGCCTCTGCTCGACTAGATGATGCACGGAGTGTAGCAGCTTGGTCCGAGGCATAAGCCTACGACTCAGTGCCTCCTATTTCTTCAAAGACTTCAGGAGCTTCGGTATAAAGACGAATCGCGTCGCTGTGGTCCTCTTTATCACGATGCACGTCAGCAAGGCGCGACAGTGCGACACCTCTCCCGTATCGGTCGCCGATGTCGGCAGAGATTTTCAAGGCTTCCGAAAGGAGCATGATGGCTTGGCCGAACTCCTAGCGAAGCCGATGCACCTCAGCGAGACCCCGAAGAGCTGCAGTTTTTCCTAGTTTGTCGTTGATTTCGGTGCGAATTTGCAGGTCCTCGGAGAAGAACATAATGGCTTGGCTGTACTCGGCTCGAACCAGATGCACCTGAGCGAGACCCCAAAAAGCCTCGGCTCTCCCTCTTCTGTCGCCGATGTCGGTACGGATTTGTAGGGCTTCCGAGTAGAATGTGGTGGCCTGGCTGTACTTGTCTTGAAGCCGATAAACGTCAGCGAGACCGAACAGAGCATCGGCTCTCCCTCGTCTGTCGCCAAGGTCGGTGCGGATTTGTAGGGCTTCCGAGTAGAGGGTAGCGGCCTGGCTGTACTCGGCTCGCATCAGATGCACCCAACCGAGACCTACCAGAGCATCGGATCTCCCTAGTCTGTCCCCGATATCGGTGCGGATTTGTAGGGTCTCCGAGTAGAATGTGATGGCCTGGCTGTACTTGTCTTGAAGCCGATAAACGTCAGCGAGGCCGAACAGAGAATCGGCTCTCCCGTTTCTGTCGCCGATGTCGGTGCAGATTTCTTAGGCCTCCGAGTAGAATGGGATGGCCTGGTTTGAATCGCCTTGAATCCGATGCACCTGGCCCAGCTCCACCAGTGCAGTGACCATTCCTTTCCTGTCGCTGGCATCTCTGTGGTCACCCAGAGCTCTGGTAAAGCAGTCCAATGCGTTGGGGTAGTCACCCTGCTGCCAGTGCATCTTTCCCAGTTGCATAAGAAGGCCGGGGGAGCGACAACCGGAACCCGCTGTATCCGAGGCCCGGATAGGGTTTGGATAACCATGGGCTGTATCAAAATCGATCAATCGCCGTAGCCGATCCTAATGAGCATTACTCACCATCCACCCGATTGACTTTCGGCAATCCTCAGCAGTCGGCCGTTTGCTGGGGTCGATGCTCCAACACACAAGCATGAGGGAACAAAGCATCTGGATCAACGACATGCGGGCGTCGCCGGTGATGGAGGGGAGATCTCCTTGAACAACGCGCTTGATGACGAGCGTATCCTTGACGTCTTGAAACGGGATGAATCCGGTCATGACCTACATCGGAGGTTTTTTTAAGCCTCAAATACAAATAGATACTAGGACGACTCTGATGTTACCTCGTATGCTACCCACCCCAACGCCCAGATGTCGCTGCAGAGGCCAGGCTTCTCCTCGTACAACAGCTCTGGAGCAGCCCAACGAAGGGTGTAATGATCTCCCGTCAGCGTTATGGTATTGGTGGAGGCACAGAACGTCGCTTCGAGCAAAAGCGCCCGCGGGGGCTTGTTTTGAGCTGGCTTCGTCTCCTTGTTGAGATCCTCGGGTTTAAGACGACGGGCTGATCCAAAGTCGGTAATTACCGCACGGAATTTTGAGTTTACCAGTACGTTTATCTGATAAGTATAGAGGACGGTTTGCCGAGTGTCTCATCATGACGCTGTCGGAACCCACCGATTTCAGGTCGCCGTGGCATATGGGCGGTTGTCGGCTATGCAGGTATTCCACTCCTCTAGCCACATCGTCGATCTGGAGTAAAGCGCGTCAGAGATTGGTTGACGAAAAGCGGTTCGGTCATACCAGCCAGATCCGTTCCGGGATTTCCCAGTCTGCCGAGGCGATGAAGTCCCGCAAGGTACCGTTTTCTTCCCATGGAAAGACCAGCCAGACTATATCCTTTGACAAGTCTTCGACGAACCCTTCGAGTTCGATGATATTTTCATGCGATAACTCCACCAAAAATTCCGCTTCTCTGACCGTTAACTGAAACGAAAAGATACTCAGCGCTGAAACCCGAACGCAATTCGGTGAAGCGTTCTGACCCCCAATACCCGCGCTATATCGTCTGACATCTTCACCCTTTTTACCGCTACAGCCTGGGAGATTAGAGCTGATGAGCGGCTCGACGTCCCGGTCAAAGGCTGGAGTCGCTGAGCCGTACAGACCTTCTGCTGGGGAGAGGTTTCTCCAGCACTGGCACCTGAGTCGAGACCTTCGTTTTGGGTAGGATCAGACTGGTTCATTCTGTCCTCGTGGCCGGAGGGAGAGGTCAAAACGGCTTGTGAAATCGTCGCGTGGCCCCCCACCACCTGGCGAGCCTCCTTAGGGAATTCGATGGAGGACTGGTCAATTCGCCATTTTGCAAGCTTTTCGAGCCTATCCCTCTACAAACAAGACATTGTCTCGGTGAGATGTTGGAAATTTGCCATTCGTGACTCGAGAGCGACGTACCATATTGGCGCTCGGCTGAAATCTACGCAGGAAGTGTCGGGGTTCGACGATGAGCCAGCCGAACCATCGGGCCCGGCATCGTGGTTTCCGTGTTTTTGCGTATAAAGTTCTTATCAAAAACGAGTCAGATGGTTATAAGAGTCGGCGTTCCGCGGTGGGCTGGGTCGCAGAGAGGGGAAAGCGGGCGGAATGTTGATGGAGGACTGGGTCAAGCGGTGGAGGGTATAAAAGGACAGTTCACCCGGCGCTCCCTCTCAACCTGCTCTCCTTTGTGTGATGGAACGGGCACACCGCAATGTTCCTGCAGTTTGAGTTGTTCTAGACCGAAGAGAATGTTCCTTTGCAAACCCCTGCGCGAGGCCTTGAGGAAGTTCGAGCTTCTATCGCCAATCGCCGCGCGCAAAATCAACATGATCTCCCATGATCATGCGCCGCCACCGCAGTACCTCATCGTACAACGACAAGAGACAGTTTTGCCTCGATCAGAAGCTCGTAAGGGCGAGGAAATATAGGAAGCAAAGGCGGGTTTGGTTTGCCTGGCCCGGAGTCTCCCATGCTGAACGCGGCCACCGTCACCTCAAGGTCCACCACACCGGCATTCCATGCGAACCGCGCGTGAGCAGGCCAATTATATTCTTCCTACCTTTACACAACGCTCCAATTGCTTGCCCTCCTAGGATGAATACGTCTATGTGCAGTCGCCACTCAACAGTCTCGGCCTAGGCCCTAGGGACCGTGACGTCACGGTCACGCTCCGCCGAGCACGACTTGTCCCAGACCTTTTAACCTCGTTACCTCAGATTCCCTCCACCGACGGTTCATGCCATTTTTGTATTTTGCCGTTGGGAGATGTGCGGCCCGATACAACCTCTCGTTCCGTTATCCAGTCCTCCTTGTCCTTCACCCCTCTGATGGCCAGCCAAGCCCCTCCCTTGTTTCCCCAAAAGGTCAGCGGCGTACTCCACGTGCCATCCTCCGTCATACCAAAGCACCTCCTCCTCTTCGAGGTATGGACGATCACCGACAATTACTGCAACTCCTTTTAGATACAACCCATGGGGCGAGGTAAGTTCATGGTCCTTTCCCTTCCCCACCTCCCCCTCTTTCCGAAGCTACTCACATTGCAAATGACTTACTAGCCGACCCACTCGACGCCTTTGCCAAACTACCTTCTGCATCTCGACTCGAGCTCCCACACGGCTCTCCGTTCAAGCCTCGACTTGCACCACCTTCACCACGCTCGGCTTCCCCGCTATCAACGTCCAGCCCCTTATCCCCAGTAAGCCAAACATATCTCAGCCCGCCTGCCACCTATCAGTGAGTAAAAACGCATCCGATTAACTTCACGTTAACCGTATCCGGCCACGGAATACCACGAAATAAATATTTGAACACAACAACACAAAACAAAACTGCCCTGCCGTTTTGCCTTTATAATAGGGTATCTCCGAGAATGGACGTCCAAGTATGCCGCTCGGTCCCGATCCTTCCCTGCCCAACAATCAATACTACCCCTCATCACGAGGTCTAACACCCAGCAACGACTATGACCCTTACGAACCAAGCCGAATGTCGCTGCATACAATTGAGATCGACTGGTCACAAGCGTACCGACCGTCGTAAGTGTCGGCCAACCTCATTCCAAACACTCGGGTTTAACGTTACCGCCACTTTTGAATTGCAGGACTGTCGTGGAGGACATCCCTTCTCGAGACTTTTCGGGCTTGAAGATGCAATGGACAACCATCTTTGGCGCTCGACGGCATCGGAAACCTGTGGGCACTGGGAAGTAGCGGGTTGTTTACCCAAATCACGTGCTTTTCGTTCACAAAGCGGAGAAGAATAGAGCGGTGATGGTGTACGATATCTCGGAGACCCAGATTTCGCTCATCGAAGTCAAGTACAAGAGCGCTGGGTTGAGCTACGATGGCAGTGGGGCGTGTTTCAATCGCCGTTCGTGGAGGTGGAACCGCTGAAACGAACTCTTCCTTTTCTCGGTTTTTTCAGAAAAGTTCTTTGTACGTCCATTCAGTAGAAACATCCAAAGAGATCAAAAGGTTCAAAGCCAAGAATGTTCAAATCCGCAAATGGACGTCCAACAACCGCCGATTCTGTTGGGTCGACAACGACGGAAGGTTCTGGAAATGGTCGTACGGGCTCTCAGAGGAACCCGAGCAAGTGTTCACGCTCCACGCAAAGACGCCGAGATATTGGTTGACGCCGATAACGATGCCGGATGGAGAGTGGTACGCGGTATGCGCGACGGATCCGGAGAAGGATAGGAGGAGAGGTGTCGTCCATTGTTTCCCTGCGGACCATGGAGAGGTTAGAATTTTTGATGGACCTGCTGCGGCTACTTTTGCGTTTGTGGGAGTTCGGAGGGACGTGGTGACCGAGCGAAGGAGGTGGCGATTTTGTTGTTGAGCATGGTGCATGATCGGGATGGATCGAACGTGAGTGGGCCGCATCACTTTTGGTCATTATGCTCCTGGGCAGGAAAGACCTAACCTTCCCAAACTTCACCTTACATCGCCCTCGAAATGCGCGGTCAACCGCAACTCTCCCATCCAGCGGTGTGGCCGTTCACCCATCTCCGTCGCACCCTCAATGAAGCTCCTCCCCGAACTCTTCGTCGACCCGCCTTTTCGGACTTGATAATCGCAAGGGTCAGCACCGCATCGGCCGAAAACTCCCTCACGCTCATCTTCGACCCTCTCACAGGAAAATACGTCGGAAACAAGAAACTGAACTTGAACGCCGGGGATAGGGTTTATTGTAGAGCTTGCGGACTGCACATGGATCAGAACGCGAATGTTTTCAGGAGGTTGATGGTTCATCCTGAGGGCTTGCCGAGGCCTGATTTGGCTGGGACTGGGGTGAGTTTTTTTCCTCTCGTACTATTGCTGTCGCTGCATCTCGTTTGCTACTCGGCTGACGTACGCCCCGCGCTCTTGTTAGGCTGCGCCAATTGGAAGTCGTCGAAGCTTTGTGCAAATTAGACAAACTCTGTCAAGGCAACAAGAAACAGGCCGTTTTTGTTGGGGGCGAGGCCTGAATTCAGGATCCCTCAGAGCATACGTCTCCTCTCGGTCGTTCGAAGAATCTAGACAAGAATGGTCGAAGGTCTGAGACGGAGAGCCAAAAATCAAATCAAACCATGAGGCATTGTACATCGAATACGTAGAGACATGAGTTGTGGTGTGGAATCAAGAGAGGGTCCCGTTCGAATCTGGAATGTCCCCGCGAAGTATCATGTGGCCTCTTCTCGACTAGATAATTGACTGAGTCTAGCAGCTTGGTTCGAGGTATAAGCCAACCACTGAGTCTCTCCAATTTCTTCAAAGACTTCAGCAGCTTCGGTATAAAGACGAATCGCGTCGGTGTGGTCCTCCTGATCACGACGCACGTTAGCAATGCTCGACAGAGCGACAGCTCTCCAGTACCGGTCGCCGACGTCGGTAGAGATTTCTAAGGCTTCCGAAAGGAGCGTGATGGCCTGGCTGAACTCCTTTCGAAGCCGATGCACCTCAGCGAGACCCCGAAGAGTTTGGCTTCTCCCGAGTTTGTCGCCGGTTTCGGTGCGGATTTGTAGGACCTCGTAGTAGAAGGTAATGGCTTGGCTGTACTCTCCCCGATCCCGATGCAACTCAGCGAGACCCCAAAGAGCGGAGCCTCTCGCTGTTCTGTCGCCGGTGTCGGTGTAGATTTGAAGGGCTTCCGAGTAGGAGGTAATGGCTTGGCTGTATTGGGCTCGACCGCGATAGACCCCAGCGAGACCCGACAGAGCATTGGCTCTCCCTTGTCCGTCGCCGGTGTTAGTGCAGATTTGTAGGGCTTCCGAGTAGAATGTGACGGCCTGGCTGTAATCCTTCCGAACCAGATGCACCCCAGCGAGAACGATCAGAGCAGAGGCTCTCCCTTGGCTGTCACCGATGTCGGTGCAGATTTCTAGGGCCTCCGAGAAGAAAGGAATGGCCTGGTTGAACTCGCTTCGAAGCCGATGCACCTGCCCCAGCTGCACCAGCGCAGTGACCATTCCTTTCCTGTCGCCGGCATCTGTGTAGCCACGCAGAGCTCTGGTATAGCAGTCTAATGCGTTGGGGTGGTCATCCCGGTGACGGTGCATATCGCCCAGTTGCATAAGAAGGGCAGGAGAACGAGCCCCAGAATTCGCCATATCCGAGATCCGTAGCGCGTTTGGAATAACCCTGGGCTGTGTCGAAATCGATCAATGGCCATAACCGATCCGAATGAGCACGACTCACCATCCAGGTGATTGACTTTCGGCAATCCTCAGCGGTCGGTCGTTTGCTGGGGTCGATGCTCCAACACACAAGCATGAGGGAGCAAAGTGCGTGGATCAACGACATGCGGGCGTCGCCAGTGATGGAGGGGAGATCTCCCTGAACGACGCGCTTGACGACGACCGTGTCCTTGACGTCTTGAAACGGGATGAAGCCGGTCATGACCTACGTAGGAGTTTTTTTTTGAGCCTCGAATACAAATAGATACTAGGGCGACTCTGACGCTACCTCGTACGCTACCCACCCCAACGCCCAGATGTCGCTGCAGAGACCAGGGTCCTCCTCGTACAGCAGCTCTGGGGCAGCCCAGCGAAGGGTGTAATGATCTCCCGTCAGCGTTATGGTATTGGTGGAGGCACAAAACGTTGCTTCCAGCGAAAGCGCCCGTGGGGGCTTGTTTTGAGGTGGCTTCGTCTCCTTGTTGAGATCCTCGGGTTTAAGACGACGGGCTGATCCAAAGTCGGTAATTACCGCCCGGCACTCGGAATTTACCAGTACGTTTATCTGAAAAGCATAGAGGAAGGTTTGCCTAGTATATCATCATGACGCCGTTGGAGCCTACCGATTTCAGGTCGCCGTGGCATATGGGCCGCTGTCGGCTATGAAGGTACTCCACTCCAAGGGACACGTCGAAAATCTAGAGCACGACCTTTCAGAGCCGGCTCGACGAAAAAGGAGTTCGATCGTACCAGAAAGATCCGTTCAGGAATTTCCCACTCAGCCGACGCGATAAAGTCCCTCAAGGTGCCGTTTTCTTCCCAGGGAAAGACTAGCCAAACTATATCTTTGGATAGGTCCTCGACAAATCCCTCGAGCTTGATGATGTTTTCATGGGAAAGTCCGACCAAGAATTCCGCTTCTCTGACCGTCAACTGAACCGAGAAAAACAACCTCAGCACTGAAAGCCCTGCGCAATTAGAGGAAGTATTCTGACCCCCACTACCCGCGCTATATTGTCTGCCATCTTCATCCTTTTTACCGCTACAGCCTGTAAGAGTAGAGTTGATGAGCGGCTCGACGTGCCGGTCAATGACTGGAGACGCCGAGCAATACGGACCTTTCGCCGATGAGAGGTTTCTCCAGCACTGCCACCTGAGTCGAGACCGTTGTTTTTGGTAGGATCGGACTGGTTCGTTCTATCTTCGCTATCGGAGGGAGAGACCAAAACGGCTTGTGAAACCGTCGCGTGGCCCCCCACGACCTGACGAGCCTCCTTAGGGAATTCGATAGAGGACTGGTCAATCCGCCATTTGGCAAGCTTTTCGAGCCTATTCCTCTACAAACGAGCCATTGTTTCGGTGAGATGTTGGAAGTGCCATTTGTGACTCGCGAGCGACGTACCATGTTGGCGCTCGGTTGGAATCTACTCGAGGAAGCGCCGGAGCTCGATGATGAGCCAGGCAAACCACCGGGCTCGGCATCGTGGCTCCCGTCTTTTTGCATTTAAAGTTCTTATCGAGAATGAGTCGGATGGTTATAGGAGTCGGCGTTCTGCAATGGGCCGGGTCGCAGAGATGGGGAAAGCTGGAGGAATGTGGATGGAGGACTGGGTCAATCGTGGTGGGGGGTATAAAAGAACACGTCGCCCGGTGCTCCCTCTCAACCTGCCTTCCTTTGCGTGGTGGAACAGGCACGCCGCAATGTTCCTGCAGTTTGACTTTGTTCTAGACTGAAGAGAATGTTCCTTTGCAAGCCCCTGTGCGAGGCCTCGAGGAAGTTGGAGCTTCTATCGCCAATCGCCGCGCGCAAAATCAACATGATCTCCCATGATCACGCGCCGCCACCGCAGTGCCTCATCACACAACGGTAAGAGTCAGTTTTGCTTGAATTAGGGAGGTCGTAAGAGCGAGGAGTAAAGGCGGGTCATAATCCCTCCAGTCTGGTTTGCCGAGATCTGCCGAACAGCACTCGGAGTCTGAACGCGCCCATCGTCACCGCAAGGTCCACCAACACTGGCATTCCAAGTAGCTTGCGCCAATATATTCTACCTACCTTTCCACAACGCCCCAACTGCGTGCTCTTCCAGGATGAATACGTCGATGTCCTGTCGCCGCTCAACAGTCCCCGGCCTAGGCCCGAAGGGGCCGTGACGTCACGGTCACACTCCGGGGCCGAGCACGACTTGTCCCAGACCTTTTAACCTTCTTACCTCAGATTCCCTCCACCGACGGTTCATGCCATTCCGTATTTTGCTGTTGGAAGATATTGACCCAATACAGGATCTCTTTTCCCTTGTCCAGTCCTCCTTGTACTCCACGCTCTGCCGCCCAGCCAAGCCCCTCCCTTGTTCCACCAAAATGTCAGCGGCGTATTCCACGCGCTATCCTCAGGCATAGCAAATCATCTCTTCGTCTTCGAGGTATGGACGATCATCAACAATTACTGCAACTCCATTTAGATACAACCCATGGGGCCAGGTAAGTTCATGGTCCTTTCTCTTCCACCACATCCCCCTCTCTCCGCAGCTACCCACATTGCAAATGACTTACTAGCAGACCCACTCGACGCCTTTGCAAAACCACCTTCCGCACCTCGACTCGACCTCCCACCAACTGGTCTCCGTTCAAGCCTCGACTTGCACCACCTTCACCACGCTCGGCTTCCCCACTATCAACATTAACGTCTAGGCTCTTATCGCCGGTAAGTCAAACAGATCTTAGCCCGCCTGCGATCTATCAGTGAGTAAAAACGCATCCGATTAACCCCCCACGTTAAACGTATCCGCCCACGGAATACCACGCAATAAATATATAAATAAAACAAAACAAAATAAAAATTGACCTGCCGTTTTGCCTTTATGATAGGATATCTCCGAGAATGGACGTCCAAGCATGCCGCTCGGTCCCGATCCTTCCCTGTCCAACAATCAATGCTACC
>WSUB01000233.1:0-53147 GCA_019633425.1 Tulasnella sp. 424 | reverse complement strand
AAATATTATTCGGACCCCTCAATAGCATTCAAGCGTTGAACCCACTAAAACGTCTTGAGCGCGTGTTCCCACAGTGTGAAATACCCCTCATGAGCTCAAGCAAATGTATACACAAAATTTCTGTCACCTTCATGAGTCTCTCCCTCATCTGTGACTCAACTACTCTCGATTCCATCCCAACCCTTATCAAGTACTTGATGGCCACCACTTGAACTACACCATCGTTAGGTCTCTTCCATTCTCCTCTCCAGACTTCGGAAAACCCTCCTGCAGCGAATTGCTCGAAGCTCAAGAGCCGGCCACGTTGAGTGAGAGAATTAGAGGGTATGTCTGTCGCATATTCCATTGGTATGTTGAAGTCCGTCACAGGACTGGTGAAGCGAGTCTCAGAAGGGTTGTGAAGAATATCGACTCTGACTGAAAGGACCCTAAGTCTCGTACTGAGGTAAGCAGTATTTTGCTTAGAGAAACCGTAGTCCTGAACTGCGGCGCTACAACTCTCCGTCCGATGTTCTGGTGGAAAGCGAATGCAGTGGTGTATCAATACCCTTAGACCAGACAGGTAGCGATCAACTGGCAGGTTTCGAATTCGAGTTTAAGCCGAACTGTGCCGTCGGTACGTCGTCTCCCATAGTCACCATGCCACTGGATTTTCGAACCGCTAGTTTATCATGCGGTTCCAGTTTTACTCGACTTCCTCATCAGGCATGATCATATTACCGCAGAAAACGAGCCCGATTATATTGAGATTCTGACTCGCTTACATACGAGGTTTGGATTCGATCGGTGGTCAACACATCGACTGCGCAGTAGATACACTGGCAAGGACGGGAGGGATAACGTACTGTAAGCCATAGAAACCCTATTTGAAAATGTACGATAGGAATGGAGTTGAACAAAACGCCTTGCGGGTGAACAAGCAACAGGAATCCCGAGAGGAGCTCTGAGCAGGCGCGAGCCCCAGTTCAGAGTCGGGACCCACTGCCCTGAAACGCCTCAATAATCGATCAAACTCAGTTGCAACTGTCATGAACCCAGTCTAGGACTCAAAGGTCAGCTGCTTCGCACACACATATCCATTGAGGAAGATCAAGACAGTTTCGAAAACATGCTTTATCGTATGGAATGACCGATTGTTTATATACGTTCTTTTTGTTCCAACTGAGGCCATGATCTCAATAGCAGGTCGTTTAGCGTCGAACACTCTTCAACTTACCAGCAATTCTCGCACTCTCTGAATATCCGGTCGACCATCCGGCTCTCCACTCCAACATGGATTCATTATATCCCAGAGAGGGTCGTTGGAAGTGATCTTCGGGTGATCTTCTGGCTGAGGAAATCTGTTAACAATTACCGATTGGAAGAATTGGGTCTCGCTCTGCTTGTGGTATGGGTGTTCGCCCGACATGACCTCACCACAAAATCATCAACCCCGAGATTTAATGTAAAGAGAGTGATAAGGTATTACTCACTGAAAGTGTAAGTCCTCCAAATGCGAAAATATCGGTCTTCAGAGTCACTTCGCCACCCTGGACCAGCTCGAAAGCGTCATACCCTTTCGTTCCTCCCCGAACCCCCGAGGTTTGGAGGTCTTTGTATGGGTTTCCGGAAAGCTGTGCAAGCCCGAAGTCGCACAAGCAAGCTTGATTGGTATCGTTTAGAAGGACATTCTGAGGTTTTAGGTCTCCGTGAACGATTGGAGGTGTGAGTGCATGTAAATGGGCGAGTCCATCGGCGCACTGTATCAACTAAAATAGGAATGTATCGGTCACTAATTTCTTAAGCTGTGGATTGACGAACGAAGTCAAGCCTGGCGTCTCGGCCCAGCTCTTCATGGTTCTTTAAATAAATTTCGAGGTTGCCCTTTGGAAGGTAATCGATGATTATACACGGAAAGTCCTTGTCGCCTCGTTCTCTGTAACCGTAGAACCGTACGATATTCGGATTTTGAGGTATTCGCGATAGGATCAGGGCCTCCCGTGCCAAACGCTACAATGCACTGTATGAGCTCTCGAGAATGTATGCACATAATTTCTGTCACCTTCATGAGTCTCTCCTTCTGTTGCGGCCCAGATGTACTCGATTCCATCCCAATCCTTTTCAAGTACTTGATGGCCACCACTTGGACTACGCCATCGTTAGGTCTCTTCCATTCTCCTCTCCAGACTTCGGAAAACCCTCCTGAGGCGATGTGCTCGATGCTCAAGAGTCGGCCACGTAGTTGATCGAGAGAAATAGACGGCAGGCCTGTCACGTACGCCATCTGTATATTGAAATCCGTCGCAGGATTGGTGAAGAGAGTCTTAGAGGGGTTGTGGTGAAGAATATCGATTCCGACTGAAAGAACCTCCGGTACCGTGCTGAGGTAAGCATGATTTTACAAAAGAAACCTTAATCCTTACCGACTCTCCGTCCGATGCTCAGGCGGAAAGTGAATGCAGTTGTGTATCAATACCCTTTATCATTTGAGTTGGATAGGTGGCGTTCAAGTGGTGGGTTTCAAACTTAGCAGCTTGCCTGAACCACCCACAGTGAATCGAAACTATTGGGTGTCCAGATTTCAAGGTCTAATTCAAGTTAGCATCTCTCACTGTAACCCTACCAGTACAACCAATAGTACGTTTTCTTTAGACACAGGCGAACTTATTTTGGCACCCGTGATAAGCTCGAAAGCGTTATTGGCTTTCGTGCTCCCACAAGTTCTCATCGTTTCCGAGTCCTCTTATATATACGGATTTCCCTAGCTCTTTACAAGTCTGAAGGCAAACTGGCAAACCTCGGAGGGATTTTAGAGGTTCAGATCCCGATAAAATGCTGGTACGTGATACGACTTTATCAATGACCCGTGTCGGGCGTCTGATTGTGCCGCGACGGATGCATGAGAGTGCGAAGAAGAGGTTCATGCATTTCAATAACACCTATTGGTAGCACGCGGAGAGGAAAGAAAGCAAATAAAATCGTCCTCATTCCTCAGGAGGCCATGCAATACCCTGGCTATCCGCTACGTCACGGAGCTGTAAGCCACGATTGTCAGTATAGCACAGCAAGATCTGCCAATGCCTTACAGAACGTAATATATCGGCCATCGTCGGACGCTGAGAAGGTTCAACGTCCCAACATGCCCTGAGAATGGCCCACACGGGGTGCTCTAGAGGAATTGAGCTGTGTTCCGTTGGGTCCGGGCATCTGCCGTCTTGTATCTGCTGCCTCATCTCAGTCGGATTACACTGAAAATAAGGCGGTTTTCCGCTTAGTACCTTTTGAAAGAGCAATTCAGAACTGAAAATCGGAAGCTTCATCAATTAGAGCTCACAAAAAGCGCTAATCCTCCGAAAGACCAGACATCCGACTTTGTTGTTTTCGATCGAGATTCAGCTAGTCGCTCTGGAGATGCGTATCGAGTTGTTCGCGCAGCAATCATGCCTGTTGTTGTGTCGGCAGCAGCTTCTTCGATCCATCGAGCTGTTCCGAAATCGCAGATCGCTGGTTGTCCTTGATACAGTAAGACGTTCTGGGGCTTTATATCGCCATGCATAATCGGCTGTTCATGAATGAAACGTAAACCCAGCCCGACTTGGACGGCCTGTGTGAAGTGTAAACCCTCGATGTGTCTTTTCAGCCCATAAAGAATAAATGGGAACTTACGATCTTGATTCGGTCTTCATATCCTAACTCTACCTTTCTCTCCATGTACGATGCTAGATCGCCTTCAGGGCACCACGGAGAGATAAGACACGGGTTTGTTCCGTAGACCTTAAAGCCTAAGAGAGGCAAGACGTATACGTGCTTGAGAGCTTGCCATGCCCTTGCTTCGCGCAGCATACGCTAGGTCGTTTTGACTGTCGGCTACGTGAGCTTTACTTAGGATATGTTGAAATATCATACCTTAACTGCTCGCTCCGTGTCTTTGACAGACGAATTAATTAGTTGGACCTTGATTTCCTTCACTGCCACATCCGATATCCGACCATCAGGCTCCTTCAATCTAACCACCCTAACCTTAGCGAACTGAGTCTCCGATATGAGGGGCAGGTCATCGCTCATTTTGATGCCTAACTCGAGGTCAGAGACTTCGGCAGCGAGCAGGCTGCGAATGTGCGCTTGAGTTCCTGTGTCAAGCGTGGTCTGCGGATACTCGTGAGCCCCATGCAGACCGCATGTGTCACGACGTACCTCTGGCAGCTCCTCTGTATTTCCTGCATCCGTCTGAGGTGCCTGCGGATCCCACATTATCCTTCTATCCAGCTGAAGTAAGCTAATTAGGACACGAGGGGAAGCAAGCGGAAGTAATATCGACATTACCCCTTCAACTACTTGGGCCATCGTCGGACGTTGATCGGCTGTCCGAAACATCGAATACAAGAGGTTCCATAGTGGATCTTCTGCAGGAAGAGAATCTGGGTAATCGAATGGATTTGGCGTTCTCCAAATCATTCTCTTATCGATGTCAAACGTGAAGGTTTGCCGAATCGAAACTGGCCAATCCCTGGTGATTGCCTAGTCAGAGTAGCGGTTGAGTAGCCATCCTCCGGGAACGAATATATTGATAGACTGACGTGCAAGATGCTCAGTCCAAACGTACAGACATCCTCGGACTGTGAACCGTTCCAAGTTCCATCTCTAAGCAGCTCGGGGGTGACATATAGATGATCTCCGCCGAGGCCTGTAGGGTAACCGTAATCATAGAGAGACCCACTAGCTTCACGGATTACTCGATGGGCATGCCAAGCTGCCCGAAGGTGATAGCAGTCGCTGATGGCTGCAACAAGGCGAGAATTTGGTAATGTGCGCAGGAGTATGTTGTTTAAATGAACTTGGCCATGCCAAGGGATGGCATCGAGTCGAGCCTCATGTAGGTAGCGGAGGCCCTCCGCTGCCTCACGAAGCTAAGGAAAACACGACATTAAGCGCAGTACAAAGTGACACTGAAATGGAGAGAATATATACCCATATGAGCCGCTCGTTCAGTTCAGTATTATGATATTGCAGCCACTGGTCCATAGGGATATAACGTGGTTGAAGAAGATACGGCTTCAAAGCATCCACTCTGTAGCCCAATGTAGGAACTATGTGAGGATGTCGTAACTTCTCTGATGCATCCAAAAACTCCTGAAATACTTCACGGAGTGCCTAAATTGGTCTTGTCAGTTCCTGAATGACCCAGAGCGATGCAGCTGACCTTTTGTTGCATTTTCCATGTGACTTCGAATTCCTCCTCCTCCCCCGGAGTAAGATCCGTCGGGTCTTCTGGTCGTATATCTCTATATAGAGCGAAATACTTTACGACGACACGAGTACGGTTGGAGAGTCTCCCATAAGCCATATTGGCTGGAGCGAACTCCGAGCGCAGCGTCAAGTCCTGTTCGGCTTTTATTTCCCCTATGATTGGAGGCTAGTTCGATAACGTAGTCAGTGCTTAGGGAGAGGCGGATGAAATCAAATAGCATACGTGTTCCATTTGGAGATCCTTTTGTGTGAACAAGGTGATGGTCTTCCGTGGTTCAGAGAATGGTCATCGATGACTGTGCATGGCAATGTGTTTGCCTCGTGTTACTGAACCCTGAACAGCTCGTTCGCAGTATCGAGTGTCCGGGTTCAGCCCAGTCACGTTGCCCGTCCGAACACAGCTGCTCAAGAACGTACAGGCGTATGTTCGTGCGAGTTGAAGAGCTAAGCGAGCTATATTAAAACTTCAAAGCATGCGCATTGTAAGTGCGGGAGCTCGCATACGGGGCGATTCGCGTCGAGCGCTTCCGCAGACTATGTAATAACCATTCCAATTAGAACCGCCCATTCGATCTGATGACTTCCCCACAGAGGCTCTCCCGGGAGATAAGTAAGCTCTATTGGCGGGCTTTCGGAGTGTGTGTTGAAGTCTGTGTTGAAGCCTATCCGAGAGCCGTGAGACCTCGTCAGGTACGGGTCCGGCGGTCTGAATCTCAACATGTACGGTCTCAACTTACTCCCCCCGTTCATAAAACAAAGCATTAGATTGAGGATTTTGTCTTTTGAGCGTACAATAGGGGTGACGATCTGGACGAACTACTTCTCTCTGGCGGCCTTCCAAAACAGGAAGCTTCTTCTCAGGCTCTTCCTCAACCCAGCTGAGCTAAGGACATAACTGCTATACACATTCCAAAGCATCAATCACTCACTCCCAACACTTCCATGGCCCTACAAGTACCACACGTGTGCAACTCTGGAATGCTGCCGCTCTTTCCTCCTCTGGACCCTCATGGATCACCCAGCAAGTCTTGGAGAACTTAGGACCGACATTCAACCTCGCTCCGAAATGGCTCCTCGTAACGTAGCGTACGGAATAGCAGGGATCCGAACCCGAGTTGTCGTCAAGGAAATTCCTCTATATAGACGACAAACCGTATCTTCGCTGCTCGACGCTGTGGAGGACAGTGATGAGGACGAGACGCTGGTCGTCGAGCAAGCCCAGGTTCGCTATCGATCTGGACCTTGGGCAGATTGCGTATTCACTTAACTTTTTCAGGTTTTAAGAGCGATTTTTGCAGAGCTTTTGGATGCCACTGAGCGGTTACGCCACATCAACATCGTCCCTATACTTGGTTTTCGGGTTGATATTCTCAAACCATACGTGGTCCAGCCCCGATACTACCCTTTTGAACAATGGCTAATCGCTCATCCCGAACTTCGCATCGAAGAAAGAACTCGCCTCGTAAGCCGATCTACCTGGAAACACTTCATACTGCTGTCTCACCACAGGCACCATCAGCTTCGTGATGTCGCAGAGGGATTGCGCTTCTTACACGAGACCAATCTCGATGCAATGCCATATCATGGTCGTGTTCACTTGAACAATGTTTTGCTACGACGTCAAGACAGTCCAGGACAGCCGATGGTGGCAGCCATCAGCGATACTTACTTGCAAATGACAATTGAGAACGCGGACAAAATACTTACCGATAAGTTCGGACCCAATCTTTCCAGCACTCCGTCTTCGGCACTAGGTTTCCAGGGGTACATTGCCCCTGAGTTTTTCGAAGTCAATACACCTTACGGGTCTCAACTTGGGGATGTTTGGGCCTTTGGGTTTACGGTATTGCACGTACGTCCACCTCCGAGTTGCTCCTTATGTGAACGAAAGTTTAACATGTGGGTATAAGGCTATTACTCGTGATTGGCCACCTTACTTGTCCATTCGTCTGGACCCCAGCGGACGCCTCGTGCGTAGGGCTCCTGATCCCTTAGCCTATCCTGAGACGCTACCGTCAAACGACCCTTTATGGACTTTAATATTTGGGGCAACACGAACGGTGGCATATCGACATAATATGGCTGAAATCGTCGTCGCGGTAAGTCATTGCTACGCCCTCCAACGTACCCGACGACCAACCGCTGAACCTCGGACAGCTGGAAGCCCGTTTAAGTTGGGACCCGGAGAAAGCACCGCACGAGAGATCGGGTGATGATTTCCCTGAAGTATGATATACTTTACAAGCCTCTATGTCGTTTGATCTGACACCATGGAACCCCAGACAATGCTCGATGCGAGCGATCATGCAGGAGTCTCCGAGGTCTGGTCATCGGAGATCTCAGAATTAGCCGGGCTCCTTAGGTTCGATCCCAAAATGCCTTTGGTATCAGACACGCAACATGCAAAAGTAAAATTTGCACACTGGGAAACCTTTGGGGCTGCCCCAATGCCCGTAGCCGTGAAAGAAATCAAAATCCGACTGATCGACGACTCCAGAGAGGAGACCGATCGTGTAGTCCGGGTAAGTAACCGGCCTTCTTGGATCTTCCACCATGTCGTGCTGAATGGCTCCTACACTGAAGCGCATGCTTCGAGAGGCGAAGGTCTGGCAAAGTTTGGAACACCCCTATGTTTTGCCTTTATTAGGGTTCAAAACTCGTGGACCAAATCCATGCCTGGTCTCTCCGTGGTGCCCTGAAGGCCATCTCGAGTCTTATTTTAGGAAATTTCCAGACATGGAGTTCTCAGCGAGATTGAGATTGGTAAGTTTGGATGTAGACGATCCACCGAGTTTTTCAGCCTCAACCAGTCACATCCAGGTCATCCAAGTCGCCTTGGGACTACAATTCATTCATTCGAAGGGAATCATGCACGGTGACATCAAACCAAAGAACGTTCTCATTTTCGAAGGTCGGCCGGCCATTTGTGACTTTGGGACAGCGCGCTTCGTTGAGGCGCAAGCGTCCGGTTCAACCACCTCCGGAGTGGCAGCGAGGACCGTCAAATATGCGTCACCGGAACGGCTCAAAGGAGACTCTAAGGTCAAGAACACCCGGTCGGACATCTGGTCGTTTGCAGGTCTCATACTCTATGTCAGTCCTACCCCTCGGTATTTAGCAGTTTGCTGATAGAGTGGGAAAATGTAGGCTTTAAGCTTGAAAGCGCCATATCATGCCTATGGATCGAGAGAAACGCAAGACAAGATCTTGAACGGCATTGTCCCTCAGCCTGAAGAGCACCCTCTCCTTCCCCGTGAAAGTGGCCTCTGGTCGATTCTCCTGCGATGTTGGCTGCTGGATCCAAATTCCCGACCAACGATGCCAGATATCGTGAATCTGGTCAGTTTTAGCGAGCTGTTTGTTTATGCAGAAGATTGTCCTAACGAAGTGCGGTCAATATTAGCTCCGCGATGAAAGCGACAGCCATGGTGTCGAATGGCCTCGGGACGACTGATTGAAAGCTGTCGGGTGGACCTTAGGTCTGTGTAACTCGAGCGTACCGCGGAATAGTATATATCAAGTCACATAAACCTGTATTGCTCTCTCGCCCAGCTTATGTGTTTGCCTATACTCGGAGTCGCCGAATGTGCGTGACGTTAAGATGTTCAAAATGTCGTCCGGTTGATGATGACTATGAACTTGTACTCACCCACTTCACTCGGGGCCTGCTCCACTTCCCGCCCCTCGTGGATGGGAAGTGGAGCGAACCTTGAGTGAATTGGGTCGTTCGAGGTCTCCGGCTCTGTAGTACAACGAAGTTGTCGAGGTTTCGACCGCTCGGACTCCGTTAAGTCCGTCTCAGTCCAGACCAGAACGAACCACCCCCATCCTCAGTCTTCTCAACTAAAAGGCTGCCCTGAGCCTCTCGTCTCATCTCCAAATGTCTTCAGCCAAACGCCCACTTGAAACACCAGAGGATAGTCCTTCAAAAAGGGCCAGAGGGTATGCAATTCCTTTTGTTCGGGCTCTTTACTCACTAACGAGCTCCTTCCCTGAGACAGTGACACTGTAAGTCCAATATATCTTGCCTTGAAAGGTGAATATCCTAGTCTAGGCGCTTATCACGGTCTCTATAACCTTTTAAACCCCATCCAGCCCACCAATGCACCCATTGATCCAATAACGCATGCAGTACGTTCATGCAGCTTTGCTTTTACCTGCCTCATTCTCTAATTGCACCTTCGCCACCCAGGAACTCATCGCTCGAAAGAAGGCCGAAGTTGCTCTCAAATTAGCCCAGTTCGCTGCTGTTTCAGGACCCAAACCACCAACTAGAACATTGAATCCACCCCCAGCATCTGCGGCTCTTCCAGCTCGACCGTCGGCTACAAGTAATACGCCGTCTACATCAGCATCCGCCACTACGAGCAAACTTCCTCCTGGAATCGATCCTGATTTAGCCAAAAAGATTGCCGAAGCCAAAAGACGAGCGGATGCCAGCCGAGCGAACATCGAGATCAGTGCCAACCCGTACCTGGTGAGTTGACATCTTTCTCGTATTGCTTTAAATACCTTACCTAGCGTTTTTAGGCAGGTGTCCTGGCTTCAACGTCCAAGAAATCTGGTTCAAATACCCCGCAACCCATCGCCCCCCAAAGCTCTGGTCTCAAAGTGGCCGCCCATCCTCTGCTACTCGACACGGCTCCTACTGCAGCTGTTACTAGCAAGAAGGATCGCCATAAACCTATGCAACCGAAATTTGCTTCTATCAAAGCCAATGTGCGGGCAGCTGCTCCAACTCCTCCACCCCCGGCTCCTGTTGTGAAAAAGGAAACTGCCCCTGGTGCAAATCCGTACACGGCGGCAGCAGCACCTACAGTCGACACCGCCACCGCACCGAAGGAACGCGAACGACGTCAGTTTAGGTTCAACCAGAAGGGCAAATACGTCGCACTCGGCCAGCAGCTGAGACAGGAGGCACAATTGGAAGAACTGAAGAAGAGAATCGCGGATTCCGCAAAGAAGGCGGGTCTCGACAGCGAATTTGAGACGCTAGAGAAGACAATCAGGGTGTGTCCATAGTGTATCCCTGGTGTGCTGGCTGATTGCTTACCGTTTTGCCTTTTCCTCACAGCTGGAAGCTCCTCCGGAGGTTGAATGGTGGGATGTCGCCCTTCTACCTAACAAGACCTATGACGATATCAAGTTCGATGACACTGCTACACCTGACTTTACCAAGACCAGCGTTCGGACCGACGATTCTCCAATTACGCTGTACGTTCAGCACCCCATCCCCATACCAGCACCTTGGGACAAGAACAAAGTGGAGCTCAAGCCACTCAAGTTGACGAAGAAGGAGATGAAGAAGATGCGCAAGCAAAGGCGCATGGCAGAGCAACAAGACAAGCAGGATCGACAGAAGATGGGTTTGATTCCCCCCGACCCTCCTAAAGTCCGTCTGGCCAACCTCATGCGAGTCCTTACATCCGATGCGGTCCAAGATCCTACCAAGGTCGAAGCCCGCGTGAGACGAGAGGTAGCCATGCGCAAGCATGGTCACGAGCAGATGAATTCCGAACGCAAGTTAACGGACGAGCAGAAGAGAGAGAAGATCGAAACGAAAAAGGTGGCGGAGGAGAAGAAGGGCATTTATGGCGCTGCGTTTAAGATCAAGACTTTGACCGACCCTTCGCACCGCTTCAAAGTCAAGAAGAATGCTGAGCAGTTCGGCTTAACCGGCGTATGCATCTTCAACCCCTCATTCAACCTCGTTCTTGTGGAAGGATCCGCCAAGGCCATCAAACAATATAGCAAGTTGATGATCAGCCGTATCCGGTGGACTGAAGCCGCGCGAGAGAGAGGTGCCCCTGAAGATACTGGCGAGGGGAGCGAGACGGGTGCCGCAGTGAAAAAGGAGGAGGGAGTTAGTGGCGGAGCGGAGCAAGGGAACACGAGCCTCGAAGACAACACGTGTGACAAGGTTTGGGAAGGACCTCTCAGGGATCGTGCGTTCAGCGGATTCAGGGCCAAGAGCTGTCCAACGGATTCCTCGGCAAGGGTTTTGTTGGGAGACAAGATGGCTAGCTATTGGGATATCGCGAAAGCGTATGTTCGGGAGGAGGAGCTCTAGGTCGTCCGCCCACACTCTCATACTCCTTTTGCTATCATCGAATATCATATCCCTCTTGTATCGTATGATGATACATTTACATTTATGTACTGGTTGCAGGACACGAACGCACTCACAGTCCCCGGACAGACCAAACCTTCCTGTGGTTATGATCAGGCAGCTGCCACACTGACGGCTTCTACTCTTGGGAATTCCTCCCCGCTGGCTCCGTCATGAGCGGTGGCCTCGAACTCCTCTTGGCTTGGTTGGAGAGGGGATGGGACCGAGGCCCCCCTCCTCGCGCCGTACGCTGAGCTCAGCAATCCCTTCTGGGCCGCAAAATCGCTTCCACGCTTCTTGGCTTGCAGGGGGTCGCTGACGTGGAACTCGTCGATGATAGGAATTTGGAGAACGTTCATCTTCGGTGTGATCACTGGATGGGACGTCAGGTAAAACAGAAAACTCGGTACAGGGACCAAAGGCGTACCGATGAGCGTGTTTGTCGGGATCTCCATCCAGTCGGCTATATCATGTCAGGATATGTATGAGCTTTGACGAAAGGCACGACAAGATGAGGAGTGCAGACCTTGTTCAAACGTAAGCGGCTCGCTGGCAATGAGAATAATGTTTTCACGTTTGTCTTGTTTAGACATCCGATAGTGCCCTCCTGGTGCGTATTCGTCGAAAGTGGTTCCAGAGGAGAAGTACTGCGTAACGAATGGCAACGACGTGAGGAGACTTATGAAGGATTCTATAGGTGAAGGACCTACCAGGGACGCAGCTTCATCCTGCTTAGATGAGATGTATCGAGTGGCAACGACGGTGTGGCCATCGGTCACACAGAAATTGAGAAGACTTGGCTAGCATCGAGAGTCAGCATTGAAGCGAAACGCATGGACAAAGAGCTAACATACCTCTGTGATGTTGGCCTCTCTCGCCCACGTGTTTAGAGTCGAGATGGTCTTGAGCATGGCATCACGGAGTTCGTGTTGGGTGAATGACTCGGCGTGTGGATCGGCGAGCTAGGTGTGGAGAGAGGGCGGGAACGGTTTGACATCGCATTTATTTAAGGGTTAATCGAGGTTACGTACCATTGAGAGGAAGAGCGCAAATGCCCATTCCGAGTCTAACGGTATTTCAGACAGTATCAGCGCAGTAATTCGACTCATTCTAACCAACGATACCTGTGTTGCCTTGAGGGAAGTTGTACAGCTCGTCGGAAAGGGTACTCTGCAACTGTCTCTTGAGACGAGTGAATTCGGCAATGCCGCCGTTATGCATCCACATCAACTGGGAGAAGTGCCATGGGTGACAATTGTCTTGAGACAGCGAACCAGCTGTTGTTGCACGGACATGTGCGCTATGAGAGTCACAGTGCGTGAAGCGAGTAAAGCGAGGAATGAGACACGGCGGCTTACAAAACCAGCGGGGACTTGATCTTCTCAGCGAGGCGGGTGAGATTGGCGTTGTTCCACGCCTACGGAGCATGAACAAACTCTGATGAGCGATTACAGCGTACTCTCTTGTGTGTTCATAGAGACAAACCGGTGTTATCGAGTTGAATATGCAAGGTTGATTTCCCAGTTCGGGATCTTTGACAGGGTCGTACCACCCTGAAAGGGAAAGCTTGAGAAACAGGTCCGAGTGCCGTTCTTGTTGCACTCACCTACACCAAAACCGTCTCCATTGATCGGTCTTCGACGGTCGAGGCGCAACCGAGAGTCAAATGCTTGGTTGATGATCGAGTGGCATGGTCGGGTGAGGAGCTTCAAAGGCCGTCGGCTGAGTAGAGGAGACACCTGCAGGCCGATATGTACTTACATGAGAGAGTTGGATGGGTTCTGTTCCTTTGTAGATTAACAGTCGGCACATGGTTATTAGCGTTAGAAGCTGGTGGGTGGTGGTTGTACGTAGTAAGGTCCAACGAGCCAGACGGAGGAGTGAGAGCGGTGGCTGTGGCGAAGCGTGGCGTCATGAGCGCGTGTTCTTGATGCGGCGGACTCCTCCCATCTCCGGCCTGTGTGGCTTCAAGCCCACTGCCAAATGACGTTTAACAGCCGCGAGATGTTCTTTGAGCTCTTGTAGCGCATACCATGTCGTATCATCGTGTGACATTAGTTGGCCATATCGTCGCCACTAGTATACGACAGCCACAACCGAGGTCAACTACCTCCTACGTGCTTTCCTGGCTCTTTATTTACTGGCGAGATCGGCAGTATACACCTATTGGAAGTATATATCTCTGATGTGTCGTTTCGGCGTCGCCCCTAGTCTCTATGGAAGACGGAGAAGTTGTCATCCGACATTTTCTAGCCCTTCCCCGATCAATCTCTCAGTTTGAATTTGCCGATTATAAACTGAAGTTATTGCCGGAACAAATTTAGACCGTCATCTGAATCCGGGAACGGTCAAATAAATAAAACGGGGGAACAATGACGACACTAAACACTCCGCTGACCTCATAAGCATCCACTTGCCGAGCAATTGAGCACAGCGTTTTGCCTACCACTACCATGAGCTCTTCACAGGTTAAAGACAAGCATGGGGAAAAGATCAGCGTCGGCGACCAGGTTTATACAAAATATCGAGGCGGGAGCCACGAGGGGGAGGTGCTCATTACCTGCTCCCAGCTACTTCGACGCGATGGTTACTGAAGTCGCTTGCCCTAATTACAGGTGGAAAAGGTCGTCACTTCAAAGGAAGAAGCAGACGATGAAGGAGTGAAAAATCCGCCCAAGGTTTGCGCAACACAATGACAACTTGTATGCGTGATCGACTGACCTCGATCATATTTCAGGTTCTCTTCACCGACCAGCATGTGCGCAGCCAATTTTTTCCCCGTCAGACTCGGCTGACACGCATGATATATGCACACACAGGGTCATAGAGTCAATCACAACCCTGGGACGTTGGAGGTGGTTGACAAGGAGTGAAAGGCGGGCTTTAAAACTCGAGTCCCTCGGACGAAGGGACTTCGCAGAGAGATAACCTTGAGCTTTAATATCACTGGATAAGATACAGGTGTTCAAGAGCGGTTAATTTGTAGTCTCTAAGTAAAAGATTGCTGAAGGATCAGTTTGACGCTCTTGTTTTGCTGATATCAACATGACCAGAGCGACCATAACCCTTCCTGATCCACGAGGCACCAATGATGGCGTGCGAAGTAATCAAAATCCTCCTATACACTAAGATAATACCGAGATCTCTCCAAGAATAAAAATGTTGTCAGAGAGCCCACAATCCTCCTTATGATCGTTACTAGTGAATAAGCGGTTTCGGTGTCACCCGCGCGTCGCACCTTCCATTCCGTAAATGCGGACAAGTAGACTATCCCCTACTCAGGCTCTACGGGTCCTGGGGCAATGTCAAGAACAACCCGAAGAAAAGAACAAAGTCCTGCCGAAATCGTGCACGCGGCGCGGGACCGCACAGACGGAGTTGCGAATAGCGAATACCCAATTCAAGCCACGGTGTCAATATCTGCAACACCAGATCGCGGGCGACGTGGTGGCGTGCAACGAGCATTCCAAGAGAATACATAAGGCCTCGAAGTGACCCATGACTATTGCAATACTTCCTTCGCCCCGAGGCAAAGGGAGCGGTGCGAGCGCGGTTCGAGTGGTGTTATAAAGACCCTCTGATTCACCCCATTCCACCACCTTCCGCTTCTTCCCCTCGGCGAAGCTCCTACCTGCTCGTCGACTCATCTAATCTCCAATCCCTCTTACGCTGACCCATCCGATGCAAGTAGACCAAAAGGACGATGCCGACCGTCGTGGTCCGCAAGGGTTCGATCCAGCCGATTCTGGCGATACGCCCCAGCTAAGCAGCAAACTAGTACGTCCCACCCGAATCACGAAGAGAATCCATAAGCGCTTATTGTGGTCCGTTTCCGCATAGAGTGCTAAACTCCAGACACTTGCGGGATGGCGAATCGATTCGTCCTTGATCGAATTCCCGGAAGACGGCCCGGAGTTTCGTGGAGGATTTGCGACGGTTTCACGAGCGCTTTTAGTTGCTACTTCCGCCTCGAAAGTTAGCGCGGAAGATTCAGCTCAAACCGAAGGCAAGAACGAGTCTGATGGTGGAACGCCCAAGCGAAAGGTCTGTTCCAATAAGACTCACTTTGTTTCCTTCAACAAGTCCTTGACCGAGTTGGCTTCCATATGTTAGCCCGTAGCGGTAAAGAAACTGAAGATAGAGAATGGAAAGGACAAAGAACGGGTGTTGGGGGTGAGAATAAGTTATCCCATCGCGTCGAGCTTTCGCACAGCGCTAACTCCTCTCAGTTGGCACTCAGGGAAGCTGGATTCTTAACCAAGCTTTCTCATGAAAACGTCATCGAGCTTGAAGGATTTGTTGAAGATCTGTCCGAGGATAGGGTCTGGTTGGTGTTTCCCTGGGCGGACAACGGGAATCTAAAGGACTTTGTGGCTTCAGCCGACTGGGAAATACCGGAACGAATATGGCTGGTAAGACCAGGACGCTATCCTTCATGGCGCCCTCTGAGAAACTGTATTGCAGATATACGACGTGGCGAGAGGAGTGGAGTACCTTCATACTCAGAATCCGCCAATCTACCATGGCGACCTCAAATCGGTGGGTCCGAACATCACTGTCATATAGAGACCTGGTGAGCTGAACTCCGTGCTGCGTAGGCCAACGTGGTTGTGAACTCGGAACACCGCGCCACCATCACGGACTTCGGTTCTGCGCGTCGTCTCACGAAAAATGATCCTCCTGTGCGACCCGAGAAAAGCAAAAAGGGAGCGCAGCCAGCGCTATTGCTCGAGACGGAATTTTGTGAAGCCACTAGTACCGTGACCCTGAAGGGCAATCAATTTACGCTTCGCTGGGCTGCCCCGGAGCTGCTCATGGAAGATGAACCTGGCATGGAATCGGGTCTATGGAGCGATATCTGGGCATTGGGCTGGATATTCTACGAGGTATGCCGACATCCGGATATTGTTCTCAACAAAAGCTTACAATCAACCCTGAAATAGGTTATGACGAATTCAATTCCATTTCAAAATGTCAAAAAGGACTCTGTCGTTGTCATACACGTTGTTCAGGGAAATCTTCCATCTGCCGCTGATCACGCCAGCATGGTGCTGATCCGGGCACTTTACTCGCTAATGATCATGTGTTGGAGCATCGATCCCAGCAAGCGGCCGACGGCCGAGGACTGTAGAAAGTCAATGAGTCACATGGCGAGTGGTGCTGATTTTGGGGTTATTTGAACGAAGTTTGACCTATTGCCACATATAGCCAATGATTGTTCCAGATCCGCGGCGAACCTCAAATATGTCGTCCCAAGCTCGCTCTCCTGAGCTTCTTATCACGCTGGGAAACATGCATCGATCTCAGGATGACTATATCAACGCGTCAAAATTTTACACCAAAGCCCTGGGGATCTGCACGGATATCAGTGACAATGCAGGAAAAGCCAAAGCTCTGTTAGGTCTAGCTAGCACCCAGATGTTTCACAGCAAGTATCACGAGGCTGTTACATTCTACTCCGAGGCCGCCCAAATCTGCACCGACATCTGCGACAGTAGAGGAAGAGCCGAGGCTTTGTGGGGTCTTGCCGAGGTGCACGGGTTTCAAAGCGAGTACAGCAAAGCCGGTCCGCTCTACTCCGAGGTTATCCAAATCTACACCGACAGCGGCAAGAGGGAAGACGCAGTCGACGCTCTGTGGGGTCTTGCCGAGACGCATCGCGTTCAAGGCGAGTTCAGCGAAGCCATTCCGCTCTTCTCCGAGGTCGTCCAAATCTGCACCGAAAGCGGCGATAGGCGAGGGAGAGCCGACGCTTTGCGTGGTCTTGCTCATATACATCGAGCCCAAAACGAGTACAGTAAAGCCGTTCCGCTCTACTCCGAGGTCACCCAAATCTTCACCGACATCGGCGACAGACAAGGAAGAGCTAACGCTCTGCGCGGTCTCGCTGAGGTGCATCGGCTTCAAAAGCAGTACAGCCAGGCCGTGCAGCTTTTCTCCGAAGACCTGCAATTTCGTACCGACATTGGAGACAGAAGCGGAAGAGCCTGGGCTCTGATGGGGCTTGCGGAAGTCCATAGCGACCAGGACCAGCACGAAGACGCGATACCCCTTTATGAACAAGCCGTTGTAATTTTTGAAGAAATCGGAGATAGGCAGTCTGCAGAAGATGGATTAAGCCGCGCCGCGAACTCACGTCGAGCACTTAAACCAATAGAGGCGGAATGATGATATTAGCTTGGAGTTGTTATGAGCTTTGAACCGGTTATCGCATTTCCAGTTTGTTCTCCGAGGCGCGTCCGAGAAACTCACTACATAGGCCGACCAACAGAGAATGCGGCGCATGTGCGAGATTGCCTACATCACGACGTGGTGTATTTTTTTAAAATACAACGCAACTCATAGCGATACAATAGTTTTGTGAATAGCTTCAAAGCACACCCTCTATTTATTGGCAGCCGCGTCATCTAGATCTGGAACTGACAGATACCTCGTTAGCCAACAACAAAGCCATCGACGTTTTTATCCTCTCAACCTTGAGCTTTTATATCACTGGATAAGATACAGATGTTCAAGAGCGATTACTTTGTAGTCTCGAAGTAGAAGGTTGCGGAAGGATCAGTTTGGCGCTCTTGTTTGGCTGTAGATGACACCTTTTCCCACAGTTGGGATTTATCCCATTTTTCGACCTCCGTCTCCTCGACCTCGCGCCAGCAAAGGACACCTCCCCAAAATGTCGTTATTATCCGCGTTCAGACAATTTTCAGTAAATCCAAGACCAGCATCTCTGCTTATCCGGCCTCTACTATCTCACCAGCAGACGCGGTTCGCTACCAAGTTTGCCCCAACTTTTGTCCGTCACCCTCGGGTCCACAAGGGACGTGCACCAGTACCCATTGGAGGCTCTATCAAGGGGACCACCCTCAATTTTGGGGAGTATGGCATCCGCATAAAGAGTGAAGGCATGAGGATATCAGCCAAACAGCTGCAAGCTGCCGAAGTTGCTCTTAAGCGAAAGCTTAAGCCGCTGAAAGGTTCAAAAGTTTGGATGAGAGTCTTCCCTGACATGCCAGTTTGCGTTAAGGTGTGTCTAGCCTGTGATTAAGTGTTCATTCATAATGATTGACATTACTCTACTCCAGGGCAACGAGACTCGTATGGGTAAAGGAAAAGGTTCATTCGAATACTGGGCGTGTTGGTGCGTCTTTCCGTCCGCCGTGTCATAAAGAAGCGGCGGCGGGCTCTAATACTGTTTCTTAGGGTACCTACTGGTCGGGTGCTATTCGAGATTGCTGGTGAACCTGGAGGAGCTGAACTCCGACCCGAATTGGCTCGTGAAGCGCTCCGCCTTGCCGCAGACAAGCTACCATGCACTGTCGACGTTATCGACCGGTCATCGCCTCACCGACTTGGAAACCTTGACGTTCATCGTCCCAAGCATCTGGCTGGAAAGAATAGCCTTGCAGGCCAAGTGGCTTCGGTTCCAACTGCGGATGGAGATCTCCAATTACGGATTGGTGGAGTACGCGGCTTGCAAGTGTTGGGTGTCGAGAGGACGAAGAACGAGGACGTAGCACAACAGTAGGACGCACGTTTAATGCATGGTGTTTCTGGCTCGGCGGAAATGGGAAATTGTCCTGGAATCGGGAGTGAGGACCTACCAATGGCCGTTTCACGAAGCGGAGGTGGAGTGGTGGATTGTTCCTACAGAAGCCGATCGACCGAGCATTGGAGTGTTTGACCAGACATGGTAGATGGAAGACCAAGGCAAATCGCAAGGTTGAAAGCTGTATAGAGAGCGTCGAGAGTGAGAAACGTCTAAAATGAGGTCCTGTGATCAAGTGGTCGAGGTTGTCTTCAGCGGCTGGACGTTCGCCCATTCAATTCCGCGCGTATGTTCAATATTCGGCGGTAAGCGGTAGAAAACTCCCTCTATTGGTCGAGCAGCTAGCTAATAGATCCTAAAAGTAGTACAAGTCTCCAGAATACATAGACATGACCTTACACCACGAAAACGGCCGAGAATCCGAACGTCTAGAATTGAGTTTTGCAAAGGCTGTTGATAATACCACCCTGCTTTTCATCGCCGCCTTCGCTTCCGACCATGGTACTCGTGCGGCTGAGAGATTTGCAGTCATACGTGCACTCCTCTTCGCCCCAGAAGCTCTCGTTCTTGCAGCTCATGCCGTAGATGTCCACTGCCAAAGCCAAGACAGTCATAGAAGTCGTAGTTCCGATGAGCTCCAGTGAGTTGAGATTGGTTGCGATTGGAAGGCAGATCCAGGCGATGGCGATGGCGATGCGGAATGCGAGACGATGTCGTTTTGCGATGCGTTGGCTTGGGAGAGGAGTGTGGATGTGTGTTGCGGAGATGAGTGCTGAACATGAATCGTAAGTAAAATCTCGTTAAAGGTTTGCATGTTCAGAAGAGCTCACCCATGCAGATGAAAGCGACACCCAGCCCAGCGCAGTAGAACCACCTCCAACCGTACAGCAGCTCAGCCTCACTTTTCTCCTCGTACGTCTCTGTTAGCTTGTGAGGGTCGGTATTGGGAGAATCATGGGCAACAACAAGCCTTGAAAGAGCAGCTCCGGAGATGGTGAAGCCCATGATGAACGGGAGGTGAGCGTTGATCCAAACAGAGGCACTGATCGCGTGCCGACGAATAGCGTGAAGGTGGTGGTTTGACGCGTCAACGTCGAAGTAGATCCAGTTGAAGCAGTAAGCTTGGATGAGAGCCAGAATGGCTTTGCCGAAGAATCTAGAGAGGCGAAAATTTTAGTTGTGCCCTAAAAATTAGACGGGCGAGGTAACGTACGCGTTCATGCCAAAGCTTGCAGTGTTCTGGTACAGCAACGCGACAACCGAGTAGCCAAAGACGAGCGAGACAAATGCCCCAGTACGCTCCGTCTTATGCTCAATGTTGATAGCTGCAAACGTGATTTTTAGTGTAGTCCAGGATTGCTGTGCAAAGCGCTTCATACCTGGGTAGTAGGAGAAAACGCGAAGCATCTTTTGATGAAACTCGTCCGATATGAGCATGGACCATCGAATGAGGAATACAGATACAATGTTGGCAAAAAGATCTGTATGGGCGGTAGGTGATTGTTAGTGGTCGTAACACCGCTCTCAAGGTCGGACGCCGTACCCCACACGATTGCGACCCAGATCAACCCCTGCTTCTTGCCCTCTCCTTCAACGAATATACTTCCGATCCACAATGCAGCAGGAATGAGGATCATGACAACGTTGAGTATCATGATGTTTCGAACTTTTGGGATGACGATGGCCATGAGGGCGTTTAGTGCGGCAATGAAGAGGCGAGCAGCGAGGTAGAATCCGATGAGTTGGGCGTATGTGCCTTGGAAGGCTTCGACGATGTTCTAAAACATTACACCCTGGTGAGTATGTGGTCATCAAGCCAAATGTTCGACGTACGCAAGTGTATCCGACTAGACAGGCCAAAATGAAAAGGATGGTGCAGCGTTGGAAAATGTCGTCGGTCTCGAATTGAGACACCAAAACGGCGACGTCGGACCAGATTTTCCATGAGGGAATAAAGGTAACCTGGTACGGAACCAAAGTCAGCGCCAAAATTCGGACATTTTCTTCCGTCGACTGAAAGCGACTTACGCAGAACCGCAGGAAACCCAGACCGGTTGGATCCTCTGTAGCCTTATCACCGTTGAAGGCGATGATACCGACGTAGAGGAGGTCCACAAATAGTTCGCAACTGGCAACTTCCTCCATTGATCGCGCGCGGTACAACCTGCCATTGTGGAAATATTGGCGGAGCACGGGCGTCCTCCATATCTTCATAGTCGTGCTCTTCTGTGCTTTGGGGGATTTCCCGTTTTTCTTAATGGTGATACCCTGGGAGAGAGCGCCATCAGCAAGCTCATCTCCGTCGCCGGGTTTGCCGTCCTCCGAGGTAGCGTCGCCATCGTGTGTTCGAATTCGCACGTCGTATCCAAATCGGTCAAAGTTTGCCTCGAGTTCGACTGGACTGGTCGTCATTTTGTCTAATTCACGGGCAACGTCTGCCATGTCGTGTTGAATCTGATCCATCTCGGCATGAACGTCGGGGTGTTTCTCCCGTAAAGCCTGGGCCCTGGATGTGTGGATTTGGTGGGCTTTTCGGAGGCTATCGATCTTGAAACCACACACGATTAGCTTTGCCAAAAATTGCAATGGACGATGAATAGCCCTTACATGTTCTGGGGAGCCATGGAAATGCCATGTAAAGTGCTCTCCACTCTTTGTCCGTTTGAGCTCTTCGGCCTCTTCTGCTGAACGGACGATGTGCACCACTCCATCGTCGAGCTGAAGAATCTTCATGGTGAACGGAGGGGGAGGGAGGTGAAGGGGGGAGGTAGAAGGTGCGCAACGCGTCGTCCTTAAAGCGTTTGGGGTCCACGGAGGTGCAGATACCGGTGCCAAGCTCAATAAATACGACAGGCGTGCTTCGGTGGCTTGTGTATGCTGGGCGCCGTAATTCCCGCTATCCCCGAGGACCTCCACTCCACCATTTGTTCGTGTTTGCATTCCCGGCTTGAAACTCCCACTCGCCGTGACCTTGCAATGGACCTGATCAACGAGGCCAGGGCTGTGAGTGGACTGCACTTTTTAGTCTTGGATCTGTGGCATCTCATTGACTCGCCAGGCCTCGTCACCTTCCATCGCAGCGGAAGGTTTCCAGCAGCAGCCACGTACTGTCAGAGGCCGCTCGTAAGTCGACCGACAGAACCTGTTCATAGACATGCAGTGACAAGGGGAAAATATTCCAAAAGCTATGGGTTTTCAATCCACAAAGCCTCCGAATTAAGCTCCGCCGTAAAACGTCGCGTCTGGGCAATCTTTGAGCAAAATATGAGAGACTCGCAAGTATTGCAGTCGCCATGCCCCAAAGGCTTCGGCTCACAGATCGCCTTTTCTAGTTACGTCGGCTCCTCATATGGATGGGATCCACGCTCAAAGAAGAAGGAACTTTTCCATGCGGAGTCGCGGTTCATTCTTGTACATCAAACAGAAGCTCCAGGCCTCGTAATCGCCTACACCATGTTCCGGTTCGATGACGAGGAGACGATGGAGGATGGCGTAATGGAACCAGTCGTTTATTGGTCAGTTTTGCCGCCCACTTCGTTCCTCACCTCCTCCCATGCTGATTATCAAGTTTGAAATAGCTATGAGATCCAAATAGCCGAGGAAGCTCGGCGTTCTGGCATTGGTACGGTACTCATGAGCGACCTAGAAGCGATTGCCCGAAAGTGGAAAATGAAGAAAGTCATGTTGACTGCCCTTCGAAGTCAGTCCGACAATGGTTTTGCAGTCTATGACACGCGCAGTCACTGATTACCCTTCACCCGTTACTCAACAGGCAACGTGGACGCTATCTCATTTTATGAGAAACTCGGGTAAAAGAAGTTCATTGCCGACAGGCGTGGGCAGCCCGAACTGACTTTCGGCTTTGCCTCTCGCACCCTACAGTTTTGAAATGGACCCCATTTCACCAACAAAAGTGATTGAATCAAGACAAACTCAGGATTCGGCTCCCAATAATGCGGAGATTGCGGATAAAGAAGACGGCTGGGAGACAGAAAGCGAGGACTCATTTAGTCAGGTCGACTACGAAATCTACTCCAAGATTGTCTGATGCAGAACGGAATAGTGCTAGTGCCCACGATACCATTGTATCCATAGGTTTTACGGTAACCAATAGCATCTGGACTGCGGATTATCGTCGCGGCGAACACGACTGGATTCTCGAAGACTCTGTATATTGCGGCCCTTTGCTCCGCGGTAAAAGCTATCTTCCTGTGAAATTGCCCTGCCAAGCAGTGTGTAACATTGGGCGCTGATGTCGTTCCGTTCCATCGGAGCCAGGAAAAGTAAACAATACTGATCGACGTGTGAACCTGAAGGAACCACACCTCAACCACCACCTCACCAGACTTTTTCATCATCTGTACTAATGTAAGTGGCTACAGGAGGACGAAACTTGTCTAACGTGCTATTTATTTACACCAGGGGTCACGGAGCCAACGACAAACTGTACATTACTCACGCCGAGCATTCGGGAGCTTTGGGTCAACATTCTTCATCATCCGGGTATAAAGGGTATGGATTCACACGAGACGTCAAAATCCCTTGACTGTGTCTAACCGTAATATCTTCAGGAAGGCGGAGGAGATTCCAGCCTACCGGACCCCGTTTGACTGTTGCGCTCTTTCCCTTCAACCATTCCAACATCCTGTTTGCGCCATAAACGAAGACGGAACTGGGACAGTATACGACCTGTTGAATATTGTTCCATGGCTCAAGTGCGTCTCTGATCTCATCTTGCCTTGCTCCGTCATCCTGATTTGTCTCCGAACAGAGAGCATGACAACACCGACCCAAAAGGCAACCCGCTCAAACCTTCCGACTTGATCACTCTACATTATCACCGAAACTCGACGAACCAACTCCACGACCCCGTTTCCTTCAAACCCTTTAGCGAACACTCTCACATTGTAGCGATCAAGACGACAGGGAACGTATTTTTGGCCGATAGTGTGGGCAAGCTCGCAGGTGGGAGGGATTTGGTATCTGATGTTGCGTTCACAAAGTTCGTTTATGCTCTTCGGTATTTCTGCAGAGGACATGGCTGATCGCTGGTGCTTGATGTTGTAGAGCGGATATCATAACTTTGCAAAATCCCCATGCCGCACCTACTCCCGCCCCGCCGGTTCCTAGAACGACCGCAACAACACAGGCTGCCGAAGCTTCTTCGTCCAAAGCTTCAACTTCGTCCTCGTCGGACGTGAGTGTCTGTCAATGACGTTCATTCGAACTGACGGTGCTAATCTCGCTCCACAGGCAACCAAAAAACAGTCTACTACTGAGCCTCCAGCATCATCTGCTTTGGCGAAAGCTCGAAAAGCAGCTGCTCAGCCCTGTAGGTCTCCTTCGTCGTTATCCGGGTTCACGGCTGGATTCTAACGTGCTACATGGCGGCAGATAATGCATCCCCGTACTCAACAGGAGCGGCCGGAGCATCGTTAACCTCAACATCCCTGGATCCTCTCACTAAAGGCGAAATGGCTCTATATGACGAGGTTCGTTCTACCTTCGACCAACAATATCCTGCACTTGGCGCTCATGTCACTTCTAACGTTGACACTTAGGAAGAGCTCATGTTCGAAGACATTTCTCGAGAACGGAAGGAGAAGGACCGCATAAAGCGACGTGCTTATGTTCGTATGGTCACTAACTTGGGAGGGAGTTTGAATTTGGAACTGTTTTGCGACAAGGTAGATTCTGCGTCTTGGGCCTCACGACTACGGAAAACCACTGACTGCGAATATAGGCACCGAAAACATGCTACAACTTCTTGATGCTGGCGAGGGAGGGGAAGTATAACGACTGTCCTTTCCATCGACTCATTCCCGGGTTCATGGTGAGGCTGTCCACTTGAGTGATGGAGCGACCTCGCTCTGACGTTCCGGCTCATTAGATTCAAGGCGGCGACCCAACAGGCACTGGCCGTGGTGGACAATCCTACTGGGGTACTCCATTCCGTGACGAATACGACCTGAAGGGAGCGGAGAAACACAGCGAAAGAGGAGTGTTGAGTATGGCGAACAAAGGCGCTGCCACGAATGGGTGAGTTTGGCTGCCCTTGCCTTCTGTCGTCCCATTGACGCGTCCTCGTAGGTCTCAGTTCTTTATCTCCTTCCGAGCAACACCGCATCTAGACGGAAAGGTAAAAGATTCCCAGTCAAGGTGTGACTCGGTACCTCTGACCTGGTTATCTCTTTTCGCAGCACACCGTCTTCGGCAAGTTGGTTGGTGGAGAGGAGATCCTTGCTGCCATTGAAGCGACTCCCGTTCAACCTGGAACGGACAAGCCTGCCAAACCAATCAAAATTACCGAGGTCATCATGCAAGTCAAATCTATTTCTCGAGCTGATTTACGCAGAGCCTTACGTGGATTGCGCATTTCTCTTTGTAGATACCAGGACCCATTCGAGGAGTACAAGAAGCGAGTTGCGAACAAGATCCAAAAGCAGGCAGAATCATTATCAGGTTCCAAATCTGGGGCCACGGGAGAGAAAGCCAAGGACAACTTGAACTGGTTTGGGGAAAAGATTGGGACCAGCAGCAAGGCGGGACCAGCGAGTGTCGGAGTCGGAAAATATCTGAAGGGTGGTGGACCTCCAGCGGCAGCATCCAGTGTTATTGGCAAACGGACGACGGCTGCTGTTGCTGACATGGGAGTGGGGATTGACGACAAGAAGAAAAAGCGGAAGATGGGATTCGGAGACTTCGATTCATGGTAGCACGTGCCCATGGATTTCTTTTCTTTTGCTTGCCCTTGTAATACTACGTCGCAGAGATTTCAACTCCATTGGGTAATTCCCCTGCAGGAAGCAGGTTGGCTCTCACGTGCGTGTGAATTCAAACTCCGATAACCCCTGTCTCCTCCGAATCCAACCACAGTCCTGCGTCGTCCACACAGGTTACCGTCATCTTCAGCGCCCACATGTCCCACTCAGCAGTAAAGTCTGCGACGACGCACGAAGAGCTTTGTAGGGATGGAGATACAGAGAACGCTCCAAGAACGTACGAAGTTACCCCTTTCTTACGTCTCCAACGGCGGCAGCCTGCTCACCCAGGTCTGACTCTTGTAGGACCTCTGCGAGCGGTTCGGGTCGAATAAAATCTCAAGTAACCACAGCGGCGGGCTCTAGAAGAATCATTAGCCTATCTCCAGTGGACAAGGCGCGGTCAACCACCGAACAAAGGACCGATGAGAGATCCCTTTCTCCCAATTCCAAGGGCGCATCTCCTGCCCAAACCTCTTCAACGAGTGGAAAGCTGCATAGCTCGTCACATAACTCAACTCGCCCACGGCGCATCCCGACCGGTCCACTCGCTATCGGAAACACCCACGCTACCAAAGCCGCCCCAGCCATTCACAGACTGCCCTTGGAAATTCTTATTCAAGTATTCCGCAGCTCTATCGAAGCGGAAAGAGGGGCAGGGTGGCTGTCTCAGGATCGTGTTCTCAAGCTTTCAGTAGTATGTCGGCATTGGAGATCCGTCGTCTACGACACGCCCTCCCTTTGGTCCACCATCAGCTCATACTATCAGCCCGCTCGACTTAAGAAGGCCATCGAACTGTCCAAGGGACACCTGCTGGATGTTCATTGGATGAAGGAGCCTTTCGACGGCCCATCCACGGACTTCCAGTCTGTACTCACTCAGTCGAGCCGGTGGAGATCGTTGCAGGGGAGGATGTCCGCCCAGAACTTTGCCAAACTCTCTCGAAACCCTTCCCCAAATCTGCAGGAGCTGGACCTAGCCTTGGGCGAGGTTCGGAGTGGCAGCCGTGTAACCCGACCACCACTGTACAAAATCCAGTTGTTCCAAGGCTCATTGACATCCCTGCGACACCTCAAGCTTCAATGGACCGTTCAAAGATTCACTTTCAACTGGAGATCCATGGTGTTCCCGGCGCTCGAATCCCTCCACCTTACGACCGCTTCCGCTGCTCCTTCGAGCACCCAACTGCTCGAATTCCTCAGTCGTTCGAGCCGAGTCCGAGAAATAGAGTTGAATCTACCCAATGAATCGGAATCTCCACGACCGGTTAATGATCAAGAAGCCAGCGAGGATGTTCAAGTATTTTCGCTAGAGCGGTTTCACCTCATGTCCAATTCGTCATTCGCCTCCAATCTCCTGTCCCGACTCAGACCGCCTTCGTCTGCCCTTATGGACATAACAGTGAACCTAGACGCCAAAGAGCCATACCCTACCTCTATCATTCACCATGTGGCTCCACAGCTAGTCTCAGCAGCGACTCGAGTTGCTTCCGCATCGAGACCGGCGGAACGACCCAAAATAGACCTCCTAGTCGATTACCAATCAATCGTCCTTCAAGTCAGTCAAAACCCAGTCGGAATGAAGAACAAGAAAGATTCAGTCGAACGCCCTGTGTTCCACTTGCGGATTTTCGGAACCAACCCCCCTGGCGCGGAACGGGCGTTGGAGGGATTGAGGACTGCGCTTTCCATGGCGAACACCATCGACCCAGAAATTACGCTAGATGTCACTTTCGACAAGCTCGGCCCAATGGATTCATCTACGTGCTTCGAAGCTGTTGCGCGGCTTCCTAGAGTGACCACAATACAAGTCGGGGTTACCGAGGGCAGCACGGCGGGGAACGTCGACCAGTTCCTTAAATTCATCTCCCAAGCCCGTCCGGGTTCACTTACACCCCTGCCATTCACAGAGCTGGAACGACTTACCCTCTGCAATGCGGACCCGAATTTGATCGTAGAAGCTGTCAGACTTCGATACCGAGGGTTTGTTGGCGGACGGAAAGTAGGCGCAGGCGGTTCTCGGAAGCTTCCAGAACTGAAACCGTTGAAGTCGCTTACGGCGTTCTGGAAGAACAGGGTTGCTGGGGAGTACGAGTCATTGAAGGATCCGGTAGCGAAGGTGCTGGGCGTGAATAGGGTGCTTTGGTGGTACGATTCGGGTATGAAAGGAGTTTGGCAGTAACCTGGAGAATTATTGTAAATATTGAAATACTTGCTGTACTATTGAACATGGAAGGACTTCTCTGTTGGGATATGCCGTGACATAAGGGCAGACAAAAGTTGTCTGTTGGGATCCACCTCCACCCCTCGCTCCGACATGAGTAAATAAAAGCTGTTGCTTTCAGCGACTTACAGATCTAAATCATCTTCGGAGTTGATCTGTTATTTTACATAGCGTCAACGCGGGATGGTGGAATCTCCTCGCAAGCAAGATCGCGCGCAGGTCATTGTCAACAAAGGCATCAAAAGCCAAGGAGAGTTTGTACGAAATAACACATAATACATAGACGGAGGGGACTGACGGATCACTTCCCCTCCTGGCCAAATGGATATTCAAATGGCGGTGGCGGGTCCGCTTCAGCGACAGCCTCCATCGCATCCGCCTGCACAACGGGGATGTTTCGAAGCACCCCGCTTGCAGGTTCGATCCACTCGATAGGTTCGCCAGGCGTCTTGTCGAGTAGCATCAAAATGCCTCCTCCACCCACAGATCGCTGCACGGCTCCCTTCTTTTGGGACTTCCCGGTTGGTGCGGGCGACACAACGACGGGCCGTACTGGTTGGAACCGACCCTCAGGAGGGAAGACGATGTAGGAGAGCTGAGCAGGAGTGACGCGCGACAAGTTGGACAGTTTTTCTGACGACGGTTCCCGTTGTTTCTTCGGCTTGCTGGTTGAGGGTGCACCGTCCTCGGCCGGCTTGGAACCTGCGTCAGCTTCATCGACTTTCATGGCGATATCCTCCTCTTTAGGCTTAGCCTCAGACTTCTTCTCGTCCTGTCGAGGTAGCGGTTAGTTCAGAGGATTGCCCTAGCATAAACCTGACACACGAACCGTTTCCATGGCCTCTCCAGCTTCGGCGGCCTTGGCCTTTTCCTTCTCCTTCTCCCGTGCTTTAGCCTTGGCAGTTGTCGACAGGACAGCGGTTTCAACTTTTTGTACAGTTTCTTTCGTTGGAGGTTTGGTCGCAGAAGGATATGCGAAGAGACTTGGTTTGACATTGGAGATGAAGTCGAAAGCTGGGGTCTGAAGGGAGCGTGGAGCACATCAGTCATACGCCGGCTGTCATATTTGAATGAACTTGCCTCGAGAGTCTCTGATAGACCGATAACGCCGGTCGGTTCAAATGCCAGACTGGCGCAGTGCGCCAATGGATACCAGTACCAGAACTGGGTGAACAAGGCCATGCCGATGATGGCTCCCATATTCTTGCTACCAGCGCGGGATTGAAGACTGATTGTTACGTTGCGGCCTCCAGCGTCGATCAAACCTTGCGCGATGGCAGCACCGAACCTCGCCATAGGATCTTCATGCTTGTCGGAGATGATCTTGGCAAACATTGCACGCGTAGGCGCCACTGACGGCGAGCTTGCCTCGGTTTGCTGGATCAGTATCATGGCCAAAGCAATCAGCGCTCCCTGTCGCACGAAGTCGACGGGATCCTTTGCCATGGGCTCGAGGAGAGCGATAGCTTCCTGTGACCCGGTCCCTGCACAAGAAAGACCAAGGGCCAAAGTAGCTCCACATCGCACGTGGGGATTGTACGATTCGGAGAGGAGCTGGACGAGTCGGGGAACTTGGCCGGGGTTCTTAAACAAGAGGAAGGCAAGACAGGTGACGGCTGCTCGTCGAACGTCATCCGAAGTATCGGAGACAGCGATGTGAAGAAGCTTCTTGACAGCGGCGTTGTCGGCTGTTCCGGCGTAGGCGAGAGCGAGAGTGTAAACGCCACCATATCGGAGAATCGAATCCTTAAACGCAAGCTTAGTCAAACATACCCGTAAGCGAGGGCAAAGTAATCTCACCTTGTCTGCAAGAAGCAGCTCAGCTACATTGTCCGCCTCTTCTTGTCTTCCATAATAGATGAATGCCACGCCCATCGCCAAACCACGAATGATCTTCTCGTGCTGTGTCTCACGCGCGTACTGAAGCATCTCATCTACGCATGTCTTTGAACCACTTCCGAGCATGAGAAGACCCATGGCGTAGCCAGACGCCTCTCCAGCCACAGCGCTATCATGGAACAGCGTGTTCCGAAGGTCCTCGTACGCGCTTGCATTTCCGCCAGCCATTCCCGCAACACCCAACCCAAGCGCAGCTCCGTGTTGAACGACTTCCGACTCGGCCTCTTTTAACCGATCTCGCAGGTATCCCATAACGTCTTTTCCTCTTCCGGCGTTGATAAGACCGAGGGCATAAAGGGCTCCGCCTTCCGAATAAACGCCTCCGCTCCCATCTCCAGCCGCATTCGGAAGGTATGGTCCTAACAACCGCATCGCGTTCCAGATGTTGCCTTTGTTGATAACACCCAAACTTGCCGTGACGCTGAACTTCCCCCAATTACTTGCGCGCGCCAACCAATCAAGGTTCGTCCGCAGGAAGGCGTCGGACCCGGTACCACAATGAGTGAAGGCATTTTGGAGTGTCAATGCGGTGTGGTATATCGAGCTGCGACCGTCCAAGGCGTCTTTGCTGTTCTTCAGAATCAACATGTCGGTATGATTGTTGCGGTTCAGGAAGTCGAAGTATAACCGGATTGTCTCTTCGCCGGAGAGAATTTTGCGGAGCTTGGCATACGTTTCTTGTTCGGGGCCCTCGGCAGGTTCGGGAAGGCCCGTGCGGACAGCCTCGATGTAGTCCTGAGTTCCGCCTTCCACGAGATCGAACGCAATTTGATATGCAAGCAACGCCTTTTCTTTCGCCGAGTCGGAGGGGGCACCGGAGGCGAGGGATGAGAGGAAGTCGATGGTGAGAGATGGGGAAGAGAGCGTAATGTGGAGGCGAGTGAGGGAGTAGATGTGGGGGCTCTGGACGGTCGGAGGTGGGAAGAGCGGGATGACATGATGGAGTACTTTGGTTCGATAGGCAAGCTTGAAGCCAGAGTCCAAGACCGCGTCAATGACGTAGGAAAGCAACTGAGTGTCTTTTGTCAACTCGTATATGCGGGTCACGATGTCGAGTCGCTCGCTTTCAAGGGCGATTCCGAGCGCTTGTTTGTATTCGCCGTCGTCGATACACCTCGCGAAGATGCTTTCGACGATATCTTGGAGTCGCGGGTCAATCTTCTCTACTGAAACTAATTCGGAAGAGCCCTGTTCCTCGGCGGTGCGCTGCTCGATGTAACGGTCGATGGCCTTGGCTGTGGTACAATCCGGGCTTGTCAGTCTACTATGCGCACGAGACCAGTATATATCACGTACAGACAATAGTTTCAACATATTCCTCTGCTCCTTGTTGAGTTGCTTCCGTTTGGAAAGCCTTTCCAGCTCGTAAAGCGTATGACAGTGCTTCGTCGTATTGGCCCAAGTAGTAAAAGACCTTGCTCAGCACCAAGGCACTGATTTCCTTCGCGTCCCCTGGAAGGGTTGGGGTTTCATAGAGCTCCTCTCTAATGTTATATTAAAGGTCAGGAAAGATATCGCGCTCGTTGTGCGATGAGCACTTGCATTGGGGGGATGTACTCCGATATTTCAGCCCAGAACTGGGGTACGAGTGAATTGAGGCTCCGTAGGGCATATTGCTGAACTTGGGGATCTGGTTCGGATAGTAGAGCTAGTACTCCAGCAGCCGACGTTCTAGGTGGTGCAACCATAGCTGATAAAGGTGGTGAGTGAAGGCGGTTGAAATATCGACCAAAGACGCGCGACGCGTCAGCTCGCGTCCTTGAATTTCCAACCGCGGGAATCGCGACATCTCCCCTATTCAGGTGTTCAACTCCCACAGCCTTCCCCAACAGTAACCGTCTATCGAAACCACAAGTGGGTCCCTACAACTCCAGCAAAATAGATCCAGCTCTGACACTTTGCTAAGTCTAACTGGTCTTGCATTAGGCCCGACACCCTCCCTAGCGCTGTCCTAGCGACAACCTGAACTTGCACCCATCCATCCGGCAGTCTTTCATACGTCATGGGAGCAGCTCAAAGCGGTCCTAAAATCACTGCTCAAGACAGGGCAATCCTTTCGTGAGTTAAGACAATGCTCTTATCTTAGCGGGAAACTCACACATGACATGCCAAGCACAGGATGAAAGCGCAGCGTGACAAACTCCGTGAATACCGAAAGAAGGTGCACAATATACGTCTGAAACGAACCTACATCGAGTGACATTTGATTCTCGTGCCGTATTAGATTCAGGTTGTGCTCGACCAAGAACAACGGATTGCCAAAGAAGCTCTACAACAAGGAAACAAGGAACGAGCGTTGACAGCACTACGAAGACGAAAGTTCCAGGAGTCTCTCTTGCAGAAGACAGATGGTCAACTGGAAGTACTCACAAACCTGGTTTGTGGATTATTCATCTCAGCTACGTCCTCAAATACCTGATGATCCGAACGCACCACCTAGGTCTCCAACATCGAATTCGCGCTGATAGAAAAGGACGTCATGTTTGGTCTTGAGCAAGGAAACAAAGTTTTGAAACAAATACACTCGGAGATGGACATAGAAAAGGTCCAGAAGCTTATGGACGACACTGCTGAAGGAATTCGATATCAGAGAGTAAGCCGTCTACGCCTTTTCGGCCGTCTCCCGGCATGACGCCACTTCCCTTTCCAGGAAATCGATGAAATGCTAATGAGCACGATGAGTGTGGAGGAGGAAGAAGCTGTACAACAGGAACTGGCTCAACTACAAGCGGAGGCGTTGCCGGTACGTGGATGGCTTGAATTGTTATTCGCCTCGGGGTTCGGTTGGCGAATAATTAACCGTTGCCCACAACTTTAGGCTGTTCCAGAGGTCCCACAAAGCGAACCAGTCAAACTTCCAGAGGTTCACGAAACAGAGCCTGCATCTCCTACCGGTACGTCGACCCTCTCTCACTTCCAGTGTCTTCAGGTCATGAGTCTGACGCAACTCAAATACGGCCAGCGGTGGAAGAGAGGCAGCCAGAAACCTCACAGAGAGTCGCTCTTCCCGCCTAATGATACCCCACTAGTATTTCATATCGCATATTTACCACGCAATAATAATCGCTGTTTTCGTTCAAAAGCTGGATCCTGCTAACTGTCGATCCCTCTTGATGAGGAGCGGTTAATGTTAATTCGACGGCATGACGCCCTCATACGAGGATTCTAGCCGTATAAAAAAGCTCCCGAATGCAATGAGGACCTCTCCCTCCAATTGCTCGTAAACGTCGTTCAATTCACTTGACTCACAAACTTAGCTATGGTGAGCCCTCCCATCGACTCGCTTTTGTGGGAAGCTGGGGTGGTATCTGACAATGACCTTCACCTCGATCTGTGTATCAGTCTTAGCTCTCAACGACAAGGACATCACCCTCGGAGGACCCAAAGGCACCGACATTTACCCATGTGCTGCGAACGCCACTTCTGGTAGCGATACCAGTAACCCATTAGCTCAGAACTTCGTACGTAGACCGCTCTTTTCCCCGCATGATTGCAGTCGCGTCGGCTCATCCGAGTCGTGCATTCACACTCATCTCATTTGCTTATTCCGGATTGTGTCCGTGTCCACTCAATGTATCTAGGTCCTAGATCCTACTTCAGAAGACGCAGGTGCAGGCGCAGGTCCCGGATTCCGTGGCGGCCGTGATGCCAAAGCTTCTTTGAAAGCTGGTGCCGGTGTCGTCGAGGCACGGCCTGGAATCATCGAGAGCTCGCATATTGCTCCGTTACAAGGTGAGAGTGAGAGGATAGAAGCGTCGATTCCTTTGTTGATGGCTAACCAGGGATCTGTCAATTCCAGATGACGCGGCCGCCAAAGGGTGTGCTTTGAAGCTATTTCACAAACCTATTGTATCGCTATGAGTTGCGTTGTATTTTTAAAATGCCCACTTCGTGATGTAAACCATCTTTCGCTCATGCGCCGCATTCGCGTTCAAGGTCGGCGTAAGTGGTGTGTTTCGACGCGCGTGGAAGAACAAACTGGAAATGCGATAACCGGTTCAAAGCTCATAACGACAAGTACAGAAGCTAATATCATCATTCGGCCTCTACCGGTTTGAGTTTTCGACGGGAGCGAGCGGCGCGGTTTAATGCATCCTTTGCAGACCCCGTATTTCCGATTTCTTCAAAAATTCCAGCAGCTTGTTCATAAAGGGGTATCGCGTCTTCGTGCTGACCCTGGTCACGATGGACGTCAGCAAGGCTCATCAGATCCCAGGCTCGTCCATTTCTGTCTCCAATGTCGGTATGAATTTTCAGGGCTTCAGAGAAAAGCTGAATGGCCTGGCTGTACTGCCTTTGAAGCCGATGCACCTCAGCGAGCCCCCACAGAGCCTCGGCTCTTCCTTGCCTGTCGCCGATGTCGGTGCAGATTTGGATGACCTCGGAGTGGAGCGGAACGGCTTTACTGTACTCGTTTTGATCTCGATATATATCTGCAAGACCACGCAAAGCTTCGGCTCTCCCTTTCCTGTCGCCGTCTTTGGTGCAGATTTGAACGACTTCGGAGAAGAGCGGAATGGCTTCGCTGAACTCGCCTTGAAGCCGATGCACCTCGGCAAGACCCCACAGAGCGTCGGTTGCGCCTTCTCTGTTGCCGATGTTGGTGTAGATTTGGATGATCTCGGAGTAGAGCGGAATGGCTTTGCTGTACTCGGTTTGAATCGAATGCACCTCGGCAAGACCCCACAGAGCCTCGGCTCTTCCTTCGCTGTAGGAGATGTCGGTGCAGATTTGGGCGGCCTCGGAGTAGAATTTAACAGCCTCGTGGTACTTGCTTTGAACCATATGGATGCTGGCTAGACCTAACAGAGCTTTGGCTTTTCCTGCAGTGTCACTGGTATCCGTGCAGATCCCCAAGGCTTCGGTGTAAAATTTTGTCGCGTTCATATAATCATTCTGAGATCGATGCATTTCTCCCAGCTCTATAAGAAGCTCAGGAGAGCGAGCTTGGGACGACATATTTGAGGTTCGCTGCGGATCTGGAACAATCATTGGCTATATGGCAACAGGTCAAACTTTGTTCAAGTAACCCCAAAATCAGCACCACTCGCCATCTGACTCATTGACTTTCTACAATCCTCAGCCGTCGGCCGCTTGCTGGGATCGATACTCCAACACATGATCATTAGCGAGTAAAGTGCCCGGATCAGCACCATACTGGCGTGATCAGCGGCAGATGGAAGATTTCCTTGAATGACGTGTATGACAACGACAGAGTCCTTTTTGACATTTTGAAATGGAATTGAATTTGTCATAACCTATTTCAGGGTTGATTGTAAGCTTTTGTTGGGAACAATATCCGGATTTTGGTATACCTCGTAGAATATCCAGCCCAATGCCCAGATATCGCTCCATAGACCCGGTTCCATGCCAGGTTCATCCTCCATGAGCAGCTCCGGAGCAGCCCAGCGAAGCGTAAATTGATTGCCCTTCAGTGTCATGGTATTAGTGGCTTCAGAAAATTCCGTCTCGAGCAACAGCGCTGGCTCCGCTCCCTTTTTACTTTTCTCGGGTCGCATAGGAGGATCCTTTTCTGTGAGACGACGCGCAGAACCGAAGTCCGTGATGGCGGCGCGGTATTCCGAGTTCACAACTACGTTGGCCTACACAGCACGGAGTTCAGCTCGCCAGGTGTCCATAGCACAGTAACGGCCGGACCCACCGATTTGAGGTCGCCATGGTAGATCGGTGGATTCTGAGAATGAAGGTACTCCACTCCGCTCGCCACGTCGTCTATCTGTAATACGGTTTCTCAGAGGACGCCATGAAAGTTAGCGTCTTGATCTTACCAGCCATATTCGTTCCGGTATTTCCCAGTCGGCTGATGCCACAAAGTCCTTTAAATTTCCGTTGTCCGCCCAGGGAAACACCAACCAGACCCTATCCTCGGACAGATCCTCCACGAATCCTTCAAGCTCGATGACGTTTTCATGAGAAAGCTCGGTTAAGAATCCGGCTTCCCTGAGGGCCAACTGTGAGGAGTTAGTGCCGGGCGAAAGCTCGACGCGATGGGATAACTTATTCTCACCCCCAATACCCGCTCTTTGTCCTTTCCATTCTCGATCTTCAGTTTCTTTACCGCTATGGTCTAACATATGGAAGCCAGCTCGGTCAATGACTTGTTGTAGGAAACAAAGTGAGTCCCATCGGAACAGACCTTTCGCCTGGGCGATCTACCATCAGACTTATTTTCGTCTTCGCTATCTGTTGAATCGTCCTCGCTACTTTCGGAATCGGAAGTAGAAATCAAAAACGCTCGTGAAACCGTCGCAAATCCTCCACGAAACTCCGGGCCGTCTCCCGGGAATTCGATCGAGGACGAATCGATTCGCCATTCCGCAAGTTTCTGGAGTTTATCCCTCTAGGTGGAAACGGACTACGGTAAGCGCTTATGATTAGTCTTCGTGATTCAGGTGGGACGTACTAGTTTGCTGCTTGGCTGTGGCGTACTGCCGGAATCGCCTGGATCGAATCCTTGCGAACCACGACGATCGGCGTTGTCCTTTTGGCCCACTTGCATCAGATGGGTCTGGCGTAAGAGGGATTGGATATTAGATGAGTCGATGGGGAGGTAGGAGCTTCGCCGAGGGGAAGAAGCGACAGGAGGTGGAATGAGGGACGGAGGTGAATTAGAGGGTCTTTATAACACGGGAAGCATGAAGCGCTCGCGAACCGCGCTCGCACCGCGCTCCTCTGTGCCCTTTGCCTCGGGGCAAAGGAAGTGTTTGAATGATATGTAGTCTTCTTGCCAGAAAGGCTTCACCTCGAAAATGCACCCGGAACTTGAAAAGGTTTCGGGTCGGTGGACAATGCGGACCCCTCTCCCCTCACTGCCACCAAATACCTTTGCAGGGCTCGCCCCTTGGAATCGAACTTGGAATCCATCTATCGCGCTTTTAAAAGGCCAGTTGTGTGATCGACGTTGCTCAGACATCTGAGGCCTTCTGAACAATTCGTGGCGTCTGTAAATTATAAGGTGTGCTCGAGCCGATAGCAAGCACCTTGACGCAGCGGAAGCGTGCTGGGCCCATAACCCAGAGGTCGGTTGATCGAAACAACCAGGTGCTATGCTTTTTTACCTCAAGAGAGGATTGCTTTTCTCGCCAGTCTTTGACCATCTGAGTGGTCGTTCGCACTCCATGTTATCGATATCTTCCAAAGCGAATTATCTCTTTCGTTTACGGCACACTGCTCGTCCACCCGCGGAACCGAGTCGTAGACGCAGTTGTTCTCGTTCAGTCGTGCCAAGGATTTTGAAGCCATTTGAACTCTCGTAATGCGATGGAATTGAGTGGATAAAACTAAGGCAGACGATGGGCACATAAGGTCATCTTCAAAAGAAATGTTGCAGGATGGAGATGAGCCCTGCCGCCAGGATTCTAGTTGCCTAAACCTCGGTGCGGTTACTGCTCCTAGTTGCATTTACTAGTGGTGAAGCTTGCACCTAATAAAAATTGTCCAATGCGTTGTCGTAACTAGACTATTAGGGCAACCGTAGTTATACAAGAATCTAGATTAACAAATGCCCAGAAATCCCCAGGTACATCGAGAACGGTAAGAATACTCCAGATTGTGACGACTTTTTGATAAGGTATACGATGGTCTGGCCGCTTGGAGGATAGTGCAGGTATTTTCGCAGACGGCCGTTTCTTCCATAACCCTACTTCAAAGGTGGGGAACGTATTGAGCCCAAGACATCTAGTGAGAGCTGAGGTTAGCATTTCAGATATCGTGGGCCGCAGAGTTTACCACGCACCTGGGCGTAAGCCGCTGCCGGTAGGTCTGATAGTTCGTATATCGCCACCCCAAAGGTTACAGCCCTCGCTATGACTAAAAGCATGCTATAATAGTAGCCTGTCCCCGATTCTGCACGAGGTGGTCCAGCAATGGATTTTCGATGTCCGAAAGGCTTGTAATGGCCTTTCAAGAGTAGCCAAGTGATGAACATGAACCCAATAGTCCATATGATGCCCATAGCCGCCAGGACGGGGGAAGCGCCCTTGGGCCTGCGATGAACTTCCAATCCGAAAGCGACTAAGGTGGTAATGGGACCAATGGGGACGACCAGGGAGACCACTGCACCGAAGTACAGCCTCGCGGTGTTGGTCCTACTCCATGGGTAATCATCCAACGGCGGGCCGAGGTTAATGTTGACGTGCGCAACATCCTTCCAAGCCGGTTCCCAGAGGATGGCCGCTAGTCCGAGTGCCACGAGAGTGCATGACGTTGGAATGAAGAACCATTCGATGATTGTGGTGTAGAGGCTTTGGGATGCTCTTGCGATGACGTAGGCGATATAGTAGATTGCTTGGAGAAGGAGTAGGACCATTGACACCTGGGGCACTGGAGTGCCGAGAATAGTTTGTCGGCCTTTGGGGAGCGCATGGAATAGGTGGGGAAGGAAGACTGCTTCTTGGAGTGTGACGCGCCGATATCCTGGTAGAAGGTCGTGATCGAACTTGACGTCTCGCCAGCCGGACGAATTGGCGACGAATTTGAGCACGCCGACGGGCTCTCTGATGGGACCTGACCGTCCATCATTTTCAATTTCAGGACTCTCGTCGCGGACTGCCAAAAGGCCAAGGTAAACTGCAATAATCTGCGCCTTTGTAGGTCGGAACTCATGGCACCGAGTTTCAGCCCTCGTTGGTACAATCCAGTCTTCAAATTTTGGATACATCTGAGGTGAATTTCATATGTACTCATGAGACATGATCACTGCACCAAGGGAGATTACTTACAGCGTAGCCAATGTGGTGAAGGCGGAACAACGCTATTTCTGGCACAAAGGCTTGCATCAATGTTCGCATTAAGCCACGCCCCAGCCCGCCTTGCCCAGATCCGGCGGATTGCCAAGCAGCTACAGGACAAAATAGTCAATTGTCTAGTCGGGTTCCCTTCAGCCACTTTGTTTACTCACAGAGAATCCCGGTGACAAGCGCAGTTGTGATTATTTGTGGCCCCGTCCGCAGGGGCAGACTTGAGAGAAACCCATTGCATGAGCCAGACGCTGAAGAATCACACACTTGACATGTAGCGTGTGTTAGGCCTGCTGCAGAGGCGAGGGGTATGACGGCCAACAGGACCCCAACTGTGTTCAGAAACAGGTTTGGCCAAATTGGACCAATGATACCAGCTGACATGCTGGCAAGAGTCTGAAACCATTGTCAAAAAGTCTGAATGTTACTCATCAAACACAACAAACGCCGACATACAAGTATTACTTTTATGGACAACGGCACCTTGAGCGATCCAACGCCTCAGTGGGAACAGGATGCGGTGAAGACTGCAGAGTGGATTGACCCGAAAACTGTTTTTCGTTGGGAGAGTAAGATTAAGTTAAGAGTCGTTGATTGCCTTTGTAACTGGGCTTTGGGGTTTTGAATCGTGAAAAGTCGTGCGACGTGGGGCCGGTGGTGGTTGGCGAAAGCCCCAATGCCGAACTGCGCACGTGACTTCCATGGGGGTGCTGTGCAACATCTTCTCGCTTACCGATGGCCGGTCTAAAACGGTCAAACCATGATCGAAGCGGTTCAGACACACCTCGAACTCGTAGATAAGGGCATACTCCAGGACTGATTATGCTTCTGTGTTTACTTCTGTCGGGCAGATAATAGCGTTTCTTTGCCTTGATAAACTAGGTTCTTGACGGTGCGTTAGCTGAATTGGGCTCCCTACGAAAATAGTCCAATCTAGTGGGTCGCAAATGGTATATATCAGAGTAGCCGTAGTTTTACAAGATTACCAATGCCAAGCCAAGATCACGATAGGTACCATTTTGCTAAGATACACGACAATTGCGTTGCTTGGACGATGATTTGCAGGTCATTTATACGGGCGGTCGCGACTTCCACAAATCCACTTCAAAGGTGAGGCACGTATTGAGACCAAGTCATCTGGGAAGATCTGAGGTTAGTGTCTCGGCTATCGTGGATCGCAGAATTTACCACGCACCTGGGCGTAAGCTGCTGCAGGAAGGTCTGACAGCTCGTATAGCGCCACTGCAAATGTGGCAGTCCTTGCTACGACCAAAAGCAAGCTGTAATAGTAACCTATCCCGGACTCTGCACGAGGTGCATCCGCAATGGATCTCGAATGCCCGAATGGCCTGTAATGGCCTCTCACCATGAGAATGGTGATGAAGATGAATCCAATACACCATATAATTCCCATAACCGCCAGAACCGCGGAGGCGCCCTTGGGCCTGTGATGAACCTCCAATCCGAAAGCAAGTAACGTGGTAATGGGACCGATGGGGACGACCAGGGAGACCAGCACGCCGAAGTAGAGCCTTGCAGTGTTCTTCCTACTCCACGGGTAATCATCCAACGGCGGGCCGAGGTTGATGTTGACGTGCGCGGTATCCTTCCAAGCGGGCTCCCAGAGGATGGCCGCTAATCCAAGCGCCACGAGAGTGAATGACGTTGGAATGAAAAACCACTCGATGATGGTAACGTAGAGGTTTCGGGATGCTCTGGTGATGACAGAGGCAATATAGTAGATCGCCTGGAAAAGGAGAAGGACCATTGCCAACTGGGGTACTGGAGTACCGAGGACGCTATGCCGACCTTTGGGAAGCGCATGGAAGAGGTGAGGAAGATAGACGGCTTCCTGGAGTGTGACGCGCCGATACCCTGGTTGAAGGTCGTGGTCGAACTTGACGTCTCGCCAGCCGGGCGAATTGGCTACGAATCTGAGCAGGCCGATGGGTTCTCTGATGGGACCTGCCCGTCCGTCTTTTTGCATGTCAGGTGTTTCGTCACGAACGGCTAAAAGCCCAAGATAGACGGCAAAAATTTGCGCCATTGTAGGTCGAAACTCGCGGCACCGTGTTTGATCCCTCGTTGCTAGAGTCCATTCTTCGAATTTAGGATACATCTAAGGTAAATCCCACAGGTGTTCAGATAAGACGATAGCCGTACCACAATATATTACTTACAGCGTAACCGACGTGATGAAGGTGGAATAACGCTACCTCTGGCACAAAGGCTTGCATCAATGTTCGCATTAAGCTACGTCCTATCCCGGCTTGCCCAGATCCGCCCGACTTCCAAGCAGCTATAGGACACAGTTTAAGTGATTGAGGCAGATCGGCATTCAGCTGCTTCATTTACTCACAGAGGATCCCGGTAGCAAGCGCGGTTGTGATTATTTGTGGTCCTGTCCTTAGCGGGAGGTTTGCGAGAAACCCATTGCATGAGCCAGACGCAGAAGGATCGCACACTTGGCACGTAGCGTGAGTTAACCCTGCTGCCGCCGAAGCAAGCGGCATCACGATTGCCAAAACCCCGACTGTGCTCAGAAGCCAGGTTCGCCAAACTGGGCTTGAGTGGTGGGCCTGCATGCTGGGCGCAGTCTAAAGACACTGGATCCAGAAACAAAGTTTGAGCGCTCAGTACTCATCAAACGCTACGGACGCTGGCATACGGGTATTTCGCGAGTTCCAGACAAAATGTACTGCTGCTATGCAGCGGAGCGAACAAACGTTCAACGCGGCGAAAAGCGAAAAGTGAATGATGTTTCTTTGAATCGCGAGAGTGAAGTATACTAATACCGGCTGTATGTCTCTTGGAATACCTTTTGGCCTTTAAATTGTGAAAACAGGTCGGGATTGCCTCGGCGGTGGTGAGTGGTAAGCGCCTCGATTGTCAATTCATGCACGTGACGACTCTGAAGGGGTGTGTAAGCGGCAACGTCTAAGATGGCCGGAGCGGTTTTCGATGAACGCGCGTCGTGCTTGTACAATCGCCGCGAAGGGCAATTGAGGTTAAATTTGATTATTATATCTCCGACTGGTTAACGGACAGCTTGTGCTACGAAGAATAGGAAACAGTAGGGGGTGCATCGAGGACAACACGATAACAAAAAGGGGGAGTATGTACAGAGCTTGATAAACGAAGTTGGGGTAACATGTTTAAAAAAGAGTAATGGAGTCCGAGCTCCGAGAAATTAGACGAAAATTCTGGGCCACCGTGGGCTTGATTGATACTTAGTCCATAGATCTGTTTGGCGAAGGGTCGAAGATGGCCCCGACGTTCGGAGGCCGAACTTCGGGAACGCTAAAGTTCAGCAGCTCGCTGACTTTAAGCTTGCTACGACCGGATGAGACGCTGATAGACGATTCTGAGGGTGCGGTCGTTATCGGCGAAGGGGTGGCTTCTTCAACTTCAAACCACGTGTTAGTTTTCGGGATGAACATCACGAGTGCCCTTGTCGACTTACTGGCTGCACGCTGGATGCCAATCTCCCGATCGTAATGATCATTGAGAAGTTTCACTTGCCGGCCTAGGGAAGTAGAAAAGATGGTTAGAGAGCTGGCTCCAAGGGCACCGCAAATTCGCCGACTCACGTCCTATCAACGTCTTTTCACTCAGTCGAAGGAGAATGTGTCTGCAAACGGATTCAAGTTAGACGCTGGCTTTGCACCCCATGGTCTGGGTTGCGTACCTGACGATCTCAATATCAGAGTTGATCTTGATAACCTCAACAACAGCTCCCGCGGAGATCTTGGCCTTCAAGATTCGGATCAAAGCAGCACCAGCCACGAACCAGCAGAACTGTAAAGAGCGGAGCAAAGAAACATGAGATAGAGGCCAAGGTCGAGAGGAGGATAGAACTTACGCTCGAGTAATGATCGAGGAGCATGATATCGAAAGACCTAGAAAAGGAGAAGCCCGTCAGCGTTCCAATTCCACGAGCACCTCTTGGCGGGTCGACATACGTGCTGGTGATCTTGAAGATCGACTCCATTATTGATCCCACAGCCTCTTGAATCTTCTTCGCCGACGCACACTCGCTCGAGGCCATGTCCGCATGGGGGTCGTGCAACAGAATGGTTGCTCTGAAATGGCAAGGCACAGTCAGCACCAGGGTCCCACGTTTCGACAGGCAGTTTGAACGATACTGACACGCTGGGGAGCATTGTGGCGAGGTACACCGAAGGTTCGACCTTTCCATCCTCCTTCACTCCGCCGTCCTTGTACTCCTTCGGCCAAGACGCCTTGAACCGTCCAATCACGTCGTCCAACTCCTTGAATTCGTCCGTCGACCTGGGGTCGACCGGACCGGGCAAATCGTCGGCGTGCTTATTCTTGAAGCGGACGTTGAAAGCCTTGACTTGAGAAAGCAGGTTGATGGCTTTGATGAGCAAGCTGAACGGCGAGGTGAGCAGTGGCGGATGGCTGAGCAGGCAGTTGGGCGATGCCAGTCTTTGTCGGATTTCAAATGGATAATCGCGCTGTTGAAAACACGCGTTCAGTCGGCGCAAATCGAACGGCGAGGTGCGCTTCAAAACTCACCCCGGCAGCAAAGTCCTCTTCCGACAGCGGCAAGAATTGAGAGATATCTGAATCATCGAGTAGCTGGGCCCAGCTGGTTTGGGCCGCGCAAAGACGTTCGGACGCATACATCAACCAAGTAATATTCCTATGACAGACCGGTTAGACGGGCTAAATCCAGCATGTGCGACATAAAACAACCACATACCGTCGTTCTTCCCGCTCGCTAGCATCTTTTGGCGGGAGCACAACAAAGGGCGAGCTCTTCCTTTGTTGATCGAGGCTGCCGTAAGGTTCTGCAGATAGGAGTCCAAGGGGCGAAGCCATTCGGCACGTCCTGCCATTCAAAATCCACACCTAGGTTCAAAAACGATCTTTAGCATCGGGGTATTTCGCTAAAGGACAACGATCAAGACCCACGTTGAAGGAAGACCCAGCGGTGTAGTGGAACCAAGAGAGAATGACGAAAGCTGGTTTTAGGGACCATTTGCTAGTCAGTAATCCCGCTCAATCAGGGTGAACAACTCGTGGCCAAGACTTACATTGCATGATTTGGATCATACTTCCAGGTCGATCCATCGCCTTGACGGACTCTTGCGTACTCCAAATCGCGTGCGTTTCTCCGAAACTCTGATTCGGGCGGAATTCCTTCCATTCGTGGCTGAATCGCTCGTCGATCTGGACATCGTCAATCGGTGGGAGAGTAGGACCGTCGATAACCGAGGTGTACAGCGAGGCTACAGCGCAAATGGCATGAAGGAGGGCTGCATAGGAGGTCGCATCGTCGTCAGCTCGATCATGACAGGCCTACGACAACTCGAACTCACCAGGTAAGGGGAAATTCGGTGAGTTTGGACTCTCATTGAGGCTTTCCAAAAACTTGGCGCGGTGCAGGAGCTTCCCAGCGTGAGGCAAGCAGGCAAAGAAGGTATCGACGAGATGGTTCAACAGGGCCGGCGGTGGGAGGTAGAGTGGCCACGAAGGATGCAAGACAGGCAGATCTGGCAACACCTCTGCAACCCCACTAGCGGGTAGTCCTAAATCCTTCCCAACGGTGACGCTCGTGTTCGACAACTCGGAGGGGCCGCACAGGGCCATGGGGATATACGAAGCCGACTCCGTCAAGGCTGTTCCGACGAACGGGGGCGGGGAGGAGGAGGAGGTGTCGTTGCCGCTGCTGCCGCTGTTGCTGACTGTTGGGGTGGGGTGGCTGTACGGTACAGGAGACTCGATTCGAGTGGTGGTGGTGATTCCGAGTGATGAACCCTGGTGCGTGATTGAGATGTGATCTCTACCGGACGAAGGCGGTAAGGGTGGTGGTAGTGATGAGGTGTAGGATGGAAAGGACGATGACGATGATGAGGTGGGGGCGGGGGCGGCGTATCGGCTGTCGTCGTGCCTCCCCATCTCGATGTCTCCGTCCGGGCCACGTCGGTATGGGTCTGAGGTCCGAAAGGAAGACTCGGAGCGATACGTGCCGTAGTCGTTGCGGTATGGGGAGGGGTGTTCTCCACGGTAAAACGACGAGGACGATGTGCTGGGTCCGGGGAGGTGTTCGCCTGGAACGGGTGTCTGAGGGACAAGGCTTGAGGGGGTGTAGTATTCTGCGACCGAAGGCGATCGAATGCCGCTCAGTGGAGGAGCCTTGGGATGACCAAAACCGTTGCCACCGGTCAAGGAGCTTCTCATCAATCCCTCGAGGCTGTCTGTAACGCCAATCGACATTAACCAAAAGCCTGGATTAAAGTGAAAGCCCGTCTCTCAAAACTCACTCAGTCTAGCTTCCAATCTCTCGAATCTGGCAGCATTGGGATCTTGACTGGTGCTCGGGCCAGCCTCGGGCGGATTGTTGTGACTGGGGGCGTTGACGGGACCTTGGGCGGATGGTGGGTCGTACACCGTCAAGCTTGTTGGGAAGTCGTCAAACGTGCATTCCAATGGGGGAATTGTGTCCGGATGGGCTAGTCTGGCAGCATATGCGTGCGATCGAATGCAGGTTCCACAGTGAGGGCGTTTGGCATCACTAAAGGGGAAAGAAGATAAACGAGGTTAGTCTGGGTGGAATGTGTGCACCCCTTGCCGCTGCCGCCGCTGTTGGATAGATGGGGATGGGAATGCCGGCAGTATTATTATATGACGTCAGCTTGTCTTGTAATGGTGATGGTTATTCCGTGCCGGCCTAGAGTGGTAGGTTCGGGGATTGCCGATTCAAAAATGCCGTTGGATGAGCTGATGTGCTTGACCGTGGGGAACGGAGACCCACACGCCGAGAAAAGCTTGCAAAGATAGGTCGGGCATCTCCTACGTCGTCCGTTTTCGCGAAACGGAGACTTGGCGGTTTAGGAGGCAGTGCGCTGTGACCTTCCCCGCTCCCTGCCAGGAGGAGAATGCGACTCCTCTCCTCTCCCCATGGAACCCCATGCCAGACTCCATGCCTCGTGCTGCGGGCGCCGCTGCCGTCACTAGCTCCTAGAAAGCCGTAAAGCTCGTTATGAGCTGAGGGCTTCTGTCTTGTTTCCGAATAACGGTGCGGTGTATGATTGGAGGGTCAGGGTGTGTGTCCAAGAAATGTCTTGATGACGGTCAGGCTGGCCTTGGTCAATATTCTCGTACGCAGGCCTTGGTGGGCTTGGATCGAGCGCCCATAATGGCTCACTGGCGTTTCGGGGTGTAAGACCGCGGGGCTGGTGCGATTAGGTTGTGGAAGTCGTCAAGCCACATCGGGAGAAGGTGCCGGGAAGGGATTAGACCGAAGGCCGGTGGCCGCGTGTTTGTCGAGCGGTGGATAATCTGATCTCCCCGGAGACAGGCCGAACCTTCTACGTGAGACATCAAATGCGTCCCTCTTGTGTCTCATCAGGCACGGCACCCGCGGCAATACCTCCAGGCGTAACTTGCCGAGAAGCGGCTGGGCATGCGATTCCATGTCCGTCTCTGTCGGAGGAGTCGGAGGAGGTAGGACGGGTGGCAAAACAAGCCGGCCAAGATTGAGGACGGTGGCCGAAGGAAGGGACGGGGGCTATTGTTGGAAGGGGAGATCCACGGGTGGGCCGCGTGGGAGTGACGGAAACCCGGGCGAGTGTGTGTTTGTCTCAATCGGCTTCGGCGTAATGGAGACCTTCGGCGCGCCCTTCCACCAGCAACGTTTGAGGTTGTACGGCAGCGCATCCACCAGAAGCAGCGGCGGCAGCAGCGTTGAGGGGGTACGACGAAAAGAAAATTATGCTCACCATTTCTGCCAAGGAAAGCACAAGAGAAAAAATGAAATGAGGGAACGTCAGCATCGGCGACAAACCGGCAATGCTTAGTACCCGAGGCGCACCAGTTTTCGCTTGCGACACTGCCAGCAACGACGACGACGATGAGTAGGTGTTGAGGGACAGCGCTGGGACAAGACTCACTTGATGGCAGGCCTAAAGGTCAAGAGAGAGAGAGAGTCCGCGGCGTGAGCGATAAGACCTCCGAAATTGCATTGCGTGTTTGTGACGGACCTGATTTCTCTTGAGTGTATTTTCGTACGACTTTGAAGATGCTGCAGATGGTGTTGGTGGTGCGCCTTGAGATGGTACCTTGGGCATGACGGGGGGAGGGAGGGGAGGGAGGGAATGGTGGTGGTGGTGTGAGGAGAGAGAAGAGGGGGGGGGTGGTGGAAAGTGGGAATGTGGAAGTGTCTATGTAAAGGGTTCGGTCATCCTCGGTGTTTTGACACAGAACACCGACTTGCTCTCTCCACCCTCACCCAGAGCCGCCAAAGCCATGAGTCCACCCATCACTCTCTTTCTAACCACAATCGCTTCAGAACCAAGGCTTAGATCTAGGCAGGGTATTACCACTTCCCCTAAACGGATCACTCAGCCACCTCATCACTGACTCAACCTCGCTTAGAGTACCTCTTGCGGATCTTTCAGGTCAAGCAGATCCCTTTCTCAGCCTACGACATGGCCTCGGACGAACGCGCTAGAAAGCTATGGAAGCGCAAAGTACCTCCCGCTAAACAGCAATTGCCAGGTTTCCTGGTAGATAACACTTTTATCGGAGTGCGTTTTTACCGCCTTCCCCTGTGTGTTACTCATTTGTGTCTTATCCGGCCCCGGCAGACCGTAGAGGACTTCGAAGCGGCGGTCGAGGCTGGAGATCATGTCATGCGAAAATTCCTCAAGCTCGACGAAGAATACAACGAAGACGTCGACCGCTTTTGGAACACCCCGGCCCCAGAAGTCGTTCCGATCGGCGTCCCTGGTGTCCAGAAACCTTCAGAGATCAGCGGTCATGAGACCGTGTGGCATGGCCCGAAGGATAAGGTACGTCCTTCTGCCCGTGACGTCGCGCGGGGTATACAGAACCGTTAACGCTTACCCATACCTCCTCCTTTTTCGGCTACCAATTAATCCTCTATTAAACACCCCTCGTGGTCGATACTCATTCGGGAACTTGAAACCAACTCACGCCGGGGGAACGCACGCGCAGCCGATCGACCGCTCCAAAGTCGTCAAACACGACGCCAAACTCGCAGTAGGCGAAATCGACCTCACGGAAACGTTGGGAGAATTTGGGTTAGATGGCGTCATCGTCACCGCCGACGAGCTCGCTGAACTCGTCGGAGAGCTCAACTTGAACAAGGAGGAGGCTGCCAATTTGGTCAAAGGGATCGCCGATGCTAGCGCGGCGGCTAATCCACCCTCGCCACCGACACCCCCACCAGCAGAAGATGAACCCAAAATCACGAAGGAGGTTGAACGTAAACCGGCTGTATTCCATGGCAAGCCCGAAGCACACGTTGAGCCAGTGCTCAACGACGCACCGCCGCTCCCACTTCCACCCCCACCCAAAGCTCCCTCCACCCCTCCGAAGAAAACGCCCCTTCTGCCAGTCGTATCCTCGCCATCTCCTCCTGCCAAACCTATCGTCAAAGTCGACATCTCCGCCGCCACTACATCCCCACCCCGCGCGTCCAAACTCGCAGAGCCAAGCGCGTCCCCCGTCATCGCCGAATCACCCGGCCTCCTCACACCCGCATCAGCGATCCCAACCCTCCTCGCCTCCCGCGAAACCCTCGCCCAACTCGCCCAAAAAGTCGAAGCCAAGCGTCGCAGTCGCACAGATGCCAAACCGCGCCGCATACCCAGCCTGTCACCCATGTCGCCCTCGGCGACTTCGCCGCTTTTCCCGAGCTCGCCTGCGCTGGACGGCGAATACGAACTGCCCCCGATCGATGAGACTGGAGGACCAGTTCGACAGAGAAAGCCCAGTCGGGTCGAGAGCGCGAAACCAAAAGTCGCGTTCCCGGTGACGGATCCGACCGAAGCGTACGCGACGGAGCCCGTTTCGCCGCAGACCCCGGGGAACGCCCCGGCCCCTCGGCCATCTCAGATCCCTGTCCCTACTGCATCTTCGGGCTCACAGCCGACGCGGACAAGAGTCGTGTCGACCACATCTCGTGGGGGATCCGTCCCGCCTCCGTCAGCCGTCACCACCGCTCCGAGTCAATCCTCCGCACCGCCGACGACCGCTGCTACGCCGGCCCGCTCACGCACCACTTCTCAGCATCGCACGTCCTCTTCGGCTGCTCCTCCGGTACGAGAGCGAAAGCAGAGCACCACCCGAGGTCCGCCATCCGCGTTCAAACCCGACGAGGTCCCTCCACTCCCCTCTACCGGCCCTACGAAATCATCTTCCAAGTCAGCTACGCCTTCGAGATCATCTACGACTTTACCAGCTACTCCCAGCAAGCCATCGACACCATCAAGGTCGAATAGCAGTGCGGGTGCTGCGGGCCCGGGGACAACCCCGATCCGGGAACGCAAGAAGAGCGCGTATGGCGCGAGTCGGCCGACCTTGCCGAGCTCCACTTCCTCGTCAACTGTGAAGAACGATGGGAAGGGTTCATAGGGTTCATAGCCACAGGGTGATGGGGGGCAGGAACGAGGCTCGGGCTACAGGATTTCATTCGCGGCATGTCATGACCGAAGCACTACTTGGTACATTTTCATGGTTACACAATAATGTTTGTTGGATTAATACAAATTTTAACTAAAGAAAATTCTTACTAGTCGAATATTCCAGCACCAGGGGGTCATATATATGTCTATCGCCACGTAGTAGGAATCGGCCACATTCCCAAGATCCGCTGTCCGATCGTTCTCGACGACGAAAGGTTATCTATTCCGTCCCGCTTCCACTTTTCACTGGAAGCGTGAAACCACAAGTCCTGCAACGACGGCATAGCTTTGAACAAAGCGACTGCGATGCGGCGTTGCGTCCTGTGATACTGCGGTGTTGGTCTCCCGGCTTCGTCAATTCCGATCAAACAGAGCCTTTCGAGTCGATTTAGAACAAACAATGGCTCCAATTTCCAGTCACCCACACTCTGTCGGACAAAATCGGAGGTCAGTCGAGGCTCCATCCCGCAAGAAGAAGGGTTCAGAGACCCACCAAAGCTGGGACGCTTAAAACGCATATAGCGAGGTTTTTGAGTTGAGGAAACAGTTGGACAATCTCTTGTAGGGTCGTCTCTCTCCAGTTATTAGTCCAGATGGCCAACACCTCGAGAGGACAACTGGATCGCTGCAATGCCTCCAAGGTTCCTAGGAGCGGGAACTCTGTCGGCCTCTCCAACCGGACCATCGCTTTTTGGATCGGTCGTCCCGGTGAAACAGCCGAAATCAGTCCCGGTGGACCGTTTATCGCTCGTAAGTCGTTCAAATAACCCCACGGGAGCCGTGCTCCTAGCTCGTTGATTTGGTTCCCCCAGGTTCCTTTGAACCCGTTCGCCTCGAACCCCAGGGCCAGAAGGCTAGGGCATCGTCGAAGGAGGTCTATTGCCTGGTCGGTATCCGCCTCCGTGATCGGTCGGGGAAGCCTGAGCTCTCGCATATCCGGAAAGGAGAGCTCAGGATCTTCTTTAAGAGGCTGGAGGAAGGAGTAGTTGTCTTGCTCATTGCCGGACTTGGGGAGTCTGCAGTACTCGAAATGCCGGAGCGATCGATTGAGAGTGCAAGGTAAGAAGGTTGACCATTTTAAAGATCCTTCGTGCTCCCGGATGTTGGTTAGGCGGATCTCTCGTAGAGATTCCATGGGAGGAAATGGTGGACATGGACAAGGACCCTCCACGAAGCTCAGGTTCGTGAGCTCGAGGGTCTTCAAGTGGGGGAGTCGTGAAGCCGTGACCAGGATTGGGACTGGAAGCTTCGCTCCGTGGCACTTGATGGAAAGCGCCCGGAGCTGAGACAGGTTAGCGAGATAGTCCAGGAACGTATGCGCAAAGTCTCCCCCTCCGAGCTCTGTCTGTTCCTCTGGGCCTCGTAATTCTGTGATATCCAGCTTTCGGACCCAGCTTGCGTACTTGCTCAATGACGTGAGCAGCAATGGCCATTTATCCCGGCCCTCTTGCGTGATATTGAACACAACCGATCGGTAAAGGGAGGTGATAGTAGCTTCGTATAAGCATCGAGAGGTAAGCAGGAGGTGGTATAAAGGTTGATCGGGGTAGGAGGTGTGATATTCTTCGATTATTTGATTCCATATCTCCTGTGGCAGGTGCGTGTCGTGACAAACCGGTTCGTGCGGGGTGTCCTTGGATAATCTCTTGAACGCTATACCAGAATCCAGTGAGAAATAGGGGCTTAAAAAAGGCTAACCGCATTGAAACATACCCTTGGGCAGTCGAAGAATCTTTTGGTCGCCGAGCATTCGTCACCGAGATGTGACGTCGACAATCAAACCCAACAACGGACTGATTTGAGGAAATCAACAATGAGACCTGATTCAATATCAAACATTGAAAACATGCAGGCACTAACCGCTCAATTGATCCTGACCTGGGTCAAACGGGAGCCTGGGGTGGTGGTGAGCCGAGACTTGCGCACAGCCATTATCCCCGAGTTCTCCGGACGATCCCCGTCGGTGCAAAGCAACCGTTGTGCCATTCGGACAACTAAGCAACTTCCCTCAGGCAGTTACGTACATGACCAAAGGAGTAACTTTAATTTAGTACCACTCTACGTGCCACAGCCGCCCTTGGTGTCGAGAGCACTGAACGCAGATAGCATGCACATTAAGATTTCTATAATTGGTCGACGGCACGTAACGCCACCCTCCAAACACCCGTCCTAAGTCGCTCGAGCCCCGTTCGGTGCACCCCACCCCCAAAATGTGAAGCTGATTAATACGTGCGTTTTATTTTTGGAAAATTCTTAGTCGGTAACGTGGGGATTTGGGTCTCAACGTCTTCTTTACAGAGCGGCTCCGCGGAATCTGACTTGGGTCATCTATGATCTTTCTCTGAGATATAGACTCGGCAAGCTTAACTGTACATGTGCTTTTGGTTGGGCCATCCGAGTCTCTGGACATTTTCCCATGTTAGTCCGGGTGGCCTTGCGAACCATCGTGAACTGAACCACGGAGATGCTGTTGGGAAGTCTTCCACACGGCCACGGGGCCGACATTAACTATGCACCTTGCCGCATGCGCCCTCTGTATCCCTGGCATAAACCTTAACCACCCCGACGGTCTCAGATCTCCGGGTGGAATATTTCCTTCCGGTCGAGCTGTCTAACACTCCGGAGCTCCCACATTACCTCGGGATCGCGGACCGGAAGCCATGCCGCAGACGGGGTACAGTCTATTCGGTTACGAGTTGCATCCAAGGGCCCTTTTGAAGCCCTTTCTCAAGGGCTAAGGGACATACATCGAACGATGTACAGACCAAACGGCATTCTTACTAAAATTATGGGCCGTATTGAGGCGACGTCATTCGATCAACGCCGCCAATGCACCTGGCTTGCGGAAGACCCGTGAGCATGTGGTCGTTGACCATGATGCCGGGCTCCACGCAAAGTATACCAAGTCTTTGGACATGGTTATTATTTTTGTGGGATGGGAACTCTTCAGTTATATCATGATTATCCTTTGTGCGACCACACTCACCCGCTCTCAGACTGCTCCGTTCGCTGCAATCAAACCCCCGATTGTCCGTCATATCCCTTCAGCCAACACTCACCCAGAGCCCAGTTACAATCACGTATGCTCTAACAAAGCTCATGTTAAACCCTGAGAAGCGCTGCTTCTACGAATGGTGACATTCCTCTCCTTACTTAGGCGGGGGCGGCCACATCAAGCGTTCTGATGCAGAGAATCTTATATGCAAGCCCCTCCGCTGTTATTAAAGTGAGTTTGGACTACTCTAGGAGCGCAATGGCTCTGAAATACGCAGAATAACTGTGCAGCTAGTTGTGGGGGACTTGGACTCGGAGGTGATGTCATACAACAGGCACGGAGGAGGTCACGGAGCAAATCCCCGGCACGGCAATCCTAGCAATGCTTCCATATTCCCAAGTCGGGCTCCATTCCCATGACACTACCAAGTCGGGCTACATTCCCGCGGCACTTCCAAGTCAGGCTTTCATCAGCTATGAGCTTAATAATCAAGACTGTATGCTATTATCATATGCGGGAGCCGACGGTTGCAAGTATTAATGCGCAAAGCAATGCTTAGCTGTGAGATGAGGTCTTTTAGCGTCAAGAGTGCGCATGTCATCATCGCTTTCCGCGAGCCGAAGAAGTCTGCGGGCCGCAGCGTGGTGGCGCGAAACCTTGAGGCGGTGTTTACGTTTTGGCTCCCAGGCCAAGCGCCCAGCAGACCCTGTCCCGTATTTTAGACCAAACTGCCGTCCTTGGACTTTCTTGCTCCTCACGCCTCAATCATCCCTCTGCTCTCCTATCTCTCTCATCCAATCCTTCAAGTCGTTTTTATCTTCAACCTCAACCACATCTACTGCACAAGTAGCAACACTTAACGATAATGCGTTTTGCCACAGTCTTCGTCTCTACCCTCGTCGCATCTTTTGCTGGGGTCCTCCCTCAAGTCAACGCTTCACCTGCCCCTACACCTGCCCCAGCTCCAGTTGATTGTAAGTCGAATTCTAGAAATGTAGTTCGTGCACGCGTGTGGACTAATATTCGTTTGTCATCCTCTAGTGGGCTCAATCGTCGATTCGGCCACCGGTGCGGTCGCAACAGGCTTTAACGACTTTACCTCCGCAGTCGGAGGTATATTCACCACCGTCACTTGTATGTCGTGTTTTCTATTATATCTCTGTGTGTGTGC
>WSUB01000232.1:0-53167 GCA_019633425.1 Tulasnella sp. 424 | reverse complement strand
CTGGGGTACTGTCCCCCCGCGCACCTTGACGTCTCACGGCAGTCTGCTCGCGCGTAATAAATTTAGATTATCATCATTTACGCAACCTGGGTAAGTGGGTTGACGACCGTTCTCGAACTCTTCGTTACCATTAATGAGAAGCAGGAGGCTCAAGATCAGCCGCCGGGTTTTCATTCTGTTTCCACCCTCGCTTGCGCAGAATTTATTACTGGGACTCTAGGATACGAACTACCTATGATGCAGTTTCCGCTTCGCATATGTGGGTCACTAATTGGTTTCTGATACAGGCTACAGGCTACAAGCTACAAGCTATGCGTTTCCAATTCCTCCAACAATCCATCCAGGTTCAGCATGTCAAGAACGCTCTGCGGCGCAAACAGGCTTTTCAAGGGACGGACAGACCAGCCGGCCCTTTGACCTGACGACTGGGAAAGATTCTGACGAAGTCGCAGGAGATTACGAAGTAGCTCCACCTCCGTATCGTCCCTGGGACTCAACGTCAGGGTTTCCAGGTCTGGACAGGGGAAACCAGAGCCCTCTCCATCGTCAGTGACGAGGTACTGAAGCACGTCGTGGCAGGCGAAAAGACGGTAGCAGCCTATCTCCTTCGTTGAAGGAAGGAGTCGGAGGAGTTCCGGGGCAGTCATGATTGGCAAAGCGCTGGAGGAAGGGACGAACGCCACCGTTAACTTGCTTGGTGCGTGCACCATTACCGTCTTTAATACGCTTTGGATATCTCCTTTGGATGCTGCCCCGGATGCCCCCCGACGGATCGTAATTTGGATTCCAACAGTCTCCTCAACTGAGTCGATCCAATCAAGAATAATTTGAGGGCGTTGCTGAGAGATGATAAATAATGTTGCACCGCTCGAAGTTATACGAATGCCGTCCGAAATACGTAATGCTGGGGTTATGAGGTTTTGGAAATTGGGGTTGGTTACAGCGTAGAAGGGGATGTCAGCGGCAACTATACAGCTGCAAACTGGTGCTTGAATGTGAGTGAGAAGTTGGACCATAAATCGCTCCGGAATGGTTTGGAGAACGAGAGTCGATAACGCTGGAAGGGGGAGAGCGGAAGGCAGGTCGAGCTTATCTGCAGCAGCTCTGGACGGCTCAGTAAATCCTGATAGGCTAAGGTACCACAATTCGGGCGAAGAGGCCAGCATTGTATACAGTTGTGACAGCGATGGCGGGTTATGAGAAACCTTACTCAGCTGTAAGGACCGGAGACCTCGGAGACGTGGCGTGTCCCACGGAATTGCGACGCGGCACAGGAGGACGTGTCGCAATGGTCTCCCCTCCGACAGGCCCAGCGTGGCGTCCCAAAATTGTAGGCTGGAAGAATTGACGACGTAAAGTTCTGTGAGGTTAGGGGTGTGAACTTGGAGTTGTTCTTTGACTGAATTGCACACAACCCCTTTAAATGTTAAATTGCACCATCGCGTCGAATGTTCGGCTGCACGCTCCAGGAGGCCTGACTTGGTGCCTGGGTCCTCTCGCTTTGAACAGATGACCCGGAGAGGGCCTGAAGGGTTTCTGCGAAGAACCGACTCTAAAGTTGGTAGAGAATATTTTGTATGGAGTTTTGGCCAGAAGAGAGCACCGCTCTCAAGGAATCTTTTCCAGGATGAGCATACGGACATCAACCGAAGGATGTCATGGATGCTCCATGTTATTGGCTTGAGGCATATTAGAAAGATGGACGTGAGGATTTCGCTGGGGAGTGCGTGGATGGGAAGGGAAGCGTTACGTTGAACTTTCATCGTGGTGATTTCGGCGCGGATGGTGTTCGTCAATTCTCCACCTTCATGGGCCCATCGTTCGATAATGAGTACATGCTTGTCCATTTCGTCGACAGCAATTTGACGTTCGTGCGGCGTTCGAGAGCTTAGCAACCTCGTGAGCCACGTCCGCGCAGCATCGAGGTTGATTGTTGGCAGGTTCTCCTGTGCATTAAAATGACCTTGGGTAAGGCATTCCCTAATGTTCGAATAAGTAAATGTATTGGACCAACTAGGCGTGTGAGATACTTACTCCTGCTCATGCTCGTTATACATCATGATGTTGGGATGGCGTTGTGCCTTCGGGTGGTGAGATCGTTATAATTACACTGGTTTTCCCTCGGCGGAGATAGCAACTTATATCCGATGGACCACGGCATCCATGGATGCCGTGACGATGGCAACCCACTCTTCGTTCTCATTGAGAAGCAGGAGGCTCAAGGGCGGCCCGATGGATTTCATCCTGTTATTACCCTCTCTCGCCTAGAATTATTATTAGAACGCTACGATACAAACTACGGTTCCCGCTCCACGTTGTTTACTCGTCAGTCTCTGATACAGGTTCCGTTTCCAAGCCTTCCAATAATCCATCCATGTTCAGCATGTCAAGAACGCTCTGCGGCGCAGACAAGCGTTTTAAGGGACGGACAGATGAGTCGATCTTCTGACTTGACAACTGGCGAAGTCGCAGGAGACATCGAAGGAGCTCCACCTCCGTATCATCCTTGGGCCTTAACATCAGAGTTTCCAAGTCTGGACAGGGAAAACCCGGGCCCGATCCATCTTCAACGACGAGGTACTGGAGCACGTCATGGCAGTCGAAAAGACGGTAACACCTGATCGCCTTGGTGGTGGGAAGGAGGCGGAGGAGTTCCGAGGCAGTCGTGATCGGCAAGGCGCTGGAAGAAGGGATGAACCCCACCGCTAAATTGCTTGGTGCATGTACCGTTACCACATTTAATACACTTTGGATATCTTCTTTCCACGCTGCTCCAGATTCCCCCCGGCGGATTTTAATGTCCATTCCAACAGTCTTCTTAAACGAGTGGGCCCAATTAATAGGAACTCGAGGGCGTTGCTCTGAGGCGAGAAATAACGATGCACAGCTCGAAGTGATACGAACTCCGTTTGAAACTCGCAACGCTTGGGTTATGAGGGTTTGGAAACCGGAGTTAGCCGTAATGGAGAAAGGGATATTAGCGGCAACTATACAGCTGCAAACTGGGGCTTGAATGTGAGTGAGAAGGTGGACCATGAAGTGTTCCGGAATCATATAGAGAACGAGAGCCGATAATTCTGGAAGAAAGAGAGTAGGAGGCGGGCCGAGAATGCTTGCAGCATCGTCGGACGGCTCAGTGAGTTCCGATAGCCTAAGGTACCACAGTTCAGGCGAGGAAACCAATACTGTATGTAGCTGCGATAGTGACGGCGAGTTATGAGTAACTTTGCACAGCTGGAGGGATCGGAGACCTAGGAGGCGTGACGAGTCCCACGGAATTGTGACGCCGCTTAGGACGACGTGATGGAATTTTTTGCCCTCCGACAGGTTTAGCGTGATGCTGGGAAATTGAGGGAGGCCATAATTGATGACCTGGAGCTCCGTTAAGTTAGGGGTGGGAACCTGGAGTTGTTCTTTGACGGTATTGGACACAACCCCTTTGAATGCGATAGCGCACCATCGCGTCGAATATTCGGCTGCAAGTCCCAGGACGTCCGACTTTTTGCTTGCAGCTTCTTCATCTGGGGAGACGACGCGGAGCGGGCCCGAGGGGTTTCTGCGAAGGACCAACTCTACTATCGGCAGAGAATATTTTGAATGAAGTTTTGGCCAGAAGAGAGCACTGCTCTCGAGGAATCTTTTCCAGGTTGAGCACACGGACATCAACCGAAGGATGTCATGGATGCTCCATGTTATTGGCTTGAGGCATATTAGAAAGATGGCGGTGAGGAGCTCGCGTGGAAGCGCGTGGATGGGAAGGGCAGCGTTGCGTTGGACTTTCATCTTGGCGATTTCGGCTTGGATGGTGTTCGTCAATTCTCCAGTTTCGTGGGCCCATTTCTCGACAAGGAGCAAGGACTCGTCCATCTCTTCTAAAGCAATTCGACGTTCTTGGGGCTTCTGGGAGGCTAACAACCTCGTGACAGTTGTTCGCATAGCGTCCAATTGCAAAAGGATTGCTGCTTGGTTCTCCTGTTTGTCAAAATGACTTCGGGTGATGCTGTTCCTTTTGATGATCGAGTAAGTAGAGAGGTTAGATCAACTATTAGACCTAGATACGTACTCCTGTTGATGTTCGTTGTCCACCATGACGTGATGATGTTGCGTTTCGGGTGGTTGTTCTCTACGCTGCCCCCTCGGCGGAATTAACATCTTATGTCCGAGGGAGACGGCGCACTTGTCCGCGGCCCCCACCCATCGAGTCTATCAAGCCGGAAACTATGGTTCCATCGCCTTTAGATGTTCCGGAATTACTGAGTCTCGTTTTGGGTCATCTTGACAGGGAGTCCCTCGTGACCTGCTGCCTGGTTTGCAAGCGGTGGTGGACATGGTCAGCGGAGGTAATCTGGGGGACGAATCCCGTGGCGATGACGGCCATTCTTAAGCTCTTGGCTCCCGTGGAGATACAGGATCCTCGTTACGGGCTGGTGAGCTCTCATTCTTCTTCTATTCTCCCTTACTCAAGAGTATTATCAGGGCACGAGGATACAAACCACCTTTGATGCGATATCGGCTTCACGTTGGTCACGAACCACGTTCTATTCGCACAAAGTTCGATCCTTGGAACTCAGCATATCCCTCGATTCATCATCAATCAACCTCATTCGACGGCTGGAGACGACGTATGGCGAGCGGTTACTCCCCAAGATTAGTTCCGTTGTCGTTGAAGCCATGGTCGAGCAAAGCGAAACCCTTTCCCTTGCGTTCGGCTCTGCGCTGAATTCGGCGAGTTTTGTCTCCACTTCCAGTACTGATGATCAACTCAAGATGATTTCCTTACTTGGTTCAACCCTCGGTTCTCAAATTTCCTCCCTCATGATTATTCGACGAGCGCTTCCCCCACCTGACCTCTCACAATTTCCACAGCTAAAGCAACTGCGGTACAAGCACGCATTTCCAATACACAATTGGTTTCACATTGCCGCCGCCTGTCCTAGGCTCAGAAAGCTTAGTTTCAGCCAGATTCGCAGCTTGTCGGGCCAGAGGTCCGGACAAACAACAGAGGGACAGGAAACTCGCGCCATATTTCCAGAGTTGGAGTCATTGCAAGTGGTGAATTGGCGGGTCTCTTATTTCCTGGACATCATAGAACGGAGTACGATGCCCTCCCTCAGGGATGTCGACCTCTCCCTCGCATGGTCGACGGAGGATGACGCAATCACGACATTAAACCGCCTCCGAGCACGGACGCCTCACTTATCATCCCTCAGTCTCTTCCTCCCCCAGGAATTCTCGGCAGAAATCCTTCGACAAGTTCTTTCGTGGAGAGGGTTGTTCCAACTTCGCGTATACCCTCTCACGTTCGGGGAGATGTCGATGGAGGATTTGGAGGAGATCCTCCCTCTCGGCGCTCAGCTAGAGAGACTCCACCTGTGGCAGGAGACAGAAAGAAGGCCCGGGTTCCCAATTTGGGCACTCATGGCGTTGGCAAGGCATTTGGTCCATCTCGTCGACCTTCAAATTACGGTAGACATGAAAGACTTCGGCACAAACGCGACAGTGGCCCCAAATTTCAGCCCATTCCGAATGCTCAAGACGTTGCACATCGAAATTTTCAGCGGCTTAGACCGTCTCGGCGACGTCTCTCCTGCACTCGTCACTTTCCTCGTCACCATATGCCCAAGCTTGGAGAAGATCACCATCCGTAACGGGGACCAATCGAGAGCCCATGCCTATCCGTTGGAGGACATGTATTGGGAGCTACAACGTCAAGGAGAATCTCGTGAACGGATCTAGAGGGATGGGGAGCGCTCACAGGAAAGGGAGGGCGACTGATTGCTGTGTACAGTGGAGCAGGGGTAGATACCACGGTTGTACTAGGTAGTATGTCATCCACCTTTCCCTAGGCGTCTTCGCTATTCGGGATACCCGCTGTAAGTCCCCCTGACCTCTCCAACGGTTTCCGAGGATTTGGTGTATGGGGTCGTTCAAGTTGAATTTTTAACCGTTTGTGTGATGTTCAGATTTGTCCGTGTTAAGCGTAATGCGGAATACATAATATCCTCGTGAGGTCAAGAAGCAGGGAATCAGTTCAATTAAATTGCATTCCCTCATCTTAAAGGGAGTGATAGGTTTTCCGCTGCCCGTTGCCAACGACTTCAGCTGAGCAGCTCTGCTCAGTAGGGGAGTTGGATGTTAACTATCTCTCTGTAGCAAAGGCGTGCGACAGCGACAAACAGTCGAGGATATCGTTCGCTAAATAATTTAGGAGCAAAGGCGGCTTCTTTCAGTTATTTGGATACGAAAAGGCACTATTTTGCCATTGCAAACTATATTTTTTCAACACTGAAAGTAAAAAGAAAAACAAGAAAATCACAAACCGAGATCCCCGAGCAGAGAGAGGAACGATACAAAAGAAGGGGTGTTTTTATTTCCCACTCTCAAATGCACTAGCAGGACTCAAGACGGCTCTCAATCCACTGGAGGTAATATCTTCGTCCGCGCCCGCACCCCATACCGTCTTCTGACCTCCATCAAGACTCAATTCCACGAAACTCGCAGCGCGTACGCCACTCCCCGCTCCGATCGAGTGCTGCGTGTACTCTTTGATCTCGTACTGGTTGCCCGTCACGCCTTCCAACGCTCCAATCAAACTCGACAAGGGTCCGTTCCCTTCACTGGTAAGAGCGGTCACTTTACTATCAATCGTGATCCCGCCGTCGGACCTCCTACGAGCGTCCCTGCCGGTATCGCCAGTCGGAGAGATGTTCGTGAGGTTGTAGGTGACCAGGGTGCATCTAGCTTGTTGGTTGTCGCCGTCGTCAAAGTGGTAGCGCGTCTTGAACGCGGCGGCGATATCGGCGAGTGGGGTATGGTCTCGCTGTTTCGATGGAGCGAGGACGGAATCGCTGAAAGTTTGTTGGAGACGTTGAGAGAGGTAGAGGTGCAAGGTCTCGTGGATGGCTTGACCGACGGCTGCGTGACCGGATTTGCCGGGGATGAAGCCTGAGGAAGTAGGTCTCCGATGTACGCGTTGGCCGCGCTGAGCACGGCACGTAGACCCGAGCCAGCGATATCAGCATCGGCGCCAACACCCCAGAATCCTCCGACACCACGCTCGGCTCCGGGAGTGACGAGTTCAACGAACGAGCCAGCTTTGACTTCCGTTCCTTCCTCCAGGGAATGTTCCGAGTACTTGCGAACCTCAAGGTCGACGTCGAGGTCGGTTCTAAGAGCGTCTAGCAACGCGGCCAGGGGACCGGTCCCACTGCCACGACTTCTCGCACGATTCCGTCCAATGAGAGTTTTCCGACGAAGCGTCTTGGTGACGGAGTAGCGGTCGACGAGGGTGAAGATGAGCTGGACGCTTCACCTGCAGGAGTAGGCGTCCCCGGCCTACTGGCATCCGCAATCGCGAAACTTCTCAACGCCAATCTCCCCAGGTTCTTCGGTCCATAGCAATACATGTTCCTAAACGCGCTCGTAATATCCTCCGTATTGGTTTAAGGCATATTAGAAAGATGTAGGTGAGGATTGAGCGCGGAAGAGCATGTATTGGAAGGGCAGCGTTGCGTTGGACTTTCATCAAGTAGGTGATTTCGGTGTTCGTCAATTCTCGGTCTTTGTGGGCCCATTTCTCGACAAGGAACAAAGACTCGTCCATTTCTTCTAAGGAAATTTGGGGTACCTGGGCTTCTGGGAGGCTAACAACCTCGTGACACTTGTTCGCATAGCATCCAATTGCGAAAAAAATTGCTGATCTGTTCTTCTGTTTGTCGAAATGGCTCCGGGTAATGCTGTTCCTTTTGGTCGAGTAAAGGATCAGGTATTAAACCCATATACGTACTCCTGCTGATGTTCGTTCTACACCATGATGTGATGATGTTGCGTTTCGGGGTGGTTGTTCGGTGGTAATATCAAGTTATTACGCGGTGGTTGTTCTCGACGCTGCCTTCATCGGCGGAATTAACACATTATGTCCGAGGGAGATGCCGTACTTATCCGCAGCCACCACCCATGCAGTGCATCAAGCGGGAAACTACGGTTCCATCGCCATTAGATGTTCCCGAACTACTGAGTCTCGTTTTGGGTCATCTTGACAGGGTGTCCCTCGTGACCTGCTGCCTGGTTTGTAAACTGTGGTGGACGTGGTCAGCAGAGGTCCTCTGGGGTACGACTACCATGGCGATGACGGCCATTATTAAATTCCTGGCTCCTGTAGAAAAGCAGGATCCTCCTCACGCGCTGGTGAGTTCTCATTTTTTTTTCATTGTCTCTCATTCAAGAGTATTATCAGGGCTCGAGGATACAAACCACCTTTGATGCGATATCGGCTTCGCATTGGTCACGGGTTACGTTCTATTCGCACAAAGTTCGATATCTTTTCCTTGACATTTCCCTCGATTCATCGTCAATCGACATTATCCGACGGTTGGAGGCAGCATATGGCGAGCGGTTACTTCCCAAGATAAGTTCCGTTTTCGTTAAAGCCATGGCCGAGCAAAGCGAAACCTTTTCCCTTGCGTTCGGCTCTGCTCTGAATTCGGCAAACTTCAGCTCCACTCCCAACGATCACGATCAGCACAAGATGATCTCCTTACTTGGTTCAACCCTCGGTTCTCAAATTTCCTCCCTCATGCTTATGCGACGAGCGCTTCCTCCACCCGATCTCTCACATTTTTCACAGCTAAGGCAACTCCGATACAAGCACGCAATTCAAAGAGACAATTGGTTTCACATTGCCGCCGCCTGCCCTAGGCTAAGAAAGCTTATTTTCATCGAGCTTGGCTCCCCGGGCCGGAGCTCCGGACAAACAACAGAGGAAACTCACGCCATATTTCCAGAGTTGGAGTCATTGACCGTGTTATATTGGCGGGTCCCTTACTTCCTGGACCTCATAGAACGGAGTACGATGCCCTGCCTCCGGGATGTCAACCTCACCCTCCAATGGTCGGCGGAGGATGACGCAATCTTGAAATTGAACCGCCTCCGAGCACGGACGCCTCACTTATCGTCCCTCAGCCTCGTCTTCTCCCAGGAGTTCTCGGCTGAAGTCTTTCGAGAAGTTCTTTCATGGAAAGGGTTGCTCCAACTACGCCTATATCAACTCAAGTTCGTGGAAATGTCGATGGAGAGTTTGGAGGAGATCCTTCCTCTGGGCGCTCGGCTAGAGGAATTCTGCCTGTGGCAGGGGACACAAGGAAGGCCCCGGTTCCCGCTCTGGGGACTCACGGCGTTGGCAAGGCATTTGGTCCATCTCGTCGAGCTTCGGCTTACGGTAGACATGAAAGACTTCGACCCAAACGCGACAGCGGCCGCAAATTTCAGCCCATTCCGAATGCTCAAGACGTTGTGCATCGAAATTCTCGGCGGCTCGGACAGTCTGGACGACGTCTCTCCTACACTCGCCACTTTCCTCGTCACCATATGCCCAAGCTTGGAGAAGATCACCGTCCTCGGCGGGAACCATCCGGGAGACCATCCGATGGAGGACATGTATTGGAAATTACGACGTCAAGGAGGATCTCGTGAATGGATTTAGAGGGACGGGGAGCGCTCATAGGAAAGGGAGGGCGACTGATTTGCGGTGTATAGTGGAGCAGGGGGTAGATACGACGCGCGTCGACGGTTGTACTAGGTAGTATCTCATCCTCTCTCCTCGGAGGCCTCCTCCCTATTCGAGATACCCTCTTTAAGTAGTGTCTGGGGCCCTTCAAGTTGAATTTAGCTGTTTGTGTGATGTTGCCGTATCCGGGTCAGGCACGGAACTGTCGGTGTTTAACGTAATGCAGAAAACATCCTCGCGAGATCAATAAGCAGGGAGTGAGCCCAATTATATAAATTGCATTCCGTCTTTTTTTAGATGTTCTGTCGCCCAGTGCCAATGACTTCAGCTAAGCAGCTCTGCTCGGTCTATAGGGGAGTTGGATGTTAACTATCGCTCTGTAGCAAAGGTGTGCGACAGCGACAAACAGTCGAGGATGTCGTTCACTAGATCGTTTAGGAGCAAAGGCGGCTTCTTTCAGTTATTAGGATACGAAAAAGCACTATTTTGACATTGCAAACTAAATTCTTTTAACACTAGAAGTAAAAAAAAAACACAACCCGAAATCCCCGAGCAGAGAGAGAGGAGCGATACGAAAGAAGGTGTGTGTTTTTATTACCCACTCTCGAAAGCACTAGGAGCACTCAAAACGGCCCTCAATCCACTGGCGGTGATATCTTCGTCCGCACCGGCACCCCATACAGTGTTTTGACCCCCATCGAGACTCAATTCCACGAAACTCGCAGCGCGTACGCCGCTTCCCGCTCCGATCGAATGCTGCGTGTACTCTTTGATCTCGTACTGCTTGCCGGTCACGCCTTTCAACGCTCTAATCAAGCCTGACAGGGCCCGTTCCCTTCACCCGTTAGAGCGGTCACTTTACCGTCAATCGTGATCTCTCTGTCGAACCTCCTGCGAACGTATCGCCAGTCGCAGAAGTGTTCGTGGTTCATTATGCGGTGGTTCTTCATCGGCGGAATTAAAATATTATGTCCGAGGGAGACGGTGCACTCATCCGCAGTCACCACCCATGGAGTGCATCAAGCCGGAAACTACGGTTCCATCGCCGTTAGATCTTCCCGAGCTACTGAGTCTCGTTTTGGGCCATCTTGACAGGGTGTCCCTCGTGACCTGCTGCCTGGTTTGTAAACTGTGGTGGACGTGGTCAGCAGAGGTCCTCTGGGGGACGAATAATGTGGCGATGACGACCATTATCAAACTCCTGGCTCCCGTAGAAAATCAGGATCCTCCTCATGGGCTGGTGAGTTCTCGTTCTTTTTTCCATCCTCTCTTATTCAAGAGGATTATCAGGGTTCGAGGATACAAACCACCTTTGATGCGATATCGGCTTCACATTGGTCACAAGTCACGTTCTATTCGCACAAAGTTCGATACCTTGTCCTTGACATTTCCCTCGATTCATCGTCAATCGACATTATCCGACGGTTGGAGGCGGCTTGTGGCGAGCGGCTACTTCCCAAGATCAGTTCCGTTATCGTTAAAGCCATGGCCGAGCAAAGCGAAACCCTTTCCCTTGCGTTCGGCTCTGCTCTGAATTCGGCGAATTTCGGCTCCACTCCCAGCGATCACGATCAGCACAAGATGATCTCATTACTTGGTTCAACTCTCGGTTCTCAAATTTCCTCCCTCATGCTTGTGCGACGAGCGCTTCCTCCACCCGATCTCTCGCATTTTTCACAGCTAAGGCAACTCCGATACAAACACGCATTTCAAAGAGACAATTGGTTTCACATTGCCACCGCATGTCCTAGGCTAAGAAACCTTCTTTTCATCGAGTTTGACGACCCGGGCCGGAGCTCCGGACAAACAACAGAGGAAACTCACGCCATATTTCCAGAGTTGGAGTCTTTGAACGTGTCATATTGGCGGGTCCCTTACTTCCTGGACCTCATGGAACGGAGTACGATGCCCTGCCTCCGGGATGTCAACCTCAGGCTCCGATGGTCGGAGGAGGATGACGCAGTCATGAAATTGAACCGCCTCCGAGCACGGACGCCTCACTTATCATCCCTCAGCCTCGTCTTCTCCCAGGAGTTCTCTGCTGAAGTCTTTCGACAAGTTTTTCATGGAAGGGGTTGCTCAAACTTCGCCTATACCAATTCAAGTTGGTGGAAATGTCGATGGAGAGTTTAGAGGAGATCCTTCCTCTAGGCGCTCGGCTAGAGGAACTCTGCCTGTGGCAGGAGAGACGAGGAAGGCCCCGATTCCCCATTTGGACACTCATGGCGTTGGCAAGGCATTTGGTCCATCTCGTCGAGCTTCGGCTTACGGTAGACATGAAAGACTTCGACCCAAACGCGACAGCGGCCGCAAATTTCAGCCCATTCCGAATGCTCAAGACGTTGTTCATCGAAATTCTCAGCGGCTCGGACCGTCCGGACGACGTTTCTCCTGCACTCGCCACTTTCCTCGTCACCATATGCCCAAGCTTGGAGAAGATCACCGTCCTCGGCGGGAACCATATGGGAGCCCATCCGATGGAAGACATGTATTGGAAATTACGACGTTAAGGAGAATCTCGTGAACGGATCTAGAGGGACGGGGAGCGCTCATAGGAAAGGGAGGGCGACTGATTTGCGGTGTATAGTGGAGCAGGGGGTAGATACGACGCGCGTCGACGGTTGTGCTAGGTAGTATCTCATCCTCTCTCCTAGGAGGCCTCCTCGCTATTCGAGATACCCTCTTTAAGTAGTGTCTGGGGCCCTTCAAGTTGAATTTAGCCGTTTGTGTGATGTTGCCGTATCCGGGTCAGGCACAGAACTGTCAGTGTTTAACGTAATGCAGAATACATCCTCGCGAGATCAATAAGCAGGGAGTGAGCTCCATTATGTAAATTGCATTCCGTCTTGTTTAAGGGGACGATAGATCTTCTGCCGCCCAGTGCCAACGACTTTAGCTAAGCAGCTCCGCTCGGTAGGGGAGTTGGATGATGACTATCTCTCTGTAGCAAAGGCGTGCGACGACGAAAAACCGTCGAGGATGTTTTTAATATGAAATTTAGGAGCAAACACGGCTTCTTTCAGTTGTTAGGATACGAAAAGCCACTGTTTATCATTGCAAACTAAATCTTTTTAACACTGGAAGTAAACAAACAAGAAAATCATAACCGAAAATCCCCGAGCAGAGAGAGAGGAACGATACAAAAAAGGGGTGTGTTTCTATTGCCCACTCTCGAATGCACTAGCAGCACTCAAGACGGCTCTCAATCCACTGGCGGTGATATCTTCGTCCGCACCCGCACCCCATACCGTCTTTTGACCTCCATCCAGACTCAATTCCACGAAACTCGCAGCGCGTACGCCGCTCCCCGCTCCAATCGAATGCTGCGTGTACTCTTTGATCTCGTACTGCTTGCCCGTCACGCCTTCCAACGCTCCGATCAAACTCGACAGGGGACCGTTTCCTTCACCCGTCAGAGCGGTCACTTTACCGTCGATCGTGATCTCCCCGTCGAACCTCCTACGAGCGTCCCGACCGGTATCACCAGTCGGAGAAATGTTCGTGAGGTTGTACGTGACCAAGGTGTATTTCGCTTGTTGGTTGTCCCCGTCGTCAAAGTGGTAGCGCGTCTTGAAGGCGGCGGCGATATCGGCGAATGGGATGTGGTCTCGCTGTTTCGACGAAGCGAGGACGGAGTCGCTGAAGCTCTGGAGGAGACGTTGAGGGAGGTTGAGGTGCAAGGTCTCGTGGATCGCTTGACCGACGGCTGCGTGGCCCGATTTGCCCGGGATGAAGCCTGAGGAAGTGTCCAGTTGAGGGAGGGTACGGTCTCCGATGTACGCGTTGGCTGCGCTTAGGACGGCACGGAGACCCGAACCGGCGATATCAGCGTCGGCTCCGACACCCCAGAATCCTCCTACACCGCGCTCGGTCCCGGGAGTGATGAGTTCGACGAACGAGCCGGCTTTGACTTCCGTTCCTTCTTCCAAGGAGTGCTCCGAGTACTCGCGGACCTCGAGGTCGACGTCGAGGTAGGTTCGGAGAGCGTCTAGCAACGCGGCCAAGGGACCGGTCCCACTGCCACGGACTTCTCGCACGATTCCGTCCACTGTGAGTTTGCCGACGAAGCGTCTCGGTGAAGCAGTAGCGGTCGACGAAGGTGAAGATGACCTGGACGCTTCATCAGCTGGAGTAGGCGTCCCCGGCCTACTAGCATCCGCGATCGCGAAACTCCTCAACGCCAACCTCCCTTGGTTCTTCGGTCCATAGCAATACGTGTTCCTAAACGCGCTCGTAATATCCTCCGTCGTCATCTCTTTACCCGTCCTATCCGAAATCGCCTGAATGACCTGATAGAACGACATCTGCATTCGTCTCGGCATGTCGAGCTTGAGGGCTTGTTTGACGATGTACGCGATCCCGCCTTTCCCGGATTGAGAGTTGACGCGGATGATGGCTTCGTAGTTGCACCCCATGTCGGCGGGGTCGACGGGCAGGTACGGCATGCCCCAGTACCTGTTCCGACCTTCTTGCGCGTCCAACGCGTGTCGGCGAGCTTGGTGCTCGAACCCTTTCTTGATCGCGTCTTGGTGCGAGCCGGAGAAGGCGGTGAAGACCAGTTCGCCTGCCCAGGGGTGGCGCGGGTGGACGGGGAGGTCGTTGCATTGGGTGACGGTTTCGACGACGCTGAACAAGTCGCTGAAGTCGAGTTTGGGGTCGACGCCTTGGCTGTAGAGGTTCATTCCTAGAACGACGATGTCGACGTTTCCGGTCCGTTCGCCGTTTCCAAAGAGGCAGCCTTCGACTCGGTCGGCGCCGGCCATCTGCGCGAGCTCGGCCGCGGCGATAGCCGTTCCTGCAGCTACTGTCAGTGCCCATCACGGGAGAAGCATCGGCAGTATACTGACCTCTGTCATTGTGTGGGTGCAGGGAAATGACGATCTTCTCCCTCTCAGTGATCTTTCTCTGGAACAGCTCGATTTGGTCGGCGTAATGGTTCGGGGTTGCGATTTCCACCGTCGCAGGAAGGTTGAAAATAATCCTCTCGTCCCCTTCACCGGCTTTACCCCATGCAGTCTTCACCGCTTCGCAGATCTCGACTGCAAAGTCCAGCTCGGTTTGAGTGAAAGTTTCGGGGCTGTACTCGTATTTGAAGATGGTCCCGTATTTGGCCGTTGCTTCTTCCGTTAGTTGACGAATGAGCTTGGTGTGCTCGACTGCGAGGGCGATGGTTTGTTCTTTCGTGTTGCCGAAGACGACTTCTCGGAACATGGGTGAGGTGGCGTTGTACATGTGGATGATGGCTTGCTTTGCTCCTGAGACCGATTCGACGGTCCGTCGGATGAGGTCTGCTCGAGCGGGTGTCAAGACCTGAGTCGGACGTAGGGCCATATGTGAGCACTTTGCTTCGAGGTTGGCCAACGAAGGTTCGCACCTGAATCCATACGTCGTCCGGTATCTGCTTCTGCTCGATCAACCCTCTCACGAAACCAAAGTCGGTGTCACTGGCTGCGGGATAGGCGACCTCGATCTCCTTCACCCCAACCTCAATGAGCTTCTTGAAGAATAGAGTCTTTTGCGGAATAGACATTGGGTTGGCTAGGGCTTGGTTGCCGTCACGGAGGTCGGTGGACAGCCATATGGGTGCCTTGGTGATCGTTCGAGACGGCCATTGTCGATCCGGGAGGTTTATAGGGGTGTAGGGCTGGTACTTCTGCGAGGGGTCCTTGCTGTAATGGAGTGATGGGAGGTTAATGCCGAGGAAAGCCGACCAATATACTCGGCGAAGACGTCGTGCGTTGCAATGACTTACAGCATTGGCATGATGGGCGGACGAGCAGAATCAAATGAAACAACAACGAAGAGAGGTGTGAGGTGGGTCTAAGAAACGGAAGCTGGGCAATGGGTGTTGTACAAAAGAAAAATGCAATGGTGGGTTAAAAAGTTACGAAAGGGGATGTTTGTGAGTCAAAGAATTTCCAAGCGAAGAGTGTGGGGAAAGCGTGTGTACCTTGTGATTAGATAACCATGTGGCCACTCCGGGAAATTTCGGCACGACAAATTGGAATGCCGATCGGGAAGGAAACTCCGGGGTGGACTCCACTTGACTCCCAATGATCGATGGCGTGATGCATCATCATGATAAACCTCGGAGTTCAAGGCACCGGGGGATGTTTTAGTGCTATTGCCGAGGCCCTTCGCCGGCACTGAGATACCCGGTCACTGGGCGCCGGACATTCGATTCTTTTTGTCCTACAAAGTTATAATTAGTAAATTCGCAACTCCTTTGGGGGGGAAATAGTCACCTACACTCGGTAAAGTGTCCTGAAAAGAACCTCATGGGTTCCAACGACCGGGTGAACGTGCAATTTTTTACGGCAGTTAACTCCCCGAGGTTGACAGGAGCAGCGCAGGAGGATGGCAACAGATCAAATTGGGGACGATTTCGTATAGGCTTGTGATTTGCATCCGTGTTGCACGACAGGATGTGGGGGTTGGAAAGGTGTGTTGTCGGATTCGGATTGTGGTTGAAGGGGAATGTGACATTCAAAGAGGTCCCCCGGTTCGCCGCTTCAAGTTGTCCAAAGTTCCGGCCAACGTCACCTTTCATTGTTCCTCAACCCCTCAGCGACCGCAACATCCCGATATCACCTCTGTTTCGACCTCCGCTAACTCTTTCAGCAATCCTTCGTCTTTATATTGTCACATCCTGCGTGTTGCAATGCAGGAGAACAACCAAGCGGCTCGATGGTTGGATGAATGATGAAACGCGGAATCGCTCTTTGTTAACGGATGGACGGGAGTTCGATGGCGTCCTACTTGCAATTATCAGCCCGTCGCATCATTAATAGCGTGGTTGTCTTTGTCGCCGTCCTTCCCCTTCTCCCCCCTCTTCCTTGTTCTCTCGTCGTGCAGACCGCCCGAAACATGATCCTCCCTTCCTCGGATATCTCTTATTGGTCTCCCGATTCCTGTGCAAGCCCTTTTCCGTCGATGGAAGTCGAAGATTTCGACTTCTCCCCCGCCACTCTAGGTTACCCAGCGCCTGAGGAAGGCCCCAAGACCCCTCCAAGGACACGAGTAAGTGTACATACTCATTCTACTGCAAACTCCTGAAACTTATGCCGTCCTCTTTCAGTATCGCGACGCCACCGCTAGTCCATCCACTCATGGCTGTGGACCGAGCCCAAAGAAAAGGGGCCTGTATGTCAATGTAAGGATAGGACCATGTCAATAGTGTCTAAAACTGACGCGAAATTCGCTTCCCTAGCCTCGTTGGCCGTCCCGAAAGTACGTCGCTGCAACACCAGACGTCGGACCCTCCCTCAAAGACCTAGGGCATTTCGCAGCTCCTACCCCATCCCCTCCTAGAGTTCCTCGTCAATCTCACCTCCCAGAAATCAGAAGCCGACGATTCAACCCGCTTCACTGGTCGACGCGCTCTGGCACCCCCGGCACATCAGCGACGAAGCGTTCGTCGATTGCCCACCTCATCCGGTCGTTCGGAGGCATCAAAGTGGAGAAGAAGACGAAGAGAACCAAGCTTCATTCTAATGAGTTGGAAACTGTTGCTGCTACAGCGGCCGGCTCTGCCACAGACTTGGCTGGGGATGTTGGCTGGAGTCCGCTCCGAAGAGCATGGAGGCGTACGACACCCAACAGCACCTCCAGCCCACCTCTTCCACACCCCTTGGATAGCTCCTCTACCTCCTCGCAGTCGCCCGGGTCCGTCGCCGCTCCATCTCTGAATCGTCAAGACTCCGATGAGGGCCTTGGTGGCTCGTTCGTCCTTCTCCCGTCTCCGGTCATTGATGGAGATGGGAATGCGAGTTCATCGATGTTCGGAGATCACTACGAAGATGAAATCGAAGCCGAGGCTAAGAACCAGGCGATTATTGGGAGACTGGGTCGGACGCTGGCTGAGCGACTCGGTGGCGGGTTGAGGAGTGGTGCTAGGAAACATCTGAGAGCAGGGCTATATACCTAATGAAAGTAATTGATCACAATATCTCTCTAAGGTCGTAGTTTGGCAGAGCGATTCACTTGTCGGCTTAGGTGCCTAGAACCTAATGGAAAGCGGCATAAAGGACCAAACTTTGCTGAGAGATGTTCGTTGGAGATGATTTCGTCCGTCAATATGATGCAGTTTGCATTCAGAGCATGCTCCTAGGCTAGTGAAGACGTTTTCGGCGTGCTTGAGGTCGGTGACTAAGGTCGGGTTCGGTGTGCGGAAACGTCGGAAGTGGTCCCGGCACCTACGCCTCGCCATGACAGTTCCGTCACGGAGGTCGGTCAGCTCATCAGTCCAAAAGGGTTTTGAGTGGTAGCTAGGGCGCCGTATGGGAACCGTTTGGTCCGCTACCTCCGTGAGGATTTCGCGCATTGCCTTCGCTGCCTGGTCGAGTAGACTTTGGTCTGGTTCTGGGGTTCTGAGCGCTTGTAGGGTCCGGATGTGGCGCATTCTCGCGGCCGCTACCGCTTTGCAGAAACGGTCCTTCTTGGCGTTTTTCCATGTCTTTCGACCCGTTTCGGCGATCGGTGCAGAGCCGTGATTGATGGTCCATTTGATGGCGCCGTGGTCCGATCCGTATGACCAGTCGTCATCGATTGCCCAGTCCCGCACGGTGTCGGCGTCGTCGGCCGGGTAGTTTATGAACGTGAGGTCGATCGTGCTCATGGAGCGACCGCAGTGCGAGTGGAAGGTGGGTTCGTCCGGTGGGTTCATTATGGTGAATCCGTGGTCGTCGAGCCACTCGACCGTCTCTTCTGCTTCGCTGTTCGTAGGTATGTCCCGGCTGGGCTCCCACAAAGGGTGGCGGAGGTTCCAGTCGCCCGTGAGGATCACGGGTGAGTTTACGGGGAGGTTGAGATGGCGGAGCCGTTAGCTTGTTCTCGTGTTGTTGTCTGAGGGATCGTTGTAGACATTGACGATGAGTGTTGTCGGGAAGTTACCCTGCCGCAGTTCAAGAACCTGGAGATCGAGGTCGTTGGCTAAATCCGCGCGGAGCGTAATAGAGAAATCCGTCCTCTTTTTCCTGGCATATGCCAGTACTCGAGGGCGCATATCTGGTGCGATAGGGTGACTTGGGAGTATCGGTTGCCATGCCATGGTTGATGGTTCGGCATACGTGGTCTCGGTTATTTTTACCCATGAGGGTTCTTGGATTAGGAGGAGATCGAAGTACGGATTAGCATGCATTAAGAGATCGTGTAGAGTAGAATTCCTTCGATTCGTGTTGAGTTGAAGGATTCGGATTGGGCGAGTGTTCTTGGATTTGTGTCTCATTGCGCGTTGGCTTCTTCAACGCTCGGTTCGACTTCCATGTCGCCTTCGGTGCTTGTGTCGGCTTCAGAGGTCTTTCGACTCTTTTTGCCTTTGGGGACAGGCTTTTTCCCCTTTCACTTTTGGCCACCTTGGGATTCGCTATTGTTGTGGGCGTTCGTGGCTCGCGTTCCTTGCTGGAGTGCGGATGGGTTGTCGATTCCACTGAGCTCGGGTTTCGGGTTGCTAGCTTTGGCCTCCGTTCTTGCTTTGCAGCGGCGATTGTCGGCCGTATGTGGGTCTCCGCAGTTGGCGCACTTTGCCGGGTGGTGCTCGCACGGGAGCGTCGACGCACGCACTGGTTGCATTTGTGGTCCATGGTAAGGTGGGGACCGGCGCAAATCGCGCATGAGGCGGTTTCGCGGCAGTTCATGGTGCCATGCCTGTACGAGTTACACTTTCTGCTTTGGCGGATCAGGGCCCTTTGGCCGTAAAAAGAGGGGGTAAGGATAGTGCCCTGGAAAAAGATAGAGACCGTCCGCTTCGATTGTATCTCGGCGGCGAGAGCTTCTGATTTCAGGGATATAATGATCGGTGCGCGATACAGTTGCCCCAACTTTTCCCTAGAAACTGCCCACTTGGGGAGCTCGGCGAAGTCTTCTTTCTTGAGGAGTCCTTCGTTTGAGCTTACGAGATTTTCTAGGAGGGCTTTCCGTTGTCGATGATGTTGTTACCCCAGTCGCGGGTTGGAGCTTTGTTTAGTTGGATCCGGTGGTAGGGTATTTCGGGTTGGGCTTCACAGGTGGTATTTGGTTTGCACCCTGGGTAGCATGCCAGTGCTTGCGTTGTCAGGTGGTTTGCATATTGAAGGAGTTCGTCCCCCGTGGTCGGTTCGGATGCATGAACGGCTAGGTGACCTCCCTTTGTGTGTGTGTGACTGCTTTGACGCGTACGGTTTCTGGTGCGCTGGAGCCCTTCAGGGCCGTATTGAACGCTTCGGTGAGCTCTTGGGGGGAAGTTTGCTGGTAGTGAGGCCACGATGGGTCGAACTTGAGGATGACCCTGCATGAGTGGTGACTGTGGATAAGTGCACCGTCTCCTTCGGACATAATATGTTAATTCCGCCAATGAAGATGTCGAGTGGGAGGCCGTCGAATTACGTCCACGTGACAGACGTCCATCTCAAAGATCGAATTTTCGAAAGAGGTACCACGCCTGCAACTAGACTCGCCAGTTCCGATTACAACACTCATTCCCACAAACCACTCTGCTGTTGTCTCACCACTTCGGACCGTTCTCAAAAAACCACCGAATTTTGACGTAACATGGTCTCCCTGTTAATGCTCCTTCGTCAAGGTCTTCTTCGCCTTCACGCATCCTCACATCATTCCATGACAGGCTCGTCTCCGAGAGTCAATACCCTCGAGCCGCCACCGAGGTATCCGAAGAGCCGTAAAACCGAGCATCTCGACACATACCACAATAAAAATGGCGAAGTCAAGGCCTTAGACCCCTATAACTGGCTCGAACAAGACACGGAAGAACGGAGCGTCTGGCTGGATGGTACGTTGTTCCGCTGAGAACGCCCGTCTCCGTCTGATTTTGCTCCCCCACCACAGACCAAGCGAGCCTTACTCAGACTTTTATCGGAAACTTCGAACATAGAGAGAAGATCAAATCCGAGCTCACCAAAAACTGGGATTTTAGCAGGGTAAAGATGAGCGCTCGCAAATTGCTCACTGAAAGTGGCGATTAAGAGGCTCGACGGTGACTGACCCTTGATACTTTGCCGCCCGCAGTTCAGTTATCCACGGCTAGCTAAGGACGGGAGATGGTACTGGAATTACAACTCTGGTCTTCAAGCGCAATATATTCTCTATCGCTCAAAGACCTCCGAATTACCAAAATTTGACGTAGGTGGTGACGAAGGACCAGAGGCGCAGGCGGAGGCGGAGGTCTTCTTTGATGTATGTGGCGCGGGGACGTTGCCCCGTTCATCTGGGTCCCTAACCGCCTTTTTCTACTATAGCCAAATTTGTTAGTGGAGGACGGGACTGCCTATTTAGCCACTTCCGCTTTCTCCAAGGACGGAAAGTACTTTGCTTATGGCATCTCGCTCTCGGGATCCGACTTTTTCACAATATACGTGCGCAAATCGTCAAAACCATTCAACAAACGCCCCGAAGGAGGATTCCTAAACGATCCGGATCGCCTACCCGACATAATTCGTTTCGTGAAGTTCTCCACCATTGTATGGACTCATGATTCAAAAGGCTTTTTCTACCAAGTAATTTCAATTTTGACTACGCGCGTTCCCGCCAAATATTGATCGCCGTACTCCTGTTTCAACAGCGTTTCCCAGAGAGGGCTGAACATGGATCAGCGGCAGATGACAAGGCCGGCACTGAGACGACATCTGATGAGAATGCAGCTATCTACTATCATGTTCTTGGCACCGATCAATGTAAGGCACATCCAAACCATTCCACTGCTAAGCTCGCGCTAAGTCTTCGTTTTTAGCGCAAGATATCCTAGTCTACAAAGACGAGCAGAACCCTAGCTGGCTCTTTGGAATCGGAAGCTCGGAGCCAGATGGGCGGTTTATTGAGCTGTATATCAGCAAAGATCCTTCTCATGTGAGCTTCAATTCGGTTTCGCCCGAACTTTTCGAGGAATTGACTCCGACACCCGCCAATGAATCTTGCAGAAGAACAAGCTGTACCTGGCTGAGTTGGGAACAGATGGAGATATCCCTTCGAAAGTGGGCAATTTGAAATGGCATAAGATCGTGGACAATTGGGATGCCGAGTTTAGCGTGTAAGGCCTCTCCCCGTTCATTTGAGCCGCCTTAACAGTGGATTCGCAGCGTTTCGAATCACGACAGGAAGCATTTTGTCATGACAGATAAAGACGCCCCAAGAAAGAAAGTCGTAACGTTCGACATGCCCGAAGGTGACCCATCCGACGACCAAGCACCCGTCCAGTTTGAGGAGTTTATTCCTGAAGACAAGGATGGAGGAATTCTCAGTAGCATGTCACCAGTAAATGGCAAAGCATTTGTAGCACAATACTCTCGAAACGTACGTATCCCTTAAGCTTATCTGCTGGACTGAATCTCAGAAACGCCCCGTTAGGTTTGTGACGAGTTATACGTTGTCTCGTCAACTGGCAAGTTCAATCGCTTGGATCCCAACTTCGTTGGCACCCTGTCCGCAGCCCCGAAGCAAGAAGACGATTTCTTTTTTGCTACTTTCTCTGGGTTCAACAACCCAGGTGTCATTAAACAATTCAGATTCAAAGAGAAGAACGTTGACAGTTTTGAGGGCCACACCTGGACGAATTGGAGAGAGACCCAAGTCAAAGGTCTCCTGGCTGATGAGTTCAAAACGAAGCAAGTCTGGTATAAGTCGAAAGACGGCGTTGAGGTTCCAATGTTCATTGTTTGGCACAAGGACACGCCTCTCGATGGGACTGCTCCTGCGATCCAATACGGCTACGGTGGCTTTAGCTATACGATGCGCCCGTTCTTCTCTGTTTCTTTCTTAACGTTTGTTAAAGCGTTCAAGGGTATTTTAGCTGTTCCTGGTATTCGAGGCGGCGCCGAGAAGGGCGAGCAGTGGCACTTGGACGGAATTAGAGAAAACAGAGTCAAGGTGTACGATGATTTCATCTACGCGACGTAGGGACTTTTCTACTCCTTTTGGTCTCAACCCCCATCGACTGAATCCGGTGCTTTTCAATCTCTTTCAGGAAATATTTGGTCGATAACAAGTACGCTGCACCTGGAAAGGTCGCTATCAACGGTGGCTCCAATGGAGGTACCCTCGTTGCCGCATCCATTAACCGTGCAGAACAAGGCACTTTCGGAGCGGCTATCGCTGATGTTGGGGTCATGGATCTTCTTAAAGTAGATGCTTCGTTGGATTGCTTACCGCGTTTTACTGAGCTTTCCTATACCCGCAGTTCCCACAATTTACGATTGGTGCTGCTTGGGTGCCAGAATACGGTGACCCGCGCGATCCAAACGACTTCGACTTTATCAAGGCCTACTCGCCCCTTCACAACGTACCAAACTTCAAGGAAAAGGCACTGCCTCCCACCATTCTCTTAACAGCCGACCGTAAGCTCGAACGATCCTTCTGGTGCTTCACGAATTCACCGACTGATTTGAAATGGCAAAAGATGATGATCGGGTCGTTCCATTGCACACCTTCAAGCACATTGCAACGTTACAACACGAGCAACACGACAACCGAAACCCAATGCTTCTCCGAGTCGAGAGAAAAAGCGGGGACGGAGCTGGAAAGAGCACTGCGAAGGCTATTCAAGAGGCTACGGATAAATGGAGCTTTGTCGCAGCCGTGTTGGACCTTTCGTGGAAGGGGGAATAACTTGGAGGAGTCTGTAACCTCTTGGACATGCCCATTCGCGCATGGAAGCCACCGGTATGTAGGAAGATGGACATCTTGCCGTCGCCCGCATGGTCGCGTCCCAGAGGTTCAGCGGCTCCGGAAACGGGACCTCGAGAAGGGGTCCAAATTACCTAGAGCAGCCCACGTAGATTCCGATAGATGTTTCTTGACTCTCTAAGAACGTGAGGTGGAAGAGAGGAAACTCCTAGACACCTCTTACATCTTAAGTGCATCAGCCCGATACTTAGATTGGGGATATCGCCGCTCGATCAGCATATGCGAGAAAGTCTTCGACAAGCCGCGAGGAGTTTAATTGGAAAAGCGCTTTAGTTTAAGCGTATGAACCGTGACGCTACAGGCGGCTCGGGGTAAGTTGAAAGGCGTGACCGGCAAGCAGTACGAGATCAAAGAATACACAGCATTCGATCGGAGCGTGAAGCGGCGTACGCGCTGCGAGTCTCGTGGAATTGAGTCTGGATGGGTGTAAAAGGACGGTATGGGGTGCCGATGCGGACGAAGATATTATATTTACCGCCAGTGGCTCGAAAGCCGTTTTGAGTGCTGCTAATGCATTCGAGAGTGGACAATAAACACCTTTTGTACGTTCTCTCGGCTCGGAGTTTCGGTTCCGATTTTACTCCAGTGTTGAGATTCAGGTGCTTTTCGTATCTAATAACTGAAAGAAGCCGCCTTTGCTCCCATTGAATGACATGCTCGACGGTTTGTCGTCGTCGCACGCAATTTACTATGTATTCTGCACTTCGCGAAACACCGACGGTTCTGTGCCCGACCCGGATACGCCAACATCACACAGACAGCGACAAAATTCAACTTGAATGAGCCCATACACTATGTCCTCGGAAGCTGTTGGAGAGGTCAGGGAGACTTACAGTGATTTCCCGAATAGTGAAGAGGCCTAAGGATAGGTGGATGACATGCTACCTAGTACAACTGTGGTATCTACCCCCTGCTCCACTGTACACAGCAAATCAGCCGCTTTTCCTTTCCTGTGAGCGCTCCTCGTTCCTCTAGATCCGTTAACGAGATTCTCCTTGACGTCGTAGTTCCCAATACATATCCTCCAACGGATAGGCATGGCGTCTCGATTGGTCCCCGCTACTGACGGTGATCTTCTCCAGGCTTGGGCATATTGTGACGAGGAAAGTGACGAGTGCAGGAGAGACGTCGTCGAGACAGTCCAAGCCGCTGAAAATTTCGATGCACAACGTCTTGAGCATTCGGAATGGGCTGCAATTTGCGGAGACTGTCGCGTTTGTGTTGAAGTCTTTCATGTCTACCGTAATCCGAAGGTCGACGAGATGGATCAAATGCCTTGCCAACGCCGTGAGCCCCCAAATTGGGAACCCGGGCCTTCTTTCCGTCTCCTGCCATAGGTGGAGACTCTGGAGCCGAGCGCCCAGAGGAAGGATCTCCTCCAAACCCTCCATCGACATTTCCACGAACTTGAGACGATCTAGGTGAAGTTGGAGCAACCCCCTCCATGAAAGAACTTATCGAAAGACTTCAGTCGAGAACTCCTGGAAGAAGGCGAGGCTGAGGGATGATAAGTGAGGCGTCCGTGCTTGGAGGCGGTTCAATTTCATGATTGCGTCCTCCTCCGCCGACCATGTGAGGTCGAGGTCGACATCCCTGAGGGAGGGCATCGTACTCCGTTCTATGATGTCCAGGAAATAAGGGACCCGCCAATTCACCACTCGCAATGACTCCAGCTCTGGAAATATGGCGCGAGTTTCCTGTCCCTCTGTTGTCTGTCCGGGGCCTCGGTAGCCAACTTGGATGAAACTAAGCGTTCGTAGCCTAGGACAGGCGGCGGCAATGTGAAACCAATTGTCTCTTTGAAATGCGTGCTTGTATCGGAGTTGCTTTAGCTGTGAGAATTGTGAGAGATCGGGCGGAGGAAGCGCTCGTCGCATAAGCATGAGGGAGGAGATTTGAGAACGAGGGTTGAACCAAGTAAGGAGATCATCTTGTGCTGATTGTTATTGCCGGGAGTGGAGCCGAGATTCACCGAATTCAGAGCAGAGCCGAACGCAAGGGAAAGGGTTTCGCTTTGCTCGGCCCTGGGTTTAACGATAACGGAACTTATCTTGGGAAGTAACCGCTCGCCATATGCTGCCTCCAACCGTCGGATAATGTCGATTGACGATGAATCGAGGGAAATGTCAAGGACAAGGTATCGAACTTTGTGCGAATAGAACGTGACTTGTGACCAATGTGAAGCCGATATCGCATCAAAGGTGGTTTGTATCCTCTTACCCTGATAGTCCTCTTGAATAAGAGACAATGGAAAAAGAATGAGAAATCACCAGCCCGTGAGGAGGATCCTGTTTTTCTACGGGAGCCAGGAGTTTAATAATGGTCGTCATCGCCACATGATGCGTCCCCCAGAGGACCTCTGCCGACCACGTCCACCACAGTTGGCAAACCAGGCAGCAGGTCACGAGGGGTACCCTGTCAAGATGGCCCAAAACGAGACTCAGTAGCTCGGGAACATCTAATGGCGATGGAACCGTAGTTTCCTGCTTGATGCACTGCATGGGTGTTGGCTGCGGATAAGTGCGGCGTCTCCCTCGGACATAAGATGTTAATTCCGCCGAGGGGGCAGCGTAGAGAACAACCACCCGAAACGCAACATCATCACGTCATCGTGGACAACGAACATCAGCAGGAGTCCGTATCTAGGTTGAATAGTTGATCTAACCTCTCTACCTACTCGATCAAAAGGAACAGCATTACCCGAAGTCATTTCGACCCACAGGAGAACCGAGCAGCAATCTTTTTGCAATTGGATGCTATGCGAACAACTGTCACGAGGTTGTTAGCCTCTCAGAAGCCCCAAGAACATCAAATTGCTTTAGAAGAGATGGACAAGTCCTTGCTTCTTGTCAAGAAATGGGCCCACGAAAACGGAGAATTGACGAACACCATGCAAGCCGAAATCACCAAGATGAAAGTCCAACGCAACGCTGCGGTTCCTATCCACACTCTTCCAAGTGAAATCCTCACCTGCATATTTCTAATATGCCTTATACCGACATCCTGGAGCCCTAATAAAAACATCCGGTTGAGGTCCATGTGCTCTGCCTGGAAAACCTTCCGCGAGAACGGTTCTCTCTTCTGGCCCAAACTCCGTTCAAAATACTGTAGTGTTCCGTTGCTACCGGGCCATTGGTGACACCGGGACACGTCTCATACCGGGGCAAACGTACCGGGGGGACGGAAGAATTGGTCGGGACAAGAGACATAGCGTCAGCGGAGCGGTCGAGTTGGAAGGAAGGACCGGATGGCTTGCCAGGGACAAGCCCGGAACCGTTTTGGATCCCCTCACAAAGAAAATCTAGGAGATTCAACTTGCCATCCTCACGTCATTCTACCCCATTTACGAAAGCGTGCCTGCCGACAGGTTAAAGCAGGTTTCAAGATGACGTTGTGGCGTCGCAATTAAGTGGCTGGAAGCCGCCACCTTTCCCAACAATCACGCCCAGTACGGTAGACGGATCGTCCGCGGTTGAATTCACTTCGCGCGCGCGCGTCTCACCCCTCCACTATGTCACCTTCCCATCACCCCCACTACAAATGGCTTTACAGGACATTCAAGCTCGCATAAATATTCTATAGATGGCCCCCTCATTAGCTCCAAAATAGTGCAAAAATGGGGGGAGGCAAAAAAAAAGAAATTCGGGTATAAATGTCCGGTATTGCCGATTAACCCCGCATGCCGAAACTCGAGTGACGCGAACGTTCAAGGGTTGCTGATAAATGGAAAGACTCTCTCACATCGCTCTCGCTCTCAGAAGATGCAAAGCTGGCGTCGACGCATCGCCGTCAGGGCTCAGAGAAATCCCGTCGTCGTTATAGAGAATAGCGGAGATAGCAACCTCGGCATAAATAGATGGTTCCGGACCATTCTGTACAATATTTACGGCATTTATGATCAATATTACTAGATTAGTGTGTGCTCAATTGACCATATCCAAGTCTACAAGATACTGATTTAGCTATCCACCCATTTATCAGGAACTCCAACATGCCGCTCCATGTTCGGCACGCGGGGTTAATCGGCAATACCGGACATTTATATTCGAATTTATATATATTTTTGCCTCCCCCCATTTTGGGCCATTGTGTACCTACTGAGAAGGACATCTCTGAACTATCTACGCAAGTTTGGGTGGATTGTAAAGTCATTCGTAGTGGGGGTGAAGGGAAGGTGACATAGTGGAGGGGTGAGACGCGCGCGCGAAGTGAATTCAACCGCGGACGATCCGTCTACCGTACGCCCAGCTCCGTCCTTCCATCCACCCACCGTCATCCGTTTTCCGCAAAATCTCCACCACTAGATTATCCTCTTACATCTATACCCAGACCATTTGAATGTTTAGCAGGATGGAAAGCTCAAGCAAGGGAACAGTTCAGATTCACCCGAGAAAGATTATTTTGAATCCGAGGCTGAAATCTGGCCTGAAGACGAACACAGCTATCCTTAATAGTACAGCTAGCGGTTACTTTGTATATTTTTAATGATTCTTAGCTCATTGTATCGGTATTTCAGCTTATATAGAGGAAGTCGAGCTTTGACGTAATCGGGAAACCTTTCGGTAAATAGCGGGCGGGACATTTGTCTCGAGCAAGAAACGGGACATCCGCTAGCAATGGACACTACAGTATGTGCCATAGGCTCTCACGCTCGATCCGCGCCTGGAGATTCGTTCAAGCTATTTGCGAAGAAGGGCGTTCCGAGAGATGGACTTTTTGTCAAAAAGAAAATCAAACAAGTCCGTGACTAGATACAGAGACATTCTCGATGCGGTTGAGTGAAACTGTTCACTCCCCAAGTATGGTATGCAGCGGATGAAATACAGAAAGAAAGATCGCGACGGCCGCACAAAGATTAAGAACGAGAAGAGGCAATATTGAACATATAGTTAAAAGCCTCTTTGGTCATGTCCAGAGACAGAGCAGGATTATCATCGACGATTCCATTGTGTCCAGCTGGGATGGTCGGGACTTCGGAAAGCACAGACCTGACTAAGCCATTGCGTCGTGGCTCTAAAAGGAGTAAGAAGACTCACGGAAGAGAATACAAAGCCTTGATAGACACTAATTCCTCCTGCCAATGGCACCAACGTCCGTCCGGATCTCGAACATGCTTCGCATTAGCCTGAGGGGAAGGGGTTAGCAGGTACAAAACTATCTCACAAACGGAGATTTCCAAACCTGGATACGGCGGGAAATACCATCCACTTCCGACACGAACTCGTCAAACACCTTGCGCAAGTCTCCACGTTTCTTATTTATCTCCCAGGGATCTTTCCAGGCCATTGTGTCATGAGCGAAAAGCTTAATGGTGGGCGGACCGAATGCGTGCAGGACGATGATTGATTCATCGCATGTAACGTCACTTTGCGAAATGGTTCGAACATGCTGTAGATAGTGATATAGCCCTTCAAAGAGGCTTGTTGGGATGCTAGAGAGCGGAATAAGTTAATTCGAGTCGAGCCAAAGGATTATCGCGAGACCCACGTACTCCCAATTCGCAGCCCCAACCTCACACTCTCGTTCCCAACCTTGTGAGAAGTCAAGCCGAAGCTTCCTTATTGTCTGCTTCAAGGCTTCCGGGAGCCGAGGACCTCGCAGAGCACGTTCACAGCTCCCTGCGGCGGCGAATCTGTGTTCCCAAGGAGCGTTGTCATCCATGATCACTTGTTGGACGCTCCGTAGCATGTCAATAAGGATCTTTCCGAGGTCTGGATCGTCGCTGTAGTTTGGCCCAACCAAAACATCGAATGCCTTCATTAAGATCACAGTCGCATGTTCCGTGTCCCTAACGGAACCAAGGTGCATTGTCAGTCCACTAGGGCAGGTCGGGGTCCATGCATGCTCACTAACCCTCTGTAGGCCTTCCTTAGAGAATCAAGTGAACTGAAGTTGATCTGTCCCAACCGAGGAAGGTTGGAAACGATGAACGACAGGACGCAGAGCAGCCTCCAATCTGTTGGAGGCTTTTGGCCGTTATAGCAGGTCATAATGTAATCTTGGAAGCTATTGAGAGGAATCTCTAGAGGCGGGAAGTAGCTGTAGAGCTGGAGTATCGCAAACGCGAGGGTGCTTCGAATGAGGGAGTTTGGAGATTCCGGGATTCGTGGGCCTGGGATCACGACTGATGCTTCCCGGAGATCACGCATTGCCCACAAAAAAGTATTAGGAAATTCGCTGAATTGAATTTCGAGAAAGAGCACGATGTGGGCCTCGGCAGCGCAGTAAAGTCGTTGGACCCCCTCCGCAAATTTGATCTGATCCTGACCTCGGAGCTGCAACGTTTGGGAATATGAATTTCGGAGTTGGATTGTGAAGCGCTCCTGAAACGCGTCGTCACTCCACAAATGTTTCATTTGGGTGAGAGTTGTGATGCCGAAGATGTTCGCTGTAGCGCTAAGAAGAGTAGCGGGGTCATCGGATGTACAAATGGTCCGTTGGAGAGCGATGACCTGGAGAGACTCGGGGCTTTCCTCCGTTCGACCGTGTACTAATACGTACAACCATGGTCTTAGAGAAAACGAGTTAATGTGGTCCCACGTTAACCCTTTGACCGTGTCTAGAGCTGAGGGTATTTTGCGGGCGCTCCAAAAGAGCATGTGTGAGAGGGGACTGTAGAATGGACAGAACTTGTCCCAGACAGTGCAGAGTGCGCTGCCAACGAAAAATGCGAGACCAATGTACAGGGGTATTCCGACGATCACGGAGATTGCAGGGCTGAGGTGGTGAAGGTAGAGGAGGAGTGATACGCAGAAGATAATGAGACCGATTTGTAGGAGGGACGGAAGGACATCGTCCAAGATGGGCTTAAGTTGCCACCGTTCGGCTCCGAGGTACCGCTTGAGCTGGTCCCACCGCTGTCGGTCTGGACCACCTCCACTACGCTTGCGATAGTAGACGAGCCATTGCCTACCCAGAACTGCCAGGAAGGAGGAGATAATTGCAAATGCTAGGCTCAACGAGAAGAGCGCGTTGATAGCGAAGATGTTGGTGGCAGGGGTGAACTCCGCGGAAGGAAGGGCGGAATTAGTGGGAATGCTGTCGTTCCTCCCTGTGACCAATTGGATTAGAATCGCATTGTTTTGGGCAAGCAAAGTGTTGGTGTCGTCAGCGGGGTCGGCGGACAGGAGAGGAAGGGTGAAGGCAAGGAATGCGGTATTGACACCTGCGAAAAGACCAGCCTGCATGTTGTGGCAGGTGCTTAGGGAATCGTTAGCATACATCAGAATGAAATGGCTTACGAATATTAGCATCCCGTCCAGCTGCTCCTTTAGGCCTGTCACCAAATCTTCATCGATCTCATCTGCAAGGGCATCGTAGCAGCGGTAGAATTTGCCGCCGTCTTGACCGAAGTCTTCCGTTGGGTCGGGAATTTCGAAGACTGGAGCATTGAGGGGGTTTGGGACAGTAGCGTCCATCCAATTTGTCGCTGAGTTGCCGTTTATTTGACTGGGAGGTGGGAGAAGATCGAGTGAGGGTTGGGGCTTGCCTGCTGGCGATCTGTGACGTCAGTCGCCATTGGGCCACGCCGGAATTACCGGTCCGGTGCGATTACCGCGTCAATTCGAGTTGAAGCTCACATCAAGCAAAACAGCGGCTATATATCTTTCGAATTTTCCTGACTTGATTTCGTAAAGACTTGTCATCTATTGGGGGTTGGAAAGGTGTGTTGTCGTATTCGGATTCTGTACGATCGGGTGTGACATTCAAACAGGTCCCCCGTTTCGCCGCGTCAGAGTTGCCCCAAGTTTCGGCCACTGCCGCCTCTCACTAATATTGTTCCTTGACCTCTCCAGTGACCGCAACTTCCCGAAATCACCTCTGTTTCGAGCTCCGCAAACCCTTCCAGTAATATCTTGTCTTTCTATTGTCACATCCTGCGTGTTGCAATGCAGGAGAACAACGATACGGCTTGACTTTTGGATGAATGATGAAACACGGAACCACTCTTTGTCAACATGTATTCGATGGAGTCTTACTTGCAATTATCAGCCCGGTCACATCATTAATAGCGTGGTTGTCTTTGTCGCCGTCCTTCCCCTTCTCCTCCCTCTTCCTTGTTCTCTCATCGTTCAGACCACCCGAAGCATGGTCCTCCCTTAAGCCACCTATAGATATCCCGTTCCTGGCTGAGACGATCCCTGAATCGCAGGCTCGCCATTAGTTTGATCTGCTGCGATGCAGGCCTTCGGGCAACAATATAAGCTTTCGACGATGGGAAAGCTTTGACAAGAGGCAGCAAGTTTATTTAGGGTCAATGAGGATAGGACTCAGCGAGCACCGTTCTAGATGTGGGGGGTTTTAATCAATGCAGGAATAACGGAGTAGATGGGCGGTCGTTGCAAATGCGACAAATGACAGAGACTTTTACTGCGTGCAACACAGGAAAGTAGGAGTACAAAGGGATAGCCGAGACAGAGCAGTCAACTAATCTCAAGAATGAAAAATATCTGAACACGAAGTCCTGCATGAAAATGTGTTTATCGCGGAGATGAAAAAGGTAATGAAGAAGTTTGAACCAGCATGCTCTTGTGAGTTCGAGTGGGGGGAGAGTCGGTAATGTGCTATTATGTCGCGTTTGACGAATCATTGATAGGATTGAGGTATCGCTGGAGGGTGTTCCAGCCAGATTCAGGTGGGTCGGAGCTAATCAGAGATACGGTGGGATGAGAATCGAGCTCATCGGAGACGGGCAACGATTCGAACGACGACTCACAAGATAAAATATAGAGCCTTCATTGATAGTGGATCCTCGTTCCAGTGACACCAACGTTCGTCTGGATCACGGATTCGCCCGGAATTATTCTAGGGAATATCGGGATGAGAAGATATATTGAGAGAGGTGAGAATAAGAGGAGATCCAGACCTGGATTTGAGAAGAAATACTATCGGTTTCCAACACAAACTCGTTGAAGGTCTTCCGGAATGAGATACGCTTCCTACATGTCTTCAACAGAGAGTCCGAGACCCATTCCGAGAGTGGTTCATGGGTGTAAAGCTTTCGTATAGGTGGACCAAATGCTTGCAAGACATCGATATACTCATGGTACGTAGGGTCAATTTGATGAATGCTTCTGAACGTTGCCAAATACTGCTCTAGCATGTGAAGTAACCTTGCCGGAATGCTGGGAAATGGAAAGTCCCGTGAGCACGTCAAAGTTGCACCACCGACAACAGCCGACCACCCACTCGCGTTCCACAGCCCAAAGCGTAAACTCTTGCTGCCAAACTTGAGCCAAGTCTCTCCGCATCTTCCGTATTCCCTGTTGTACTGCTTCTCCAAGTCGAGGGCTTCGCATCGTCCTCTCGCATATCTCCAACAAGGTGATTTTGTGCCGTAAGGTGATGCCTAACTGGGTCTGGTCATCGATGATGATTTGATTGATACCGCGCACCATGTTGGTCAAGATGCGGTCGCATTCCACGAGGTCTTCGCACTCTCGCTTAACCAGGATATTCAAGGCTCGCTCTAAGGCTGTGATTCCCTGCTCTACATCACTGTTTTTTTTGGAAAACTGTATCAGTTGCACGAAGCAGATCATCAAATTCATCATAGACGGACCCTCTGTAAATCCTCCGCAGTGATTCAATTGACGCGTCATTTATGAATCGCAGAGTGCGGAGGTTGGGAATGACCCATGTGATGACACAAAGAAGCCTCCAATCACCACGGTTGAGGGTATCCGAGTACTTGATTATATGGCTGTGGAATCTTTTGATGCTCTCATCCGACGGAGGGTACGTTGAAAATTGAAACAGTGCGAATCCGAGAGTTGTTCGAACCATGGAAGTCGAGGAATCCGAGGACCCGTGGCCGGGGCTTAGAACAGATGTTTCACGGGCTTTTTGCACTTCCCGCATGAGACCGGGATAGTCTCTCCAGCTGGTATGCAAGCAAAGCATCATATGAGCGGCTGCACAGAAGTACAACTGTCTCGCTGCCACCGCAACATTGCCCTGACTGCGAATTCGCAGTTGTAACATGCGGGTGTATGAATTGCGGAATTGGTCAAGGAAGCGTTCTTGGAAAGCGTTGTCGCTCCAGAGTTGATCGATTTGGCCGGCGTCTGTGATGGTGAAGATGTTGGACGTGGCGTATAGAAGACTTTTAGGGTCATCGGATGTGCATATGGTCCTCTGAAGAGCAATAACTTGGAGCGACTCAGGGCTCTCCTCTTCCCGTCGCTTATACGATCTTTGGTGCCAACGCTTGATGGGTAGAGAGAATATCGAGTCCCGACATTTCAGCGATATTGTACTTGCAGGCTCATTGCTGGTATGGAAGTTCTCCGTGTTTTTTCTGGGGGTGAAATGCCGCTGAATAGTCCATCGCTTCAGCTTTTTGGCGAATTCTGTCGCAAGCGGGCGGAGAGGTCTGAGGGAGAAGACAAGGAAGTTCTGTATGGAAGGCGCGTTTCGAATGCTCCAGGAGAGAAGGTGCGAGAGAGGGCTGTGGAAAGGACAGAATCGATCCCATAACGTGCACAATGCGCTTGCGACGAAAATGGCGAGCGCCACATAGAGCGGCACTCCGACGATAATGGATAGAACGGGGCTTAGATAGTGGAAGTAGATGATCAGAGAAATGCAAAAGATGAAGAGACCGGCTTGGAGGAGGGAAGGGAGAACATCATCGAGGATGAGCTCCATACGCCATCGTTGAGCACCAAGAAACCTTTTGAGCTGTTCCCACCGCTTTCGGTCTGGGCCTCCTCCACTTCGTTTGCGATAATAGACAAGCCACTGCCGACCGAGGACTGCGAGAAATGAAGAAATAATTGCAAATGCCAAGCTCAACGCAAAGAGGGCGTTGACTGCGAAGACATCCCCAGATGGGGAGAACCCCGTCGATGGAAGCGCAAAATTGCCAGGAACGGTGTTGTTCCTTCCCATTGCCAACTCCGTAAGAATCGCGTTGGTTCGAGCTAACAGCGCGTTCGTATCGGATGATGGGTCAGCTGATAGAAGAGGGATGGTGAGAGCGAGGAAGGTGGAATTGATCCCTGCGAAGAGGCCCGCCTATATATCGTGCGACCGTTAGCGAACCAAGGCACGTCAGGAACCCCGCCCGCCAAGCTCACGAATATAAGCATTCCGTCCAGCTGCTCTTTTAAGCTACTCGTCATGTCATCGTCAATTTCCTCCGCAAGAGCATCGTACGCGCGGTAAAATTTGTTACCGTCCTGACCGAACTGTTCCGGAGGGTCGGGGACTTCGAACGCAAGGGGTCTGTTGGGGTTTTGGGTTGCGGTATCCATTGAGTTGATGAGCTTTGAGTAGTGATCTTCTCTGGTCTATATAGCGGGTTGGCTGTGGTGGGAGGGGACTTGGGCGTGGTGAGAGGGGGGACTTGGGTGTGATAGCTGGGGATGTGAGGTGTGCACACGGCCTACGCATTTCAGGCCACAAACGTGTGCGCCCCTGCCGAGGTTGCTTCCAACAATCAAGTTACCGACCTCGTTGTCTCATCTCTCTTGCGACCCTGTAGTGAGATGCGAGCAGTACGAACATGCATCATTGGGCTGCTGTGATAGATATGCCGCGCGATTGCCATGGTTTTGTGTGCCAGGGGGCATCATTTACGCGGTTCTCCCGGAGTTGGGATATTGGGAGGAAAGGCGTGCGGGTTACTCTCAAATCATCGAACGGGTCGAAGCAACCATGCGGAGAGGTACCGTTGTGATGAGAATTTGGGAGCAAAGTTCAAACTGTTTGTCCCAAACCACCACCGTGCTGCACAACAAACATGCAAAAAGCGGATAAAGACACAAAAGCTCCTGTACTAGAAATTGATGAACGCTGCATTGTTATTAACCCCAAGACTCGAGCTCAGAGTATGTATATATTCCACAGTGCTTTTGCTTGAACGCTGAGAGGGCTCCGGTTCGGTCCTTCCCTAGGGGAGGCAATCGTACTTGAAAAGCGCGGAGGCGAAGCATATGTCCACTACATCAACACTGATAAACGACTAGATGAATGGGTCTCCGAGGATTGTATCCACAGGGTTCCAAAAAGCGAAACAGATGAGGTCTCGGGCCCGAATGGCGAGGGTCAATCCGGCGGGACTCGATCTGTGATTGGGAAGCGGAGAAGGTCTCATGTAAGGCAACCATGTTCTCATTTGATCGTAATGTGCCATCAAAGTCCATTAAAAATTTGCTTTTCAACCACCCAGTCCCCATCCGGTTCAACTTCTCGACCCGCTCGCCACCCCAACGGCATTTCCACCACCCAAGCCACAGGCCTCATCCCTGCATCACCACCCCCACCTCAAAAGTCTCACGACCACTTACAATCTACAAAAGAGCAAGATGTCGAAGCTGCGATGGAACATCAACGCATCACTGCCAAACGGAACTTTGACAAAGTGATTTTTGGAGGCTGGGAGATGAAGACGTGGTACTATTCACCGTACCCAATCGCCGAAGATGGTGAAGCTGTGCCTCTATCTGCATCCTCGCAACCTCCTGCAAGTGGGAAAAGGAGCAAGGAAAAAGAGAGAGGAGGGTCAACGGAGGGAGGGTTGGATTCACCTGCCCCTGTTGGACCCACTCCGGTGATGAGAACACACGGGAGAACGGCTGACCTGTTGGCTTCGTCCAGTATCGGCCGCACGGGAGGCTTCGGGGACCAGGCGAAACTATGGGTCTGCGACCGGTGTTTCAAGTATATGAGGGAAGGAATTTCTTGGGAGCTGCACATGGTGGGTTCTTTTGGTCTGGTCGTTCGGGACTGCGACCTTGCTTTTTTTCGACCCGTTTTGAGACTCACCCCTCCCGTTCCTCTTTCTCTTACGGGTGGAGTAGAAGAAGTGCGACGTTAAGAATCCACCAGGTCGGAAGGTTTATCAACGAGGTGCTCATACTATTTGGGAGGTGGACGGAGCAGAGGAGAAGGTAAGGGGAATTTTGGATGGATGTTGTGCCCAAGCTGATACTGAATTTTGTTATTCTCCCCAGCTGTTCTGTCAGAACCTCGCTCTCTACGGGAAACTGTTCATTGACGTCAAGACGATCTTCTTCGACTGTGAAAACTGTGAGTGGTTTTTTTTTTTTCGTGACTGATCTGCAATTCGAGCCCTCGTTGAAACAAGAGACGTTTCTCTTGCAGTCATGTTCTACCTTCTAACAGACGCAGACTCCCAGCGAGACCACGTTCTTGGGTTCTTCTCCAAGGTAAGCTCTTTATGAGGAGAGCCCTTGTAAACGAACTTTTCCTCTTGGAATACTCAGCATGCTCGGACGTTTGTAGGAGAAGGTATCTTATGATGATTGGAACCTCGCCTGCATCATCACCTTCCCACCTTACCAGAAGAAAGGATACGGAATGCTCTTGATTGAATTCAGTAAGGGGGGCGTTGCTTGACACTTTCATTGGTAAACGTCGCTGATTGCGTGGACCCTGCCTCAGGTTACGAGCTCTCTCGTCGCGCGGGGAAACTCGGGACTCCCGAACGCCCACTCTCTGACCTTGGCCTGAGAGGATACTTGGCATATTGGGTCGCTACACTCGTGAGGTTCTTCCGGTGCGTTTAGCCAGCTCTCGCATGATTTTCTCTGTGATTCAACCATCAACTGACAAAACAAATCCGACCCCCCGCCAACCACCTTTGCCTCTGCAGACGAATACTCGGAACCGAGCCTGAAGAAGACCCCAACGCTCCACCGGGGCTCGGAAGCGGTGGGCACAGTCGCAAGTCCTCATTGTCAGCAAGCGGAAAGCCGACTAAAAGGAAGATAAAAGGGTTTGACGGCGAAATTGACTACCCCAAGGAAAAAGATGAAGGACCTAGCGCAACGTTGGTTGAACGTACGTAACGCCCCGTACACTGCTTTTTGATGCCTAGTGACTCACTGTTAAATATGGGCTGTGGGCTACCCGTAGAACCCACCTTCGGCTCCATCCGCACCACGCACACGGAAACCACGCCCAACGGAACGACCCGGCAGCACCTCAACATCCGGTGTACGCTCATGGACATCGCCCGAGCTACGGGGTTGAGGCATGAAGATGTCGCGTTCGCGATGGAGGAGTGCGGGCTTTTGATGCGGCGGAAGAAAGAAGGGAACGGGCAAGCGTCTTCCGGGAACGGGGGTGGTGGTGGTGGTGCGAGTGGGAGCAACAACGCGGAAGGAGGAGCTGAAGAGAAGGAGATCATTTACGTTTCGGCTGAGATGGTTGAAAAAGTTGCCAAGGAGAGGAGGGTGAAGCATAGGTGCATTTTGGACCCTGCGCACGTGTTGTTGTAGAGGCAAAGGTCTGGTTAAAGGAATGGGGTGATGATCTCTCTGAAATAGATCCTCTGTTGGTATATGATACATCTGGTAATAGTAGCCTAGTATGTGAGCGTCTCGACGAGAGCGTCCATGACCCTCACGGCATCGGGGATGTAGAACTTCTCGTAGACTAATGGTACCGGGGCGCTGTCAAAAGAATAAAAAATCAGCATACTGTCCGGAAGTCAACCCAGAGCAAAGCAACGATACGTACTCCCAGCCAGTAACCCTCCTCACGGGAGCCTCCATCTTCAAGAAACACCTCTCTGTAACCACACTCGCGATTTCACTTCCAACACCTCCAATCGCTCCAGCTTCGTGTAAAACAAGCAGCCTCCTCGTCTTTCCGACGCTCTTGAGAACGGTTTCAACGTCCCAGGGTACGATCGTCCTCAGGTCGATCAGCTCTATGGACGCAGACCGGACGGATTCCGGAACGTGCTTGGCCAAGGATGGCGGTGGGTTCTTGAGGAGCTCGATTGCGTTGTACGCGGTGTAGACGGGTGTTCCCCATGTTAGGAGGGTCAAGTCGCTTCCGGTAGTCAGAACCTCGGCGCTGGAAAGGGGGAGGGTGTATGCGGACGTTGGGACTTGTTCGACTAGGGTCAAACGGCGGCCGGTGAGAAACCCGTAGCTAGAAATGAGTAAAAGGCGAAACCTCACCTGCTGAGCGATAAAGGATCTTGGGCTCCATAAATATGACGGGGTTGGGGTCGTTGATAGAGGCGAGAAGAAGACCTTTGGCTTGTATTGGTCCTCGAGGTACTACGACCTGTTTTTTTCCCACCGGAGGTCAGAAGACGGTACCCCATTTGAAGAGCAAGACCAGACGATGTTTTACCTTTAGTCCAGCAGCACCGATGAAGTATCCCTCTGGAGATTGAGAATGATATAATCCTCCGTGTCCAACCGACATGGACGGTGTGCGAACGGTGAGCTTGCCGACGTTGAACTGACCACCGGAGCGGTACCGGATCTTCGCCGCCTCGTTGACCAGCTTCAATTTCCGAGCAAAAATGGTGCTCAAGTCAATAAAACTCCTCCGCATGAAGTGTAACCGTTCCAACGTACTTGGTCGAACGCAGGGAAGATATAGTCGGAGAACTGAATCTCTGCGATAGCTGTATGGCCCATCGCGGCGAGACCGATACCGAACCCTGCAATCCCTTGTTCGGTGAGGGGAGTGTTGAAGACTCGCTCTCTACCGAATTCTTCGGCCAAGCCCATTGTGCAACGGAAGACGCCTCCGAATGCGACGTCCTCGCCGAAAACGACGGCCGAGTCGTCACGTTGCATCGCATGGCTAGAAAAGAGTTCCCCAACAATAAGATTTAAGGGAGTTCCTGAGCTATATAGAGCCACAACTTACCTCATGGCATCCCGAATGGCCTGATACGTGTTCATCTTTCGCGTCTCTCGGCCAGAGATGATGCCCCCCGGTGAAGGTTCGTCTTCGTCCAACCAAGATAAGCCTGGAGTCTTGAGAGCAGCATCGCGCGTTGCATAAAGTAAAGGTGAAGTTGCGAGCCCTGGCAGTGATCCGTCGGCGGGTGGTGGTGCTTGTTCGGATGCGGCAACGGTGGAATTGAAGCGTGTTCGGAGCTTGGAGCTTAGCTGTGGGTAAGAACAAAGTTGCGCGGTGAGTTCAGAGTTAAGTTGAATCGAGACTCTTTTTTCTTGCATACCTGAGTGCGTAGAGCTGCTCGCCTTAATGCTCTGGATGAAATCATTTGGTGGATGAGAGACGAAGAGAAAGAGGAACAAGAGGTTGGAAAAAGAGGAAGGCTCACGGGATTTGTTCAGGAAAGACGTCACGGGAAGGAGAACACTGAGATCCGGTACAGTAATTCCCACACGGCGACTTCCCAGCCCATCACACCAGGCATTGCATCAACAGTCCCTGATTGCAATACTGACCACTCCCAGACTGTTGGCTGCGTCCAGTGCACAGTATAAGGAGTAACAACCGCTCCTTGGTCACCCAGAGAGTAGCAACCACCAACCTATTCCTGAAGTTCTCCCTCGATGGACGACACCAACACCTTCGTCAGCCCAGAAGGCGTGTACACCCACGCCGAAGAACATCGTCCACCTCTCCCAACACCAATCTACACAAATATACAAAACGCGCCCACTTCAGCAGCGACAGCCACCAGAATCAGTACCGTAGTCGTCAACTTCCCAGCTCTCAAGCCATCCTCAAGCCAGCCCTTTTCCGCCCTGCTTGGCGGTGGGAAGGGCGACAAGAAGGATAAAGACAAGAAGAACAACCATCATTTCAACTTACCTGCTGTCCCGGACCAGGAAGAGAGCGTGTCGAGTGGGGACGCAGAGGATGGCAACCCCAGTGCCTCTGCTGCTGCTGGTGCTGCAACTACCGACGTTACCCCGACCGCTCCGGAGCACCCACCTCATCACCCTCTCCTCTTCTCCCCGCCAAATGCGACCACAGGGCTGCACGCGAAGAAGAAGTCCGTCAGGGCAAAGCAGAACTTGAAGACTACAACGAGCAGCTTCGTCACTCGGTATCACTGCATCGAGGGACTTCACAAGCACTTCAGTGCCAAATCCGGGGAAACGACTTTTATATTCTACAATGCCGGCAAGACTTTCCATGTCACTGAGACAGATGCCGGAGTGTTAAGACACAGGGTACGCCCTTACACCGTCTACGCACTATTCAAATAGGCCATGCGTTTCCTAATATTCATCGTAGGATCCTCTCATTCGGGTTACGTTCAGCGCATGGCCGACGTGTCATGCCGTCAACGAAACCACCGCTTCATCCACCGGCATAGATGTAATCATAGGCTTCCACTCGGGAGATCTTGTGTGGTTCGGTGCTGCCCTTTTCGTACCGTTGGGGCGATATTTGAGACTGACGATCAACATTCGGCTTAGATCCTCTTTCTACTCGATACGTCCGGCTAAACAAGCAGGTGAGTACACAATCAACCCATTTACCCCATTAAGCGGGCTCTCGGACTTACAACCATGTAAAAACTTTCAGGGATGCATCACCAATTCTCCGTGCACAGCCATCAGATGGGTACCTGGTAGTCGAAACCTGTTCCTCGTCTCGCACGCAAACGGGACCATCGTGGTGTACGATAAAGAACGAGAAGACGATGCCACGTTCCAACCATCAATACCGCCAACGGGCCCATTCACTGCGTCCAGCGCATCGGCACCGGCATCGTCCGGCAACGGTGCTGCTGTTGCGCCACCAAGTCCCTCGGTCGTCCCCACCTCGTCGTCCGAAGGAGGGGAGGGCCATTCCGCGCACCCGTCCTCGTCGTCGTCCACCCACCAAAGTACAGCTGCCGATGCTGTTGCAGGGTGGAATTCGTTGGAGGAGATTTGGGTTACGAGGCCTGGGGGTGTGGGCGCTGCTGGGGATGATCGAGAGCGGGATGCGACGACGGAGAAGGAGAAGGAGAGGGAGATGATCGCTGCTGCGACGAAGAATCCGGTTAGTCATTGGAGAGTATCGAGGAAAAATGTCGTTGGTGAGTTATATGATCGTTTTTCGGGGAGTGAGGTTGCGAAGAGTTGTTTAACGCTGAACACCCGTATGAGCGCAGATTTCGCGTTCTCTCCTGACGTTCGATACGTGGCTGTTGTCTCGGAGGATGGAAACTTGCGAATAATCGATGCCTTGCTTGAAACGTACGCCCATCTAATTCCCCATTCCCTCGTCCATCATCTAATCTAACCTTCATTTTACAAAGTCTCGTCGACACCTACGCCGCTTACTTCGGCGTTCTAACCTGTTTAGCTTGGTCTCCGGATGGTCGTTTCATCGCGGTACGGATCATTTCTGCTTCTCGTTCTCCTCAATAAGCAGCTGAACGAACTTTCGAAATGGGGCACAGGTGGGCGGGCAAGATGACCTCGTTACCATCTACTCTCCACAGGAACAACGCGTCATCGCTCGCTGTCAAGGACATTTCTCCTTCGTTTCCGGCGTCGTTTTCGACCCGCTTCGTTGTGATGGGAGGACGTATCGGTTCGCGAGTGTTGGAGAGGATTGTAAACTCGTCTTGGTACGTAGGCGTCGTTCCCATCCCAAGGTCCTCATCAGCTCAAACACTCCTTCTTTCTTTTCTTTTTTTTGGCAGTGGGACTTTTCTTCAGGAACACTGCACCGACCGCGCCTACAATCCGTATCGGGTGCTCACGCCCACCGAAATTCGATATCGTCGCAGTACTCTTTGGCGTTGAGGAGCGCTCCGGGGAGAGCGAGTCTCGACATCGGGGATCCGTTCGTCTCTGGTGCCGGATTCGGTTTTGGGTTCGGCTTTGCAGGCTCCCCGAGAATGACCGCGAGTAAATATCACCCCGCGCCTTCGAGGAACGAAGTCGCCGTGGTCCAACCTGTTCTGGTAAGGAATGAAAGGCACCCTGTGGTTCCCGCAAACGCGTAAAAAAAAAACACCGTCTTGCTGACACTCGGCCTATTTTACTCCTAAGGTCAAATCCATCGAAGGGGATATCCTTTCCTCGATCAGCATCACCGTCAACGCGATTTTCACAGCGTCGAGACCGGGGATAATCAAAGTGTGGACGAGACCTGCTCCTCCTGTGAGAGGTTCGAGGAGGGGTGTGAAAGGCGCGGGGGGCAAGAAGAAGGAGTTTGCCAGTGGGGAGGGTCATGCAGGAGGTCCGACCGCGGCGCAGGTTGACCAGGTCGGGTCGGTTCAAGTGGTTGGATGAAAGGTGGTACCTTAGTGAGGAAAATGGATCGCCGATTGTGAGACTCTATTGAATACGTCGCTCGGACTTCTGGAAATCGGGTCGACAAAATTAATCGGTCATGTATTGAACCGTATGACAGTATTTTCCGCCCTGAAGCGTTTATGTAAGTTATAAACAGCCAAGCAAAGTAGAAGCTTGCGCCGCGACTTGAACGCACGGCACCGCAGCAAAATGCGCCCAAGACTCTGCCGAGAAGGACAGCTTGAAGGACGATCAAGGGTTTAGAACCCAAGGGGATTGTCCCTCAAGGTTAGCTAAGCGAATCCAAGTCTGTCAGCGTAAAAGCCGGCTCTTTTAGCGACGCTCTAACGCACCCTGGTCCATTTGGGAACTTTATGGATTCCCTTTCGATACCCTTTTGACCTCCGACTGAACACGGTGTATTTATCTTTAGCCGGCATTTCGTGCTCTTTGGGCAACGCGAGGGCTCTCGTCTAGTGCAATAGGTAGAAGTGTTATTCAGGAGCTTATATCCTTATGGAGCCTACGAACCAAAGATTCACACTGAACACCGCTTTGATGGACCGTTTCGATAACCTCATCAACATCTCGTAGACGTTGGCGTTGACGTGCTTTTCGGGGAGTCGACAACCGCCACGGGACTTTCCTGTTCCAGCGGCATGAGACAAAATAGAAGAAGAGAATATATCCATACTACTCACCAAAGTAATCCGCCGGCACTGACTGGTGATGGTCTGAAGGCTCCGAACATAAGGAGTAAAGATGTGGTACTGGTCTGTTCCAAAATATGCGAGGCTTCTTCTCACGAGTCGGCGGCTTTGGGTGGGTACCTGAAATGGACCCACGCCCCACCTCGCCGTCGGGGATCAGAGTAAATACCGTAAATACCACCGCCTTCGAGGAACGAAGTCGCCGTGGTCCAACCGGTTCTGGTTAAGGAATAAAAAGCACCCTGTGGTTCCCGCAAAGGCGTAAAAAGTCTTGCTGACACTCAGCCTATTTACTCCTAAGGTCAAATCCATCGAAGGCGACATCCTTTTTTCGATCAGCATCACCGTCAACGCGATTTTCACAGCGTCGAGACCGCGGATAATCAAAGTGTGGACGAGGCCTGCTCCTCCTGTGAGAGGGTCGAGCATGGGGGTCAAAGGCGCGGGGGGTGCGGGGGGGAAGAAGGAGTTTATCGTTGGGGAAGGTCGTGGAGGAGGCCCGACCGCAGCGCAGGTTGATCAGGTTGGGTCGGTTCAAGTGGTTGGATGAAAGGTGAGCTTTGGAAATAGTAAGATTCTATTGAATATGTGCTCGGACTGGCTCAGAAGATTTGGGGCTCATGGAACGTGCGCGCAGGAGCGCAAGACGAAATCCAAATTGAACGAAGTTGAAAGAAATCGATTCGCTTCGGAGTTACTAGCTCCACGAAGGACTCGAACCAGGCTTTAGCGCCGTGACGCACCGCTTCCTCGCCAGTTCTCCTGGCCCGACCTAATTCTCGTATTTTCAACCTCGCTTAATGAGCGGCAAAGAAGGAGCGGTATCTAGGGACCAGGCCCCCGTGCACCTCGGGTTCTCTTCGGAGATCTGCACCTGCACATCAAAATATTGCAAGAAAGCAGAATATTTTCTCCCTCCCACACCATCCTCGTGTCTCGGTCATTTCTTTATCACCTCCGGAAACCACCTCCCTTCACTTGTTCTCTTGATTCTGACTCTACCCTTTTCATCAGCACTCTCCAAACCACCTCCCAAAAGCGATCGAGAATGACCACAGTTGCCGCCGTTGGTGCCCTCCACCAAATTCCGTTCGGAGTCCCGGATCCGCCCCGCGAGTTTGGGCAAGATGGCGGCCGATTTTACCGCTTATACGACAACCTAGCCGAAGAAATCGACGACGATATGACAAAAGGACTCAAAGAACAGCTTGATGGCCTTCTCATTTTCGTAAGCTTAAGCGTAAATCGATTTTTATTCATGTATTGTAACCCCGTTTTGCGCAGGCTGGTCTTTTCGCGGGCGTCAATTCCGCCTTCCTCGCTCTGACCCTTCCTCTCCTGTCGGCGGATCCTGCCGACGATACAAACGCACTGCTAGCGCAGAATAACGCGATTCTGATGCAATTGATGCAAGGCCGGAACGATACCGGCCTAGGCAATTCTACCCTCCCATCTACATCATTCTCTCCCTCCCACGGCATTTTCACCGTCAATGTTCTCTTTTCTTTCAGCTTGACGCTCGCCATCATATCCTCATTTCTTGCAGTCTTGGGCCGTCAGTGGCTCGTTTACTACCGCAAGCGCAGTGGCGGTGGTCCTGACCGCCAAAGATGGGAGCAGCTCAAGCGATTCCTCGGCGCCGAACGATGGCGTCTTGAGTTCGTACTGGATGATATCCTTCCTTCCCTTCTCCAGATTGGGCTCTTCATATTCTGCGTTTCTCTAATTCTTTATCTCCACGTTCTCAACCCTTCTATATCCCGCATCGTAGGAATTCCTATGTGCTTGGGATTGGCAATTTTTGTGTTGGGCGCACTCTTTACGGTGTGGGATAGATTCTGCCCTTTCCAAAGCCCCCTTTCGCATTTATTCTGTTGGTTTACCAATCACCTCCTTCTGTGGTCTGCCCGGGTCGGGCGATTAGTCTCGAAACTATGGCGCAGAATGGAGCCGTTTGTCTCGAAACTGTGGCGCCGAACGAAGCCGTTTTGGCCAAAGTTTGGGTTATTCGTATTGTTCACGTTGGGGCTCCTCGCGTTCTATGTCGCAATTCTTCTTATACCGGTTTGGCTCCCTTTTTTGCCCTTTGCCTATCTGGCCGGGTTTTCGGTATCCTTCAGCAACATCATTCTCTCTTTTTCAAATTTCTTCGACAGTTTAAGACGTCACAGGAGCTACAACCCATCTTCGGATGAGTTTAACATTGGCAAATCGTTGAAAAAATTGCACCGTTCCCTGTTTCGTGGCTATTTTACCATGTCGACTCTCCGCGGGCCCAAGAACGAAATCATATTCTTACAAGTTGTGGCACTCAAGCGAACCATCTGCACATCTGATGATCCTCTCACCCTTCTTTGCGCAACAGCAAACATCTTTACGATCGACGAGCCCAGATACCTCGAGGGCTTGTGGAGTGACGAAATGTTTCACTCCCGTTTCCTTGAGCTGTGCACCAATCCCTATCAGCGGATAGTACAGCTTCTGGGTCGCGATCGAGACGAAGCTGCGATATCTGCAGCGCGGCTTTATCGCGGAGCGTTGTGCCACATATTTCTTTCACTCGACCCCGCTGACCGGCACTGGCGCTTGCTGGACGGAGAGGTCCCCCAGGACATTTTAAAGGCAATTATGAGCGAGCCACTCATTGATTCAAGCTGGTTGATTCAACCTGACATGGTTGACGGATGCTCTCCGGCCCTCATCGAGGCCGCGTTGGCTTCGTGGATGCTTCGAGCATGTGTAGAATACGTCCCTGTGGAGCGCATTGGGAGTCATCTCACGGAGTACTCGGATTCACTGAGTATCTCGAGCTGGAAGCTTGTATCCCTGATTGTCTACATCCTTACAAGATTCCCCCATCCAGGTGGATGGACAGAAATCATCGAGGACGGGCCGCAACCGTTTCACTCATCCCCAAAACGCTACGACACGGTGGGAAGCGTAATGACAACAGGACCCCCCCTTTTCACCCAGCCTTTCATCCAGCCGATCTCCACCGGCCAACCTGGTCGGCCAGTCTTCATCGACCAATCTGGTCAGCCAATCTTTACCAGCCAGCCTGTTCCACCATTCGGCACCGGTCAACCTGTTCAGCCAATGATCTGGACCGGCCAGCCTGTTCCACCATTCGGCACCGGCCAATCTGTTCAGCCAATGATCTACACCGGCCAGCCTGTTCAGCCGTTCATCACCGGCCAATCTGTTCAGCCAGTCTTCACCGGCCAACCTGGTCAGCCAATCTCCACCGGCCAGCCTGTTCTGCCATTCGAGTTTGTCACCGGCCAACCTGGTCAGCCAATCTTCACAGGCCAACCTGGTCAGCTAGTCTTCGACGGTCAACCTGGTCAGCCAATCGTTACCGGACACCCTGTTCCGCCATTCATCACCGGCCAGCCTGGGCAGCGAGTCATCACCGGCCAGCCTGGTCAGCCAATCTCCACCAGCCAGCCTGGTCAGCCATTCATCATCGGCCAACCGGGCCAGCCAATTGTCGTCGGCCAGTCTGCTCCGTCATTCATCACCGGCCAACCTGTTCCGCCAAACTTCACTGGCCAATCTGGTCAGTCGGTCATCACCGGCCAGCCTGGTCGGCCAGTCCTCACCGGCCAACCGGGCCAGCCAATCTTCATCGGCCGGTCTGTTCCGCCATTAATCACCAACGAGCCTGTTCCGCAATTCAAGTTCGTTGAGGGAGTCTCCATCGACGAACCTGGTGGGTCAGTGGCGGTCAGAATCGACCCATTTAGGCAGCCAAACTTCACCGGCCAGCCTGTTTACCCATTCATCACCGTCCAATCTGGTCAGCCAATGTTCAGCCCATTGAGGCGCTCCAGGTCCTATACTGGCCAAATCCACGAAGTTTCAATCGACGTAAACGACATGATTACCCGCTCAGGGCCTCCTGTATTAAACATCGCAGAATTACGATCTGCATACACGCGGTAAGCTTCTAATATTCTCCCTGTGCGTGCGTTATTAAACAGTGTTTTAATAGGAACGTGGGAATGAGTCTAACAGCCCTAGAGGAAGTGGCTATAGCCTTAGCAAGACAGCGATATGCGGGCGATCTGGATTGTCACCGGATTCTGCTGAACATATTGAAATGCGCAAGAGGAATCATCATTGATGAGAGCCGATACCCAAACACTAGAGTCCGAGATAAACTTGGACTCTTAGATATCGCCGAACAAGTGCTGAGAATCGAGGATATTCCCGTTCAAGTTCGAGCTCCAGCGACGATGCTGCGAATGGACTGTGTCACAATGCTGCGACTCCGCTTCATGACAGGAGACGCCCGGAGAAAGTAAGTATTGTTCTCAATTGCACTCAACCCGTATACTAATATTCTGAGCGTCCAAGAATACCCTCAGAACTCCTGGTTCTTCTTGGAAACTTTTTCTTCAAGCTGAGGACAAGAGGCGACGGTTCTCAGCTCTCGAATGAAGAGGATTTGCTCGTACTTCGGCTATTCGGGCCCCTCCTGCGAGAGTTGTACAGCTATCCCACCAATGTATGGAAGATACCTGATGGATCATCCTGGGGTTCCCCCATGGCACGACTGATGATTCTATGCCATGAAGTTCGCCAAGTTTATCATCAGTTCAGGGCTAGAGTGGATAGAGCTTCTCGAGCGTTCCAGGCATGTCTCTCTTAATAGCTAATAATCTTTTCCTTGTGGCTTACCAACGATATTATTTAGAGCGACGGGCAATGCAACAGAGATCCGGAAATTTCGTGGTGTCATCGAAGGGAGGAACTCGATCTTGATTTACCGGCGCAGCAATTTTCCGGACGATTCAGTTTGCCCGAGGAAGGTGCAATGACTGATGACGACTGGACTGGCTTGAGGCCAATCTGGCATGATGTGATGCTAGTTCCTCCCCCCATTCCAATTTGGACGGATCCACCGACTCCCCAAATCCCAGTTGGTGCGATACAATATATTCCGGGCCCCCAAATTCAACCTCCCATTGTAGTTAATAGTCAGCCACGGCTTTCAGATGCTGATCGATCCCTTGCGTCCGAGTCCCCAATCTGGACGGCTCCGCCGACTCCCCAACTGCAAAGTATTGTGGTACCATCTGCCCCGGGCTCCCCCATTCAGCCCTCCCTTCTAGTTGATAGTCCGCCGCAGCTTTCAGACGATGATCGATCCCTCGCGTCGGCGTCACATGGCACCGTAGATAGAACTGTATAACTCTCCCAACACCTCGAGACTAATCTCCATTTACTGTGTCTTACTATACATTACAATGTGCATGCTCTTGGCAATAATCTTGCTAGTAGTCGTAGAGGTATACTGCAAAGTACACCCGGTAAGCGCCGCGAATGTATCACCACGTATATACGGCAAATTCGGGGACAATACTCCTCCGCCTAGGATTAGCATTCGTCCGATTCCCTCAATACCAGCGTATATACACTCTCGAATGTAGGAAGAGCTGCAAACTTCAGGAGGTAAAATTATGTACATGTTCTGCAATGCATGAACGGTTTTTGAAAGGTAGGTTTCAACTATACTTCGTAAGCCACTAGGACGACCGACCCGTTCTCGGTGTGGGGTCGTATCCGAGTTGAGAGCGTTGCAGGAGAATATGCACGTTCCACCCCGAAGCAATGGATAACCCGAGGATTGGTCTGTTCGAACTGTCGTTGACGTCTCACTCGGAGCAGCGCAAGGTAGGACGTCCGTTGGGGGGCTCAGATTAAACACCGGTTTATTGTAGGTTAAGCTCATTCAGAAAGCGGTTGATTGCTCGGTGCGACCCCGCTTCTGGGGTCAGCGCAAGGAAGACTTCTGGGACGTGGTGAAGTCTCGCGCTGATGGTTGGGTGATCTAGGTGCTGGGAGCTGAGACTTCGGGGAGGGGGTGACGTTGGGATCCGGGCAGTGAAGAGGTTCTTGGTTCGATCGCTCAGCTCAGCAGAACACAAGGAGCGCAGATCCGCGGGGGGGTCTGGTGGAGCTCATACGGCACTTCTCAATTGGTTTCAAACCAAACGTTTACTTGCAACGCCAAGAAAGACTAAGGGTGTACGGCGTGACCGGATGAGACTCGAAGAAGGTTCTTGTAACCTTTGATCAGCGCCTTTGCGTCCGTTGCGGTCTGGAGGCGCGAGAAGGATTCATAAGCAAAGAGAACGAAAGCCGAAAGAGTCCCGTCACTTACTTTTTGGTTCTCGAGGCTCCGCTCAAGGTGACCTTGAGCCTGCTTCATCAACTTCTTCCGACTCCTAGAACGTATCTGCGGGGTTTGGTCCACTTCAAACGGGAGCAGGAGTAAATCTATCAAGATTAAAGTCCTCGCTAAAGCGCAGAGAATGAGAACATACGTGCGTCGGTTATTTCACCAATGACGTTGATCCGGCCTGGTCCGTTCGTCTCCAGTAGCTTGTCATATGCGGCGATGATGCCTTTGGTGTCACGCTTGGCGCGTCCAAATATCGGTAGTCCAGGTGTTCCGTCAGGTCAAAGATTTATAGGATTGCGACGTACTACTCACAATTTGTTCTCCGAAGGATGAACATACTTTCTTCCAGTCAGGCTCAACTTCCCCGCCGCGCATACGAGCAATTTCGTTCTCGACGTTAACCCTACGGAAAAGTTCGTTAGTCCATAGTTGTTGCCCAGCAAAGGAAAATGATAAATGCACAGCATATCCGCTGCTTCAGCTCTCAACGCTACTAGTTCGCTTTCAGTGGTTTCAGCAAAACTAGAAATTTTGCGCGTAATGGCCGTTGAACGTGATTGAGCCTTTGACGTGTCTTCAGCTAATGAATGTCGAGCTAAGTTGAGATGAAATCGAGCCAGACGAAGAGCCCTTACTTTCTACCGCTTTCAAGATCGCTTGAAGTCTGTTTGAATGTCCCGCCCTCAGACCGGCCGCTTCCGCAGGGTCCCAATCTCCACTAACCCGGATGTCCCACTTTCTTCAGTCGTTTCGGAGATTTCCTCCATCATGTCGCTGTCCACAATTTCTACCTCAGACGATGGATTCGCCTTGGCGCGACGTGTGGTAGAATGCTTGGTAGACGCGGTGCCGGTGGCGACTGACGAGAGAAAATTCATCAAACACCGGACGCGCCGACAGATCTCTCAAGCTCGTACCAACTACTTTTTTGGCCATCTATACGTGAATACTTTGATGGGTGACTTTGGATAGATACAGATGAGCGAAGGTTTGCCGGGACGGGAGACGAGCTCGTTTGGTGGGCTTTGCTTGCTTATTCAGCACAGGTAAACAAACACGGATGTGTTGAACTGCTGCTGGCGTCATGATCACCCAAAGGCTCGACCCATGACAAAGTCTGATAAATTGATTGACTCTGACTTCACTTATCTCGTAGGATGGAGACTTCCGAATAATCGATGCCTCAAGCTCGTTTTAAACATACCCCTGTCCCCCATTCATTCGCCTTCGATCCTCTTTCTCCTCGATGCGTCCGGCTAAACAAGCAGGTGAGTACACACATCCATTTACCTCACTGAGCGGGCTCGGACTTACAACTCGAAATTCCATGTAACTTCAGGGGTGCATCACCAATTCTTCGTGCACCGCTATCCGATGGGTACCTGGTAGTCGAAACTTCTTCCTCGTCTCGCACACAAAGGGTACCATCTGGTGTACAACAAGGAACAAGAAGAAGATACCACGTTCCGACCATCAATACCGCCAACGAGCCCTTTCACTTCGTCCAGCGCATCGGCAGCATCGTCCGGCAACGGCGCTGCTGCAACCCCAAATCCCTCGGTCGTCCCCACCTCGTCGTCCGAAGGAGGGGAGGCCCATTAAGCGCACCCGTCCTCGTTCTCGCTCGCCCACCAAAGCACGGCTGCCGGTGCTGTAGCAGGTTGAAAATCGTTGGAGGAGATTTGGGTTACGAGACCGGGGGGTGTGGGCGCTGCGGATGATCGAGAGCTAGATGTGACGACTGAGAAGGAGAAGAAGAGGGAGATGATTGCTACTGCGACGAAGAATCCGGTTAGTCATTGGAGAGTCTCGAGAAAGGTGTTGTTCGTGAGTTATATGATCGGTTTCGGGGAGTGAGGTTGCGAAGAGTTGTTTGACCGTTGGACCCCGTATGAGTGCAGATTTCGCGTTCTCCCCCGACGTTCGATACATGGCCGTCGTCTCAAAGGATGGAAATCTGCGAATAATTGATTACTTGAAACGTATGCCCATCTAATTCCCCATTCCTCGTTCATTATCTAATCTAACCCTCATTTTACAAAGTCTCGTCGACACCTTCGCCGCTTACTTCGGCGTTCTAACGTGCCTGGTCTTCAGATGGTTGTTTCATCGCGGTGCGTTTTTGACATTTCGTTTCGCTCAATAGGCAGCTGAGCGAACTCTCGAAACGGGGCATAGGTGGGCGGGCAAGACGACCTCGTTACGATCTACTCTCCGCAGGAACAACGCTTCATCGCTCGCTGTCAAGGACATTTCTCCTTCGTTTCCGGCGTCGTCTTCGACCCGCTTTGTTGTGATGGGAGGACGTATCGGTTCGCGACTGTCGGAGAGGAATGTAAACTCGTCTTGGTACGTAGCTGTGGTCCCCATCCAAGGTTGCTCATCAGCTCAAACACTCTTTTTTGGGTTTGAAGTGGGACTTTTCTTCGGGAACGCTCCACCGACCGCGCCTGCAATCCGTATCGGGTGCCCACGCCCACCGAAATTCGACATCATCGCAGTGCTCTTTGGCATCGAGGAGTGCTCCGGGGAGAGCGAGTCTCGACATCGGGGATCCGTTCGTCTCCGGTGCCGGATTCGGTTTTGGGTTCGGCTTTGCAGGTGCCTCTAGAATGAGCGCCAGTAAATACCACCCCGCACCTTCGAGAAACGAAGTCGCTGTCCAACCTGTTCTGGTAAGGAAAAAAAATGGGTCTCCGCAAACGCTGACACTCGCCTTTCACTCCTAAGGTCAAATCAATCGAAGGCGACATCCCTTCCTCGATCAGCATCACCGTCAACGCGATTTTCACAGCGTCGAGACCGGGGATAATCAAAGTGTGGACGAGACCTGCTCCTCCTGTGAGAGGGTTGAGCCGGGGGGTGAAAGGTGTGGGGGCGTGCAGGGGGGAACTTGAGTTAGGAGTTTGCCAGTGGTGAGGGTCGTGGAGGAGGTCCGACCGCGGCGCAGGTTGACCGGGTCGGTCGGTTCAAGCGGTTGGATGAAAGCTGGTACCTGGGTAAGGAAAATGGATCGCCGATTGTGAGATTCTATTGAAGATGTCGTTTGGACTGGCTCAGGAGATATTGAAAGAAACCAATTTGCTTCGGAGTCATTAGCTTCATGAAGGACTCGAACTTAGTGGGCAGCCTCGGCCGATAGGCTTTAGCGTTGTGTTAGCCAGTTCTCGTGGCCCGACCGCTTCTCGTATTTGCAATATTGAGAATGCCGCAGGCCACATGTACAGGCCACAACCGGCTTGGTAGCAATTCCCAGGAGTACCTAGCATTTTGTCTCCGACGAGCGGCAAAGTAGGCGCAGTATCCGGGGACGAGGCCCCCGTGCACCTTGGGTTCTCTTCGGCGTGTCTGCCATCGCACCGAATATTTTCTCTCACACATCATTCTCGTGTCTCGGCCATTTCTTTTTCACCTCCTCAATCCACCTCCCTTTACCTGTTCTCTTGATTCTAACTCCACCCATTCCCTCAACACTCTCCGGCCCACCTCAAAAAAGGATCAAGTATGACCAAAGTTGCCGGTGGGGCCCTGAACCAAATTCCATTCGGAGTCCCGGATCCTCCCCGCGAGTTTGGACAAGATGGCGGCAGATTTTACCGCTTGTATGACAACCTAGCGGAAGAAATCGACGAGGATATGGCAAAAGAACTCAAGGAAAAGCTCGACGGTCTTCTCACCTTTGTAAGCAGAGACATCAACCTGTTTCTGACCTGTACATTTTAACGTCATTCTATTTTGCGTAGGCTGGTCTTTTCGCGGGCGTCAGTTCCACCTTCCTCGCCATGACCCTTCCTCTCCTGTTGGCGGATCCTGCCGACGATACGAATGCGCTACTGGCGCAAAATAATGCAATCTTGATGCAATTGATGCAGGGTCGGAACGATACGACCTTGGGCGATTCTACCCTCCCATCTACATCATTCTCTCCCTCTCATGGCATTTTCACCGTCAATGTTCTCTTTTCATTGAGCTTGGCGCTCGCCATCATATCCGCATTTCTTGCGGTTTTGGGCCGTCAGGCTCGCTTCCTCCCGCTGGGTCTGCTATATACATACATGGACAGTAGATATGGTACCTTATCATTATATACTCGCTG
>WSUB01000231.1:0-53952 GCA_019633425.1 Tulasnella sp. 424 | reverse complement strand
AGAGTGGAAGAGGAGTCAATGACGGTAGTCGAAAGTCGAACTCGCGCGTTTCTTCCACGACCCTCCCGGCTTCCGCAATGATCATCTTCGCCACGGTTAACTTTCTTAGGCTCCCCCCAGTCTTTGCTGATGCGTCTGCTAAACCACCCTTAACGCAAGTCTAGTCTAAGTGATGCGGTCAACAGCAGTTTGCGAATCTGCGTGGTCGGAAGCATGCCGCCATAGTTGGCGGATTTGGCTGTATTGCAAAGCGTGACTCTCGTTCATGAGATAGAACGCTCTCAACATCTCTCCACTTGCGACTCACTCAGGGGACCTTTATAAAGATAAAATAATATGTTTCAAGTTAGATCTAGATCGATGTAACGCAAGAGCGAGGAGGAAGAAGAACCGAGTTATGAGCCCGAACTACAGAAATAGGAAATGGAGCAAAACCCGATGAACGTTGTGACCGAGTTCTGGGTTTGGAGACTCAGAGACGTGCTTTGGCCAGAACCCTACCGTGATTTATTTCGATTTGTCGTAAGGAGTATTTTCCTTGAAGGTACGATATGGAAATTTGAAACTTTGAGAGGGTCCGACGATGGCTATGAATCAATAGTGGGCTTCCCGTAACGCTCCCTAAACGAAAATACAGATCGTTTCGTATCCGCCTGTCGTGGGCAGAAAGAAGCGGGGAGAACCCGTGATGGAAGCCGACAGACCCTCGATTTCACCTTTTTTGGTGTTAGGAAGGGGGTCGCACCCCGATCTCAAAGCGCGATGCGCTCGCATAACAGCCAAATCCGCCTTACTGCCGTGTTTCTCCGTGACCGATTAACGTATGGAAATGTGTTTACGTTACGGGAAGGCACCCATGGGTCGTTCCACTACTCCAGCACATGTCTCAACTAGAATGCATGCATGGCAGACGATCGCGTCCTAGCCTTCGCAGTGCTTCGCTCACGCGAATATGTACTGGCCCTTTAGACGGCTTTTGCCCTTACTCTCGACTTTGAACGGTGATTCCCAGAGGACAAACCGCTGGTGTCTCTTTCATAGGATTGATTTTCGCCAAATGAGGAAAGGCTCCGAGCAATCTAGAGTCGGCGTCTCGGGCTCGGCCTATAGTTTGTGGATCTCGGCAACGAGTTGCAAAGTATCGCATTTCAGAGTCATATGTTACTACCTAAATTGTGCGCTGGCGTGAGTATTGTCATCTTGGAAAATCGTTTCAAGAATGCAAGATCGAGACCCGGCCGATCCGGTTCAGGGATTTCCATTAATGCAGGGAAGGCAATGCTTCGTGATCGCCAGCCAAAGCAACAACTTCCAAGGCTGAGCGGTCGACGCGCAGGGAGCATTGAATTTCTCAGTCACTACTGAGCTCGAAATGTACCGCTTCATAAAAAATAAAAAAAACTGGAGCCGAAACTCGAAAACGTCACATGGTATAGTGATAGCCCCCGAAAACTCCCGAACATATAGCCCTCCCTCCATTTGTGTCTGTAAGGACTATACTTTATCACCTTCGAGCGACGCCTTTCTATACCTGACCAGTTTTATGATCCATCACGGCCATAACCTCGACGCCGTAGCCTCAAACTTCCTCGACTCGATAGCAGCGTCCCGGCCTCGAGGATTCCGGTTCCAATCCCCTCCCCATCCCCGTCTTCATGAACCTCGGTGACGGGCACCGCAGCCTGAGCTATAGTGTGAATAGACGAGTCCATCGTCGTCGTGTTGTTATTCTTCCGCGCCCAAACTACTCCCGTGTGCTGAACTCTAATATTCACCTCAAAGCGAGACGAAGCAGTGTAGCTCATAAGATTTTACGACATGGCCTTCCCATTGAATACATATTAGTTACAGATTATGGACAGATATCGAAACCAGATATAGAATAAAGATAAGTCTGTGATAGTACCAAATCGGTAGGCGTCCCTCGCCACACCTGTTCAAGATTCACGAGGGCAAGGGCAAGGGCCTGGCTTCCTGAAGCGCGCGCTCGCCAGAACCGTTAGTCCCACCCCCTCCCGACTAAAACATTCGTAATGTGATTTCCTCTCCTATCTCCCTGTCGTTGCCTCCGACGAAAATTTCGTGATCGTTGGGGACAGCCGGGTGCCCATCGTGCGAGAATGCCGTGAGGGATGTGTTCAAGGCCGGAGGGCGTCGCGCCCAAACTATCCGCGTGCTCACAGCAGTCTCCCCAAAGAACGACGTTTCGGTACTCTGAGTGTTGGAGCAGGCACTCTTCCGCAGATGCAACATCATTCGTGCCACGAATGCAGTTATCATCGCCCAGATGAAGCTACGTGGAGGTAACGGGTAAATATCGCTGAAATGCTTGGAGCGCTGTATACTCAGGTCACTCACAAAACGCCCAGAAATGTGAGAGACACAGGGAAAGTAATCCAGATGAAAAGATTGAACACCCGGACCGCTTAGGCGGCATGTTGAGCTGGTAAGCTTACTTTCGAAATGAATATGTGTAAGAAGAAGCCGTCTCACCGATTATGACCTATTATGACAAGATGAGGCTGAGTTCTTTTACCGGGTTAATGTTATCTAGCGCTGGTGGAGCACTCACTGTGTTGTATATAAGCTGGCCATAGAATAGGCTTTCCACAAGAGGGTTCTGGAGCTGGTTCGAGGCGCGATGTTCGATGAGTTTGATTACCGTCAATATGAACACAACCGTCTCGCCAGATAGCTGCAGAGCACGTAGTTTAAGTCGGTCCTCGGGTAGGGCACTCGAGTCGCAGCACGTACCGCGAAGATCCATATTATAGACATTAACTTCGGCCGGTGATCGGTAATGCATGTCTTAGCGAAAGCATCGTAGTGTATATGAGCTAGAGAAAATAGTATCCAAGTCAACATTAACAAGTCTCGGGGTAACGTTCTCAGGGCTATGACGAACCGGCTAGTTGAAAAGCAGTGATGAGAGATATCACCGTATGACAGGTATATGTCAAGACGTAGAGGGTATAGGTCCCAATCACGATACTCCGACGTCCGCCCCAGAGGGCGTGCACCCGAAGGATAAGTAGCACTTCAGAAATTTTGTCAGCTGAGGCAGAACCTTCGCTTTGCCGTGGCAATAACGTACGATCCCAGGTTGCCAAACCCCAGGTTTCTACAACCCCTATCGACATTATCGTCCATCTGCAACTGAGATAACTGCTCTAACGACAGGAATCCACGGTAAATGAGTTTTCTTACGCCTAGGCGCATATAATGCAGGCTCTGTCAGCTGCCAACCGAAAGCACTCGGAGGGTAAACGTACTATACTTGACATCACTATCAACCGGCTTTGATCTGTCGTGAAAAGGCCATCTTCAGTCAGAGAACTCTTGGTGTCGAGCTTGAACACGCACAATAGATGGCAACGGCCTGAGCTAGGGGAGTAGAGTATCGGTTCTATGGAGGTAGACGCACACTATCAGGCCCTCCTGCCACATATGTTCGCGTCAAGGGAGGCTGAAAACCTATCGTACCACCAGAAACAAAACTTTGACCAGCGACCTAGGCGCCTTCCACACGAATTCAATTTCGTCGCCAAGAGTGCACAGATGATCCCAAACAAGAACAGTGTACCCCGCCACTTGAGGGGAAAAAAAGAGTCGGTCAGGAAGGCTACAGCTGAACAAAATTTCTGTCGGTTGACTCACTGGTCAAGTATCGCGTCGTCTCAGCATTCAGGATAATCCGATGCGCATCGGCGAGGATATCAGTGTACCCTGCCATTCATCTGGGTGTTTGAGGATTGCGTGGGTGGGTGAGGTGTGAGGGGAAAGGCTTATGTGAACATCGACACGCCGTCGGTGGTATTTGAAACTTGTGGAGGTACCTAACGGCTCCGAGTGGCCGATCGCATATGTGCCCCAAATGTCAGGAGAACAAGAACCAGAGTAGCGGGAGGACTGTTGATTGGCTAGAGACCGGGCGAAAAGGGAGGTCTCCATCAGACACGCTAGACGCATGTGTGCTACTGAACATGGCCCTTCCTTATCAGGGTAAATATGATCGATGCATGGCCCACCCCGGTTTCCTTAAGTTCCCTTGGCAGTCTTTGCGGCATCTCCGAAATCACCCTTAACGCACGTTTAACCTCAGTGATGCGGTCAACGTCCAATTGTGAGTCGTTCATGGTCGGCAGCAGGTCGTCATGCTCGTACATTGCTCGGGATCTTTTTTTGCATTTGTCTGTATTCCACAGCGTGACCTCCGGCCGAACCCGACGTCGCGTTTCTTTCATGTTCAGGAGACAGGACGCTGACAACATGTCGTTACTTGCGACTCAGTAGGAGACATTTATGAAGATAAAAGATATACCGGGTTGGACCTAAGTCACTGGGTTGTAACACGGCAGGAGGTTGACAAGGGGGATCCCGGAGACGGAGACCGAGCCCAAGCCATGGAAATAGGATCCAGATTGAAGACAACCCCGACAGATGAACTTTGTGACTTAAATATCATGGTCCGTCGGAAACTTAGACACTTGCTATAAGCAGAGCCTAGGATTTCATTTAATTTATCAGACAGTGGTTTTCTCTATGGAGGTACGATATAAAAATGTGAAACCTGGAAAAGAGGAAAGCACGACGATGAGCCATGGATTACTTGTTCGATTCAATCCCCCGGAACATGTATCCGCTGATATGTGTGTACGGCAGACTTTCGATCTCCGTATATATGGCGTTCAAAAGGGTTCTCTTTTTACGCCTTGGCAATGCTTCGCTCACGCCAATCCTCTAGATGGCTTTCGCCTTTCATTTCGACTTTGGACGGAACTTACCAGACAACTAGCCACTAGTGTCTTCTTGAAATGAAGGACTTTAACCAAACGAGGAACGACTGGCCGACGAGCAAACTAGGGTCAGCACCCCAAACTCGGCCAACAGTTTGTCGGCCTTGCAAAGTATCGCATTGGGAAGTCATATGTAACCACCTAAATCGTGCGCTGACGTAAATATTGTCATCGATCTTCGTCTTGGGAAATCATTTTCAGGTGTGCAAGTTCGAGACCCGACCGATCATATTCAGGGATGACCATTCATACAGGGACGGCAATCCTTCATAGCTAACTATAGACCTCAACCAAAGCAGCCACCTCGAAGGCCGAGCTGTCGGACGCTAAGGGAGCACTGATTTTCCGGTCACCCCTGTGTCAGAATAGAACACTCAGCGATGTGGCAATCGACTATTGTATATTAGATAAGCACCTGTCAGAATAGAACACTACGATACAGCGAGCGGGTCAGGACAGGTGCGAGAAGGAAAAAGGGGCATACCTCAGTGATGCGGCAATCGACTGAGGTATCCCGTACATGCAAGGTCTACGATATAAGAGGAGAGAACGAGTCCAAACAGATGGAGAATCAGACCAACGGAATGGAGATGTTACAAATAAACATTAGGAAACGGACGAGTCGAGAGAGAAACAAAACATAAGAGGAAAATGAACAAACGAGACATTATGTAAGCGCCGGTCTCGGCATCGCTCGGCTTGGATTGATCGCTGACATCCTGAGCCCCAAAACGTAGCAGTGCATTAAAAAAAAGCGCGGAGCCGAAACTCGAAAACGACACATGATATAATGATAACCCCCGAAAACTCCCGAACATGTGGTCTACAGTCCATTAATTTCGTGCCTGGAAGAACTATACCTAATCACCTTCGAAGGAAGCCTTTCCAAAACTGACGAAGCGAATCCATCACGGCCATAACCTTGACGCCCTAGCCTTAAACTTCCTCAACTCGATAGCGGCGTCTCGGCCTCGAGGATTCCGGCTCCAATCTCCATCCCCATCTCCGTCTTCACGAACCTCGGCGACCGGCACCTCAGCCTGAGATATAGTGTGAATAGACGATTCCATCGTCGTGGTGTTGTTATTATTCCTTCGCGCCCAAACTACTCTCGTGCTCTGGACTGGAACAAAGGTCTCTCCGAAGAACGCTGTCGCTTCGGAATGGTTGCGTTCACAGGCGGCTCGACGGAGATGTAACATGATACGCGAGACGAGCGTGGTGACCAGGGCCCAAATGAAGCTGTAGAGAAAAAAAGGGATATGTTATTAAGGTCTTTTCCAGCGTATGCGAGGATACCCACAAGAGACCCAGCCACAATAATGATGGAGGGAGAATACCCCAAATGAAAAGATTGAACGCGCGGACAACTACGGCGATAAATCTCGTTAATCTCTTTACCTCGGCCTGCGGAGCGGGAAACAGGCATTCTTACCAATAATAATCTACGAACAACCGGACAAAGGTACCATTAGTTAAAGTTAATTGTTGCTGAAGAACCGACGGATACGTACGAGATAGTATAAGAACTGACCACCATAAAGGCTTGTCACGACAGGCGAGCGCATCTGAGCGTTACGGCGAAGATGGAAGGCTTTGGTCGCCGTCAGGATAAAAACTAGTATCTCGCAACATAGCTTCGGATGGTAAATCAAATATCGACTCATCAGTGTTGTCGCCGCCGGCTAGAAGGGTGTAAAGACTCACTGCGAACGACCATATTATAGACATTCCTTTTGGTTTGAAATCCGAAGCACACGTTTTAGCGATATCACTGTAATGCAGGTGTGCTAGATTTCCAGCCGCTAAGCGAGTTGGCTCAATGGTACGAACATTACGACTTACGAACTAACTGGACAGCGCTGATCAAACCGACAGTCGTAATGCATGAATACACCGCAAAGTAGAGAGCGTAAGTGGCGATCACGATACTCCTACGCCCACCCCAAAGGGCGTGCAGTCGGTAAAGGAGGAGCACTGTGGAGGAGTCGTCAGTCGATATGCAACTGCCAGGGATGTAGCTGGGGGGGGGGGGAACCTACGATCCGAAATTGCCAGGGATGATATTTCGACAAAGCCGCCCAAGGTCATCCACCATTTGCAGCTAAGTTTATGGTCAACAGGGAATCGGGTGGCTAGATGGGCTGGGCGCTTACAACTGGAGGAGAAAGGTAAGTTAGCAATCTACCAAAATCGGCCGGTAATCGGGAACTCACTATATCCGAGAAGACCGCCAACCGGCTCATCTCTGTCCGAACGTCAGTCTCAAGTTAACGTTAAGCATCGCAGACAGGGACTCACGATAGACCGTGACAACTAGGAAGGACGGTGTTAGGTACCTATTCTGGTGATGAGACCGCAAGCTTGAGCCGAACTTCATCCGTTCGTGGGAAGTGAAGGGCCATACCACGAAGTACAAGACTTTCACGAGAGATCTCGGTGCTTTCCACATATACCTAACCTCATCATCGAAGGTAGACATATGGTCCCAGACAAGGATGGTAAAACCAGCCACTGAAAGAACACCCAGCTGTCAGAAATCCCAGCGCGAATGTTCGTGGAATAAGCCAACCAACTCAACTCGTTAAATATCGTGAAGCTTCGGCATGCATCACGAGCTGCTTCGCAACCGCCAACTCATGGGTGAGGTCTGACATTCATTTGATGTTTTGCTGAGGACCGGGGGTTAGTAGCGTCGGCAGCAGTTTGTGAGCCGGCGGGAGCGAGGGAGACAGGCAAGCGGGGGTGTCGAGGATGGTTGGTCGCATGTATTTATGGACCATGACGGCTCCGACAAGTGGACCCTTAGCGCCATTGGAATTATTGATCCCGTGGGATCGTGGACCCGGACTAGTGGTCGAGACCCTGAACCAAACCAACTCAAGGCACGCCCCAAGCCTCCAAAGCATGGATAACGGTTGAACACGTAAAGGGAAAGCGGCATGTGAACCAAATAATGTGCGAAATAGATTCCGAAAAGAACCTTCTAATGGGGGGTTGCTGTAATAATACTCATGCTACTTCGTACCAGACGAGCTACACCGACGACATAACGATGTCAACAAGTACACAGCCGGGGCGGATTCGAACACGATTCCTTGGAAGTTCTTCGAAAGCGAGCCGGTGGGGGTTGGTTGCCGGCAATGACGATGTTTCTCGGGACAAGGTTCTGCCCCGGCAATAACGAGCCGCCCCAGACTTTGTCAGAGATCTGTCTCACTCATCCGGGGAGGAAGAGAGACATCATACACTAAACACTCTAAAAATACGAGCCAAGCCAAATTCTTTACCCGAGGCCCGACTGACTTCCTGAATTTTTGTTTCAACTCCGAAACAATGCTCAACCCCAAATCATGCGGCGGGTGCCAAGACTGCCCACAAAATATCCATTTCACTGCTAACCAGACACGTAACTTGAACTAACTCCTTGAACCCTGGAGGTCGATCAGATTCTGGCGATGGCGAAGCAAGCGAATACGAGCAAAACCCCTGTTCCAGACGGAGCCGGACAAATTTGCCAAAAGCTGGCTAGTCTTCATCCCAGTCGAGCGGGTGTTTCCGGGCCCGGATTGGGCAGTGGCGCGCGCTAGAGATCGGAATGACGAATTCAAAAGGTAGAAGATTAATATCAGACAGCAAGTGCAAAGCATCGATTACTCACATGATGAACTTTCCTCCTGGTTTTATTCTGCTCGGCGCGCGATTAGCAACTCTCCTGGGCGTTGTCGAAGCAAGGAGCCGAGGTGAGGTGAAGCGGCCACCCTGCAATCTAGCGAGCCTCATGCCCGGGGGAGGGGTAGGGTAGCCAAGTCCGCCGGCTGGTGTCTTGGTGGGTTAAACGGTCTTACAAAGGGACAATTGTGCTCCGGGGCGCGTCATCGGATCTCGCGGAGTTGGGAGGCGATCCTTTCGGGCGATCCAATACTTGTTGGCTTCAACCATCAATTAATGGTCTGCGCCACATAAGTTCTTCCACATGCACATAACAGCCAGATATAGCAAATTAATAGTCTGGAGTGTATATATGAAAAACATTTACCACCGCCGGCAAAACCAAACTTTCGTTGCCCATGGCGTTTAGGTAAGTGGACAATGGATAGCGACAAACTACTGGAACAAGTCCAGGCCGAGATCTAGAGCACAGGTTGACCTTTTCGAAGATTCCTGATCGCCAACCGGGCTTCTACCCCGTACCTTGTACCGCGGCAAAAAGAGGGGGCAAGGCTCTCACCCGCGGAACTTATAGTCCGTGCACCGGCCACCTTACCATCCCAGCGCTCTACTACTACAAAGTGAAGCAGGTACAATTTACAAGTTTACATAGAGAGTGGAGATTCCCAGTAATGCAACATCGATGAATGGGCGCATCCAGCAAGCATAATATGGAGGGACAAGGGAGCGAATACCATACCTCGCCGGCAACTCCATTTGTTCCCCATTCCGAGACTGAGGGGCTGCGGCAACGTAAAACCGGGCTGCATTCATACATCCACAATCTCTCGTCTTCTGAATTCTTGCAATCGTATCGGCTCGCCACCTTCCTGATCGTTGTTTTGGCCAGTGGGTGGGTCGTCCGGGCTGAGCGTACGGAGAGACGAATCCAAGCCGTCGTTCCGCCGCGCCCATACAATACGAGTACTGTACGCAGTCTCTCCAAAGAACGTTTGACTGGTTTGCATGTTAGAGCAGGCTACGCTTCGAAGATTTAACATCATTCGGGAGACCACTGCAGTCACCAGTGCCCAAATGAAGCTGTAAGATGGTGGACACGCAAACGGAAATATGTAAGTCGGGTTCCCAGCAATATTTGGTCTCGTGTGCTTACAAAACGCCGAGGAATAGTAACGACGGAGGTAAGAAATTCCATATAAGAAGATTGAAAGTCCGAACGACTGAGATCATTGGGCGACTTAAGTCTCTGTCCGGCGCTAACATCGGATAGAGTGGGATGAGGCTCACCTATAATAGTCTGTCGGGACGATCATATGTGAGAGAGGAAGAAAGGTCTCAGTTAGCCAGCAGTTTAGGTGGCTCGGGCCCACATGCAGCACGTACGAAATAGTAAAAGAATTGGTCACGGTACAGGCTTTTGAGTAAAGGCGGTTGAACTTCGTCGGACCGGTGGTGCTCGATCGCTTTGATTGTCGTCATACCGAAGACGATGGATTCAGAAAAGAGCTGTGTGACGGTCATATACCATTAGGCCAGCCCCTCGCCGTCCAGAGCATCGTTGAATAGAGGGTACTCACAGCGAAAGCCCATAGCGCAGACATCAGTTTTGGCCTGTAGTCAGAGGAACACATTTTTGCTAGCTTGGAGTAGGATATGTGTGCTTGATAATAAACCGCGTTAGCGAGCGTGTCACCCATAACGGGAAAGCCGGGACATACGCGTTAGGTCGATGGCGCTTTTTACCCCCACAGCAATAAGGGAAGAGTACGCAAAGAAGTAGAGGGCAAAAGTTCCTAGGACGATACTCCGTTTACCACCCCAAAGTGCGTGTAGCCGGAAGAGAAGAAGCACTTGATACGGGTCGTTAGCTGGATCGATCACGATAAACACAAGGGGGTCTACTTACAATCCAAGGACGCCATAGAGGCAATCTCTGCGAAACCGTTGATTAAATTCCAGATCTTGCAACTGAGATAACAGGGAGTTCGGACGGGGGGACGTGTATCAGTGAGGTTCTCCAAGTCCAGGTCGTGTGGGGTCTTACAACTGGATACAGCACGGGCGGTTTTGATTAAGTCGAAGTATTATGGAGACTTGCTATGTGTAACTTACTGTATTCGAGAAGCCTGCCACTCGGGTCATCTCTGCATTAGGAAGGCATTAGCATCGCGGCGACAACAAATAACCTTAAAAATACACCCACGATAAACGATGATGGCTTGAAAGATAGGGGTAATGTATCGATTCTATGGAGTAGAGAAAACCCTCACGCCTGCTTAGTTCTGAGTCGCAGAGGATACTCGCGGAACGCCTTACGCCCAAAAACAGACCTTTCACCAGAGACTTTGGTGCAGGCCACATGAATCGAACCTCGTCCTCAAACGTGCAAGCATGATCCCAGAGGAGAATCGTGAAACCTGCGACTGAAAGATTGAATATCGTTATCAGACTCAAGCTAGAGCGTACATGACGTCCACGAAACGTCACCGACTCGTTAGATATTTGGTAGCCCAAGCATGCAGAACCACTTCTCTAGCAAATGCTGGATCATCTGCGAGTTCGAGCATTCATCGGGTGTACGGAGAGGAGGAGAAGTCGGAAGAAGGTAGAGGCGGGGGGCGTACGTGGGGACTCGAGGCAGGGAAGCGTGCCCATTCGTCATCCTTATTTACGGTAGGGCTTCTTAGGGTCCGATATCGACGGCACCGAAAGATTGCTCGGCCCGGCAACTTTATTAATACTTTTGCCCCGATCTCTGGCGCAAAGGGACTGAATGTGATGGTAGAAACGTTAACGCTCATTGGACACTAATCGGAAGCAATGGTCCCGTGAGAGCGGCTTGGGCAGTCCCTGGCCCGGGTTTACGGTAGTGCGGAAAGTCCTTCGGCCGCCACAACCGCCTCATGGCAGGGAGAGAAATCCCGTCGTGGAAAACGTGCGACTCGTTGGCCATACTTAAGTATACTGGGCTTGCAAGTGAGGGACGATGCAGCTGCGAAGAGGATGTCCATAGGTACGTTGAGATCGTTTTACGTGCTCGCTCTGCAGCTGGACCTGTCTGTATCGCTTTCACCCAATCAAGAAGAGCAACTTTCTCCGGCCCGCGGCGGACCTTTCAATGGCTAGAATAGCTCGGGCGCTAAGAATGAATAGGAATACCCTCTCGACCCTATTAGAAGACGTTTGGGGTCCAAGGGATGATGCTGGGGGGCGTTGTGTTCCAGGGGACTCTGGGCCGACAAGAGTCGACTGTGGTAGAGAGGGGAACTGATAACCGCACTGGGCTGCATACAATTGAAGACGCTCAATTGATCGACCACTCTGCGCACGATTCCTTCAGTAACATTGCAAGTGCTTAGGTCTCTCGTACGGCTTCAAACCTCTCAACGTATGTTGGGGCTTTTTCATGATCCGTTTCTGTCTGTTTCAGCAGGGCGGTCAGGGACCATTGAGACCTTGGGCTGATTGATGACCTTCCAGGGTGCTCATAACTGATGAGTCACAGCCAAGAGGAAACAACGTCCTTTCATCCAACACGCGCGATGTCAGGTCTATTTTTATTTCTGGTCTCGTCCAGCGGCTTGGCCTGGCGTGTTCGTCGCACGACACCTGATCGAAGCGGATTCAAGACAAGGCCAACCAAGCCCCCAAGGATGGCGAAGCTGGTGGCCCATTGAATGAAACCGACACCGAGACTTTGTGACGAAGCCATTCCGACCCCATTACGAACCCCATCGCGATGATTCCAGAACTAGGAAAAAGGTGGCTCGCCTCCGTATATGGAATCCTTCAATCGAACACGTCCTTTCCTAAATTTCTTAGTCTGTGTGGTCGAGATTAAAAAACCAACCCCAACCGAAGATTTGACTGCGCGCTAGGTTCTATCACTGATGGTGGCTTGTACTCTTCGTGAAAGGCATCGTTTCCAAGTTGCCTGGAGAGGACGAACGTTCGATTACCTAAGACCCGAGTCCCGGACACCGCCGGAGAGCCACACATGAACGCCGGCCTAGTCTCCCCTCTGCTCTCAAAAGCACAGCTTGGTAGCGCACGGATGGGGAGCGGTATAGCGGATTTCCGATATGTAAACTTTGGTTTATCGGGCAAAAACATGGTTAGAGTTGCCTTTTGTGTCCAAAAAAGGGTTTATGAACGGGACCCCTTCGACTGATATGGGATGGCCGATCCGCCGGTTCGCTATGGAATGCTCCTCATCAACCCCTATGTGCCGTTCGTTTGAGGCCAACCTTGATCTTTAGCACAAGGTTGGTCGATTCGTATCGGGGCTAGAAATAGATCATACAGATGCCGCAAAGTGCCGGGGAGATCACCACCATGTCGATAGCTCATGAGGCGGTGCGTTCATACTGTACTCGATTTCACGCCTTGAGCTCAGACGATCCTCCGTATTGCTCTGAACAGCTTAGGCCCATCGCCTCTCTTGGGAAGCTTCTCGCTCTCCAGCTTAGGAGTTTGACGAAGTCTCTAGTTTTGGAGGACTCGAGAGTTCGACTTCAACGATGCGATAACTAAGACGAGACTGTGGCCCAGCTTGATCAGACGGCCAGCTTTCCGATCCCCCCCCCCTTATTGGCGCGAAGGAATGCGGAATTTGAGGGTTTACTGGGATAGCCTTCCACCTTCAAACCTTTATAAATGATATAGAACACACGTATTTGATACGGATTCATATTCCCGAGGAGTGTCTGTGGAATTTGCTCTCGATGTGACGGCACTCACGAGTCTTGTTTGCCAAGAAGATTGGAAGAACGATGTGTTTACAGTCTTACAGTATTAACATTAATATTTAGACAACAGCGTACTGTCGACTCGGGCGTCTCCCGTGAGCTGAAGATCGAAGCGTCTGCTTGGCTCCCAGGCCGATTGTTTTCGTGCCGCCTACTTACTTTCGCGTGCACGTTCTTTTGCTTCCTTTGCGATACTTGGCGCAAAGAGCTTGAGGCCCAGGCGCTGGAGGACGTCTACACAAATACCTACTAAGAGAACGGGACTTGCATCTGAGAGGATCAAATCACTTTTGCTCTCCGTATCCAGGAAAGCTTCACTCCTTCGAAACTGCCGAATTGGTCAGTGAAACTATGCCCAGGGAGTGAAACTCGACGACGTCGGAACTATCAATTACTAGACTGTGCCGCATGCGTATAAGCTACGGATGGCCATTAGTTGCCGCTTCGTTCTCCGTGTCTCAAGCGTTCCCGAACAAGCGCGGTACCGGTAAATGAACTCAACCCTGGTGAACACGAGAACAGCGAGTGACCCTTGTCTGGCTGAGTATTAAAGACATCAGAAGCCTTGAAAAGGCGTCTTAAAGCCTTATCGGGAACCCAGCAAGCAGGTTGGACCTGTGGGGTTGGGCAAGAATCTTGGGCCACAAAACGTGTCAACCCTCCGCAACACACTGGACTCGCATAACTAAACCGTCAAAAGAAAGACGAAATAAATTCCTGCGAGTAAAGGACATGTCTAACCGAGAGCTGCCAACTGCTGAGACAGCGTGGTCGAAACTGCTGGGCATCCCACACCAGGTCCCTTCAAGTTTTGAATCGTGATCAGACTGGCAACGATACGAGCCTTCTGACTTGCCACGCTATTGTCAAGCGGGAAGTCAACCTTTACGTCAGGATTGTGCACTGCCTTGCCGGCGACGGCGTTATCTTGAAGTTGGCTAATGAATTCATCCCTAGCCGGAGGGCATTGGCAAGGAATTTTCGGACCGCCGGGAACTGCGCCGTCGCAGTTACCAGTCCCTAATGAAAGAAAGTGCCAAATCTGAATCAGTTACCAATTGAATAAGGAATAGGGATGGAAAAACTCACCATCTGGATTGACACCAGATTCAAAGCCAAGGTCTGGGGCCAGTGCTGCGACTTGAGAGCGGAAGTCAGAGGAACCGGTAGCAGCAGCGGTCGTCGTTGCAGCCGGGGCTACTGTCGATGTCTGTGTAATTTGGCAATAAATAAGATTTAAATGAGACTGACGGATACAACGCCGAGAACCCTATCAACTTACCGTGGTGGTTGGCGCAACCGTGGTGGCGGGTGCAACCGTGGTGGCGGGTACAACCGTGTTGCCGCTCGCAAGCTGGTCCTGCAGAGCTTGACGACGCGCGTTGAGCGTGGTTGAAGCAGCTGGACAGCCAACACCCGGTCCTCTGAGGTTTTGAAGGGTGACCAAAACACCGTTGATTCGAGAAATCTCGGATTGAATGGAATTATCCGTCGGGAAGTCGAATGAAACGACGGTGTTGTTGACACAATGCCCAGCAGCAATATTCTCATTTAGAGCCTATCGAATCATTCGAGAGTGCGATTAGATTAGTAAGGTCCTTGTTAAGGAGAGATTGTGGGCTGATGCCTCTCACCTTTAGCATGACATCGCGGGGTGGAGGGCAAAAGCAGGGGATCTTAACATTGGTTCCGGGCGCCCCATCACAGTCTCCAGTGCCTACGAGATCAAACGAAGCAATGGCCTATTCAGCATTTGGACAAAATGTTTACCGCCACGAGGCCTCGCACCAGTAGGGTTAACACCGCTTTCGAACCCAAAGTCGGGAACAATGGCGGGATCGACGTCCCGCTTCCTCCATTGAAGGAGTGGGTATGCCGAAACGTACGCGGCAGTGGCGACGAGGACAGTAAATGACGAAAGCTTCATGTTGAACAATCGGAGGAAGTTGATGCGTCAAGCAGGTATGGTTGGGAGTAAAAAGAAAGTGAGTAGCTGAAAACCGCAAGTTGGGGTTGAAAGAAAAAGAACGAGAAAAGGAGAGGAAACACGTCCGGCGTGCAAAGAAAAAGTGGGTGGAGGGATAAAGAGCGAAGAACGGAAAGCCACCAACGAGTGGTGTTGGTCAATGCCCGCCTCACTTTTATACATATGGGGTGTCTCGTAAAATGGGTTTAAACGTGGGGTGTGTCGCCTGCTCTGGCTTGCAACAAAGCATTGTGCCCTGACGCGTCGCGAGAGACAGAAGCGGTTTGGTCTCCGCCGGCCGCGCGCCGCGCAGGAGTAGTTGCCGTCTGGGCATCGCGTCGTCACGAGCTCATTATGTCAACATGTGGTCGAGGATCGGCCTCACAGTGTGTATAATTCAGTAATCCGGTTGTGCTTTCAATTGCAAAGTAAATGGGTCCATGCTGTGTCCTAATCCCTGGGTAGCAAGGGTAGCCGCTCGCCTAGGCAAAACGTAGATCTAGACCTTCCGTTTTCGGGAGACGGCAACTTCCACGGCTAATTTTAACATACTTCGACTAGTTCCTTGCGCCTTTTCGTCGTCGAGGAGAACATGGAGATGTCTGAGGTGGCAGGATAAACTGCGGCAAACCGGCAGATCTTCCTTACCTTGCCGACCATCACTTCCAGGCTCTTCCACGTTCCTGATCCAGCCATGTAGGCAATCCGTAGGTTTGTATTCCACATCTCGCTATATGTATTGATGTCGAGCAAATCGATTGGAAATACATCGCATAATGCGGTTGATAGGTAGCTGTGATGCTGCACCTTATGCTAGTACCGGGGAGGGGAGGGTCAAGCAGCCGCCTTTCATCACTTTGGACTCGTCGTTTGATTCAAAGGCCGGCAACTATGCGACAAGTTGCTGGAGCTTGCGTTAGATGAGTTCTAGGGTATGTCTCTTCATGGCTAGATTTTGTGAGAATGATAAATCGAGTCCCTCCGAGTTCCGGCGGTTATTAACGATAAATTTGCGATACGTCTTGTTGCTGTTCTCGTTGTCTGCTGCATTGCAAAAGTTTGTAGTTTCGGCAATCTGGACGTCGTACACGGTCGGTTTGGAGGCGGATTTTATTTATGTTCAGAGTACGCTTCTATGGTGGAGGCGCCGAACCCGTTGCTGACACATGATTATACCACCCATTCCACGTGACGCCATGACTGTATCCCTCCACCAGCGAACCTTCGATGACGGCATTTAAAGCTGAAAGGATTAATTCCGCTACGGGCAAATCCTGCCCTCAACGACGACCTTCTACCTTAGCTTCGTTTTCTCCCCCGGGCACAAAGTACTTGTTTTTATGTCCTCCAACGACTTAATGAAGGCGGTTCTGGTCAAGAACGGCCAAGGTCCCATCGAAAATTTGTACATCGGCGATTACCCCAAACCTCAGCCAACTGAGTCGGGTCAGGTTCTGGTGAAGGTGTGTGGTCTGGAGTCCAAGCCGCCCGTGGCGAGCTGTATCCTAACTTTTTGTGGAGGTGAAAATGTTTGGACTCAATCGAATGGACATTTGGTGTGTCTCCTGTGTGGATTCATACCCCTTCCGACAAAGCCGGTCAATGCTGACGTGTACATTCTCTCAACTACAGGCAACGTGAAGGCAAATATCCCGTTCCTCCTGGAACAACCGAAATTTTGGGAGTGGAGTTTTCGGGGACCATCGCCGCGTTAGGTCCAAACGTTCATGACTTCCAGGTTGGAGACGAGGTTTTCGGTCTCACTTATGGTGTGAGTATTCGGCTCCTTTCTCCGTCTGCGGCCATAGTTACCCACTGCTGCGTAGGGAGCATACGCAGAGTATGTGCTCGTCAACACAGGGTTGCTGCTCCCGAAGCCTACGAAGCTCCCATGGGAGCACGCGGCGGCCATCCCCGAGGCCTGGATAACAGCATATCAGGCGTTGGTTACGATTGCGAACGTCAAAGAAGGTGACAACGTTCTCATTCATGCCGGAGCCTCAGGGGTGGGCATAGCTGCGATTCAGTTAGCAAATCGCTTCAAAGCGTACGAACCTCAGAATTATGTCGATTTTCTTGACGCAGTACTCACCCATGCTTGTCACGTTAAGGAACCACATCATTACCACAGCCGGATCCCAAGAGAAGCTCGACTTTCTCAAGTCAATGCCACTCCCACCTACGGATGCTGTAAACTATAAGACCGAGGACTTTTCAAAACGCGTTGGCGAAATTACGGGTGGAAAGGGTGTTGACGTCATTATCGATTTCATTGCTCAAGTACGTTCCCAGTTCGACGTCCACCGGCTTTCGGACTTGAATTCAGTCGACTCTTCTAATCAACTCTTGTAGGATTACTGGAACAAAAATATCTCATCCCTTGCATTGGATGGCCGAATGGTTCTCCTTGCCACGCTTGGTGGAGGATCTATGCCGCCTGGTGCAGAAATTACCCCGATCTTGTATAAACGCCTGCGCATTCAAGGATCAACTCTGCGCAGCCGGAGTCAAGAGTACCAAACTGGACTGGTGGGGGGGCTCAAGCGAGACGTCTTAAATCGGATCGAGGGCTGTAGCACGGAAAGCCCAGGGGAACTTGGTCACTTCAAGATATACGTGCATAAGGTCAATAAGCCAATAATCCAGGAAACTGGAATCGGCTAACGTCTATTATTGCGATTCAAGGTCTACAAATGGACCGAGATTCAAGAAGCCCACCGTGAAATGGAACTGAATAAAAACAGTGGGAAGATCATCGTGGAAGTTACGCAGGCGTGAGGGCCTCGCCATGGTACAAGGTATTAGTTGTCCTCAGATTTTTAAGATTGCTAGTTTTGAATGAATATGACGATTCAAGCTTAAGACGTCCGTGGAGCACCTTTTGGCCTTGCGGCGACCCAGATGATCACCCGTTAAACCACAGGCTAACAAGGATCAAACTGATAGGAGCTAGGTTAGGGAGTACACTATGTAGAGTTTTCACAACTCGCTGAAAGCCGCTTCGCCACAGGAATAATGTTTGAGAGCTGCCAAATGACAAAGGACGGCCAGATCTTGTTGAGAATGAAGAATTGAGCGCCTGATTGTTGCTAGTGTGGTGCATGTAAAGTCTCATAGATTTGACGGTCAGAACATTGCACGGGGCCGGTTTGGACATATCCGCCGGTCACACCAAAGGGAGAGAGGCACAAGGCGGCTATGTGTGAGAACGCGCAGCCCATGTTCGGGCCGGTTCTGGAGCCAAACACGCTAGCATTTCTGCTAAAATAAGCTAATCGGCTGAGAACTCCGTACGTTTTCCGAATTCGGACATGGCTCGCCGCATGTTCCGCGGACATCGCCGACCTCCTCTTGTCATCTCCGCGGTCGACGCACGCATTTGCTGACACGTAATTACATCACCATCCCAGTGGACGCTCTGCCGCTATGGCTATACTTCATCCGACATCGAACCCTCCACCAACTGATGCTGGCATTTAAAAGCTGAGATTCCATAAGGGCAAACTCCTCCCCTAACGACAGCCTTCCGTCCTCGCTTTTCTCTTTTGGGCACAATTACTCGTTATTATGTCATCCAGCGACTCCATGAAGGCGGTTCTGATTAAGGATGGCCAAGGTCCGATCGAAAATCTGTACATCGGTGATTGCCCCCAACCGCAGCCTACGAAGCCAGGTCAGGTTCTAGTGAAGGTTTGTGGTCTAGTGTACGAGCCACCCGTGGAGAGCTGTATACCGACTTTCTCTATGCAGGTTAAAATGTTTGGATTGAATCGAATGGACATCTCGTGCGTCTACGGTGTCGCTTCGTAGCTCTCCGACAAAGATAGCCCATGCTCATGTGTATTCCCCCGATTACAGGCAACGTGAAGGCCAATACCCCCTTCCTCCGGGAGCAAGTGAAATTCTGGGAGTGGAGTTTTCAGGGACCGTTGCCGAGCTAGGTCCAAACGTCCATGACTACCTCGTAGGAGACGAGGTTTTCGGTCTCACTTCCGGTGTAAGCATTAAGCTCCTTTCTCCATCTTCTGCCATAGCTGACCGCTATGCTATTGGGTAGGGAGCATATGCGGAGTATGTCCTCGTCAACGCAGGGATGCTCCTCCCGAAGCCCTCGAAGCTCTCTTGGGAGCAGGCGGCGGCCATCCCTGAGGCGTGGATAACAGCATATCAAGCCTTGGTTGCGATCGCGAACGTCAAAGAAGGCGACGACGTTCTCATCCATGCCGGAGCCTCAGGGGTGGGCATAGCTGCGATTCAGTTAGCAAACCGCTTCAAAGCGTAGGGAGTTTGGAATCATTGTTTTTCACGACGCATTACTCACTCATGCTTAACATCTCAAGGAATCGCATCATTACAACTGCCGGCTCCCAAGAGAAGCTCGACTTCCTCCGGTCAATGCCCCTCCCACCCACGGATACTATAAACTATAAGACTGAGGACTTTTCAAGCCGTGCCCGCGAAATTACTGCTGGAAAGGGTGTTGACGTCATTATTGACTTCATTGCTCAAGTACGCTACCAATCCGACGTCGATTGGATTTCGGATTTCGGTTCAGGTTACGGCTCTGATCAACTCTTGTAGGACTACTGGAACAGAAATATTTCAAGCCTTGCGCTAGATGGCCGAATGGTTCTCCTTGCGACGCTCGGCGGAGAATCTATGCCAACCGATGCAGAAATTACCCCGATCTTGTATAAACGCTTGCGTATCCAAGGAACGACTCTGCGCAGCCGGAGTCTAGAGTACCAATGTGGACTGGTGGAGGGGTTTAAGCGAGACGTCTTAAACGGACTTGAGGGCTGTAATACGGGAAGCCAAGGGGAAGATGGTCACCTCAAGATATACGTTCATAAGGTCAATAGACCGGTAAACCAGGAGATTGGAATCGGCTAACGTCTATTATTGCGATTAAAGGTCTACAAATGGACCGAGATTCAAGAAGCCCATCGCGAAATGGAATTGAATAAAAACAGCGGAAAGATCATCGTGGAGGTTACGCAGGCGTGAGGGTCTCGTCATAGCACAGCATACTATTAGTCCTAAATATTTTTCAAGAATGTCACTTTGAATGAATATTACGATGCAAGGCGTGTGTGGGGCAGCCTTTCGGTGACCCAGATGACCACCCGGTAACCCCATTGCGGTTAACAAGAGTCAAACGGATAGGAGCCGCGTCTATTGCTGTGTAAAGCACTTAGCACCAAGAGATGACTACGAAGGGAGTACACGTCTTTTGACACTGGGTAGAGTTTTCGCAACTCGCGCCTTGAGCGCTGACAAAGACGGTCTTAACGGATATGCATCCCCGACAGTGAGTCTGCTGTCTTGGATCCGCCCCGACTTGACCAAATTTCTTGCGCAACGATGGACAACACACCCAAGGCAGAACTAGTCGTGGATCTCGGGGATGATCAAACCCAGAAGCTAATGAGATCACCTTCTCCACTCTCACCTGACCACCTACCAAACAGCGATTCCACCGGATTCGAAATCCCCCATTCGGAAGGGCGAGGGCGAGACGGCTTTTTTGATTATCGCGAAGAAAAGACTATGCATAATGTAGGTGTATTTCAGCCTCTACTTTTGTTAATTGTCTCACTCTTTCCTGGTAGCTACAACCAGCTTTGTGGGGGACACAATCGGTTCTGTCCGAGGAGTCGCGGTCTCGAGCACCGTCCATAATTAATAGGGACGCCAATGCAATAGAGGCACTACGAAAAATGACAATCTCGCCGGTAGATAATACGAAGGGGGAATATGTGAGCGAATGGGCGAGGAGTCACGCTCCAGATGAGATGAGCGAGCTCCTCGTGGAGAACCCTGAAGCACAACACAATCGTAAGCTTGCCTTGTCTTCGACTTTTGGAGACTTGTTCAAATAAAGGCACACTTTTAAAGATCCACCTCTTACTCCCGAGCTAAAGGAGCTATATGCGTCCCTTATGAAATGTCTCGAGATCCGAGATAAATTTATGAGGGCCTCTCTCCAACGCCTCGGCGATAATCCCCGAGACTATGATGGCGTCTTCAAGGGCTTCGCATCAGCAAACGAGGATAAGATCTTTGGAGTGTCTGGTGTTCGCCCAGATGTCGACCTGAATGATTTGATACCTGCGGAGGACAGTCCGTTTGACGCTTGGGAGATTTACCCTCCGCCCCCACCACCTCACTGGCACTGGAGACCGGACAACCAACCGACTCAGGGCGCGACGTCTCAGCCTCTTCGACATGGAGATGAGTTCGACGCAAGTCACTCGAAAATACCCGGTGCCGATCCGTGGGTCTACAAGATGGACGATAAGGGCGTTTTGCAGGTTTATGAGGCCGAGGGTGAGTTGAACCGAGGCTATGAAACTTCCGCGACCTCATGTCACGAAACCCACTAGCCGAAGGCGCAAGGCCGGTGTTTGAAGTGCCGGAAATAAGAGAGTATTACATGGACCTTGACTACATTCTTGGGGTCATTGCCGACGGCCCTGTCAAGAGCTTTGCGTTCCGACGATTGAAGTATCTTTCTAGCAAATTTACCCTTTATTCTCTTCTGAACGAGTATCAAGAAATGGCTGATATGAAGGTCTGTGGACAATTCCTTGTCGATGTCGGACTTGACTAAGCATTTACCGCTTGCAGCGCGTGCCACACAGGTAGACATCCATCGTCCATCGCCAAAGCGATTACAGAAGAATCTAAATAAACCCCGAACAGAGACTTCTATAACACTCGTAAAGTCGACACCCACGTTCACCACTCCAGCAGCATGAATCAGAAACATCTTTTACGGTTTATTAAATCCAAGATGAAGAGAAGCCCTGACGTATGCATATCCAACCTGGCTCTCCATATATTCTAATGGATCTTCTGTTGCTACAGGACGTTGTGATCTTCAGGGACGGCGCAGAACTTACCCTATCACAAGTCTTTCAGTCTCTCAACCTGTCTGCGTACGAGCTCTCCATCGATACCCTTGACATGCACGCCCACCAGGATTCGTTTCACCGCTTCGACAAGTTTAACTTGAAATATAACCCTATCGGAGAGAGCAGATTGCGAGAGATTTTCCTCAAGACTGATAACTTCATTCAAGGACGATACCTTGCGGAGTTGACGAAGGGTGCGTGCCAGAAGCGAACAGGATACACCGTTCCTGACGCGGACTGGACCAGAATTGATGAGGGATCTGGAGCAGGGCAAGTATCAGGTTAATCAAAGAATATCCTGGCGGCTAAAACGCACCGCGTCGCTGACAAGGCTTTCATAGAATGTCGAATGGCGAATCAGCATATACGGTCGTTCCAAGGATGAGTGGGGCAAACTTGCAAAATGGGTTGTCGACCATAAACTCTACTCTCACAACGTTCGGTGGCTCATACAAGTCCCTCGACTGTACGATGTTTACCGGAAGAATGGTCAAGTCAAGAACTTTTCAGAGGTCATCCGTAGTACGCGAGCAGTTTCTGTTTTTCGACTGACTGTTAATGCTCATTCATCCAGACGTCTGGCAACCTCTGTTCGACGTGACAAAGGATCCATCTTCGGCGCCAGAACTGCATCTGTTCCTTCAACGAGTCATTGGGTTCGACAGTGTAGACGATGAATCGAAAGCGGAGCGTCGAATCTACAAGAAATACCCTTATCCATCTCAATGGGATACAGAGCAAAATCCACCGTACAGTTATTGGTAGCTCCTAAAACCAACTCTGCTCGTTACCGTGCTCAATAACTACGGTATTCTTTTAGGATCTATTACATGTACGCCAATGTTGCGAGTCTCAATGGTTGGAGAAGGAAACGAGGTTTCAGTAGGTTGCTTTCCTTGAGAAATCATTGCCATGTCTGACACCATTTTTTGATCAGATACCTTCGTCCTTCGTCCTCACTGCGGGGAGGCAGGAGACCCGGACCATCTTACGTCGGCGTTCATCACTTCGCACTCGATCTCTCACGGCATTCTCCTTCGGAAGGTTCCCGCATTGCAATACCTGTTCTACCTCAAGCAGATTGGTGTCGCAATGAGCCCCTTGAGCAATAATGCACTCTTCCTTACATACGAACGAAATCCCATAACCGAGTTCTTCAAAACGGGGTTAAATGTTAGCCTTAGTACAGACGATCCGTTGCAATTTCACTTCACAAAGGTAGGCTTCGCTAGTCTTGCCGGTTCGCTTTTTGACCACTCTCCTGCAGGAACCCTTGCTGGAGGAGTATAGCGTCGCCGCGCATGTGAGCACCCTTGACTGGCCCGCCACCGACTCTCCCGTCTGAATTTTTCATGCAGATCTACAAACTCTCACAGAGCTCCTTGGCTGAACTTGCTCGGAACTCAGTCATCCAAAGCGGATTTGAAATGGAGGTCAAGCGACACTGGCTGGGCCAAAGATGGTATCTCCCCGGCGCAGCTGGAAACGATATAAACCAGGTTTGGGACTCGAATTTTTCTCTTCTTATCGAAGTCTAATGTCAGCCTGGACCAGACAAACGTTCCCAACCTACGCCTTGCGTATAGACACCAGACGCTACTCAACGAATTGTCCGTGCTTCAGACGGTAAACCGCGCCTCAGCGGATGCCCCCTCAGCTGACCCGACCGCGGATGCTCTTGGGGCTCGGGCAATGGCATTGAAGGTTTAACAACAAAATTTTGGTCACATTTAACTACAACAGGAATCGTGAGAGATACAAGACTTGAAGATATCAGTGACGTAGCTATCGAGCTAGATGATCGTGTGTGTATGGATATAAGATAGAGAATGCTGAAAAGAAGATTGGAGCGCGAGACTTGCAAGACATTCGTCCATGTTATTGGGGACCATTTCCTTCATACCAGCCCAGCCAGCCACCTTTCTCCCAGGAATCAATCTGGTAGATGTCTTTTCGGCGCTGGTCGAGGTTGGTAACACCGTCGAGGAGGGCTTGAAATCGATCCCACATGATCGGTTTGAGCAACCAGCCATCGAGACCCAGCTCCCAGAGATCGGATCGTTGGTCCTCGGTTAACGATGCGGAGACAGCGAAGATGGGGATCCGACCATTTAAGCGATGGGATTTGAGCCGTAAAAGAGGTTTCTCTCGTTCCTAGGGCATGAGATCAGTGACTACTCATCCCCGAAGCACTTCAGCAAACATACTTCAAATAATCGAATTGCGGAAGTAGCTTGGTATCCGTCGAGGATAGGCATCCTGTGAAACCAGTGAGTCACGACCTGGACCTCGAGTGAAATAGACTCACTGGAGGTCCATCATAATGCAGTCGAAATCGAAGTCGGATTCGATGAGATCCTTAGCCTCCTGGCCATTCATCGCCGGAACCGCGATGTGGTTCCACTTCGATAATCTCTTTTGCATAAGGGTAGAGTTTATTCTGTCATCCTGTGAAAGAACCCATCAGCCCGTTGAGCTGCGTCCGACCTAGTTGAAACTCACCTCGACCACTAAGACCCTGAGCTGGCCCGGTGGGCGGGAGGACTCTTCAACACCGGCAATTTCTAACTCTGGTATTTCGCTTTGTTCAAGCGCCGCCGGCCCTCGTGCCTCAGTCGCAGGTCGATCAAGGAAGAAAGAATCCATCTTGACACCTCGAACACCAGTTCGTGAGTCTTGCACGGGGAAAACTCCCTCTCCTGACTGTGCCGTGCTAGGTTCTCGACGAAGAACTGAGGTCGGTAGAGATTCACGGGTGTCGGCCATATGACTAGTGGACAGTGCAGAAACAAAGTCTTCGACTTCGCTCGTGCCTGAGGTATGGCTTCCAGGTCCCGATGGTACGAGGTTGGTGAAAGCCCGATGCCCTTTATGTTCCGGAAGCGTGAAGGGAAGGAGGAACGAGAAACGAGAGCCCCCGGGGCCAGAATCGACCCGGAGCTGCCCTCCAGCTTGTTCGACGATCCGAGCAACAACAGCAAGACCCAGACCTGTTATAATATTCTGTCATTATGAAGGTATGTTTATTATTCGGTTAAATACTTACCAAGTCCAGATGGCTTGTCACCTGCTGGAAGTGGATCCAACGATATTTTGTCTTCGGGACGTTCCACTTGTTCGAATTGACGGAAAATATCCTCGAGGGTGTTATTAGGGATTCCACAACCAGTGTCGGCGACGATAATCTCGATTGCGACTGCCTTGGTAGTTTCCGTTGACTCGCGATCTCGGAGGCCATCGGGCTCTTGGAATGGTTTAGCTTCGACCGTCACGCCACCCTCCGACGTATACTTGACTACAGAAAGTGAAAACTTTAGGATTATTCCGAACTCCCGTCCATCTGATATATTTACCTGCATTTGCAACGAGATTCGAGATCACCGATGAGAGTTTACGCGAGTCCCCCATTACCCATTGGGGACACCCGGAGGTAAAGATGTCGAATGTCAGGCTCTTCCGGTGTGCATCCTTCACGTACGGAGCGCAAGACTCCGATATAAGAGTAGGAAGGTCAAAGGTGTCGTTGAACTGGGTAAGGTGACCGGATTCGAGGCGTGTCAAATCTAGTAGATCGTTGATCGTGAAGAGCAAGCTCTGAAACAATGATGTGAGACAAACGCGAGAAGGAAGGAAACGTTGTGATTACCTTGGAGGCCGTGTGAGCGTGGCCTAAATTGTTACGCGTTTCATCATCCAAATTGGCTTCGAGAGCCAGCTCAAGGAAACCAATAATCTGGTTCAAGGGGGTGCGCACTGCAATTTCGAGGCTGAGAATTCATGCGGGGCGAAAGAAGAGACCACACCTTACCTTCATGACTAGCATTGGTGAGTAACAAGCTTGCAAGCTGGGTGGACTTTACCGCGTTCTCCTTCTGACGCCAAACTTCGATGAACTAAAGAGCGTTAGCGTCAGGGCAATGTCACGGTCCAGGTACCATGCGACGCAGCGATTCACCTTGCCGTAGATGAGAGCCAAAACACCTGCAGTTTCCAGCTGTTCGTCGGTCCAGGAGCGGCAGCGTCCTATTACAGTTTGGGCCCAAGCCTGGAAACGGATAATCATCAGCTTTACTTTTGAGAAACATCCGGGGCCAATCAGTCACCTTGAACGATGTGCGAGGCTCCAGCGATGCCACTTCCTCTTGTCCAGGCTTATGGGGCTTTCCCGCCCAGATGACATCCCTGAATGCCGGTATTCGTGAGCAAAAGAAACTGTGGCCGTATATCAGTTTCTACTCACTTCATCTGGCCTTTCCTGAAGAAGCAAATGAAGTCCCTGCCTCCAGGAGACAAAGGAACGTAAAGCAAACCAGAGAGTACGTCTAGCGACGGGACCATAAGGTCAGGGAAGTCGCGGGTAAGAGATTGGGAGGCTTGTATCAGTCTAGGTCAAAGCCTGTTAGCTGATTGGATCTGTGAGTTGAAACTGGGACTCAAGCCACTCACGTGAACTGCTTCATTCTCAAGTACTGGGCTACGATTAGGAGCTCTCTGCCAATGTTATTCGGCCCAAGGATCTTAGCACCTTCCCCGATGACAAGGATACCGTAGTCCGCGCTGAATAAGCTTAGTAAGTCTTCGGCATTGCTGACAATGTACCCAGTAGGGTGATGATCGGTCGGAATTGTGCTGATCTATACAAGAGCAGTCAGTTTCATCTCCAAATTAGGGCCAACTCGAGCTTACTAGTTTTCGAGTGTGTAGCCTTTGGGCGTAGCTTAGGCGTTCTATATTTCGGGATATGGAGTCGGAGAGTAGTCGTAACATTTGGCGGACTGGGAATGAGACTCTCATGCCGGATAGTCCGTAGGAGTGGCAGGCAATGAGACCCCAGAGCTTGCCAAATGCAGTGATTGACTGAAGGGTTGGAGGATAGACCATTAGTATCGTTAGGCGTAGCTCACGAAATCACTGACGATTGACATGGATGCGCGGACACCCATGTTCTTCAGATCTATTGATCAACATGTAATAGCGGTCAAGATACAAGCATTTTAAAAGCAAGGATTGCAATTTACTTACACTTGACATGAATTGGGCTCATAGCGCGGAGATACGAGTGGGTCATGTCGAGAGGGTATTCTAAGTCAGACCAATCCCGGCAGACAAGGCGCGATGTGGGCTGTTCTCGATCATACAAAGAGCGAACCTTGTCTGGAGTCGCAAATGTCAGTGTCAAATCCCTTCTCAGTGACGTGGAAATAGCCCACTGATGACATAGAGCTCTCGGGCCTAGACAAACGCGAGCTTTCGTTAACCTATGCACCGCAGAACAGTGTAGCATTCTCACCTGAGGGGGGATATCGCTCGCAGGGAAATGCAAGCCCATGAACAAATCGTGAGAGGCCGACCAGTCGACCAGCTCCGCTACCACCTATCCCCAACCGCTCTACTTAGCGCACACGGCAAAAAGTTGATTAAAGGAAAAGGACGTACCTGCCCGTTCCATGCCTCATCGAACTGGTAAATCAATACCCGATGGAACTGCGTTAGGTCCTTCATGATTCCAACACAACTCTTCAAAAACGTATCCAAATCCTGAGCCTCTCCCAGCTGCTCGATAACCTCCGCGAGAACCGCGAAAACGTCCATAGTACCAACGCTCCCCGAAGGTCTGATATTGGCGAATCCGCCGCGACTTCTGAAGGAGTCGCTCCTGTTCTCACTTGAAGCTCGAGACCCGCTGTCGCTCCCAGAGTTCTCTGTTGGTCCTCCACCAGGCGTTCCTCGGTTCCGACCTGGCCCTGAACCCGCCGACCCGGGAGTTGAAGCGTTCCCGGTCAGCCTCCGGAATGCTGGAGATTGACGGGGGCTCCCACTAAATCCTCTTGCCATCATGCGCATCTTCTCCAAAGCTTTGATAGGTTTCGAGCGACTGGTGGTGGATTCATGGATATCATCGATTGAGGGGTACCAAGTGTGGTCACCGGACAATCCACGTTGGTTGATCTCTTCGTCTGCGGGACTCGCAACGTAGTCGGAGACAGACCCTGTGGAGACGATCCGGTCATCAGGAGACTCCGGAGTCGAGAACAATTGGCCTGGAGGAGGGATATTCGGGATGCTCCTCCCTCCGCCATCTGTTTGTTGAGCTCGAGCCATGGCATCATCGAGAGCGTGCAAGGCTGCGTTCGTCAGGGGTGCACCTGGAGGTAAGCCCTCAACGCTAGCAGCTTGTCCATCTCCTGGCATGGGCGTCGTGGTAGTGGCACTTGAGTTCGTTGCAGTACCAGTCGAAGGTTTGCCGCTGCCAGAGCTGTCTCCTCTCCTTAATGCCGAAGGATCATCACTCCCGCTAGTCCTTGAACCAGCAGTACCCGACTCGTTGTTGAATTGGAAGACCTCCCTGGAGTACAGTGGGTTCTCCTCGTCATTCTCCAGCTCGAACTCTAGAACGACCAGACGTGGGTAGTCGTAGTTCGCAGCGTCCAATTCAGGAACTTGAGCCATGCCGGAGGATGCAGGGGACTCGGCACTGTCTCCGTCGGGCTTCATGGCGGAAAACGAGGTTGGTGGCTGATCTGGAGCACGGCCGGATCCACGAGGTCCCTTTGGCACTACAGGTCTATGGGCCGCGACCCAACATCTCCATTTGACCACAGGTGTGGAATCATCCACAGAGGTCGGTTCGCCTTGACCGATGATGTTGAATACCTCTGGACTGATGGTCTTTGAGGGACGAGGTGGAGTTCTGTCAACTTGTCGTTGCGACGCGCTCTGCGATGGGAGAGGTTCGTCGTCCTCGTCAGGAATGTTGGGGTCCTCGAGGAATGTGATGTGTTTCCAAAGGACTTCCGCTTGCTCGAACGAAAAGATATCGGAGAAACACTCGAGAGAAAAGAGATAAGGAATGCTGAGACCCAAGATCCGGTGGACGTTCTGCGTCGAAAACCCCGGTCAAAAAAGGCCATTCATTATCTCTAGACATGAGGGAAAAATGCGCGCACCTCTGAAACTTGCCGAACAATCAGTCGTCCTTCGTCCACATCTTCTTCGAGGACAATGATAACTCCGTAAGACTGGACGGCGCCTGGGGCATGGATTGGCTACGGGCAATCGCACAAGTGTCAACTTCCCTCAAGTTGGAATGGACAAGTCATGGAATTCATACCTCATCCTCACATCTAGTCAGATTTCCTTCGCGGCCTATGACGTGATGATGGCCATGCTCGTCCTGCTGATACTTGAGGCGAACGGTGACGGGCGGACCTTGATATTCTCGAGTCGAAGGTTGACGATGCGAAGGGGTCTGACCACTTCCCTGCTTCCCTTGCTGACTTTGATTCTCGTCAAACTCCTTTTCTGTGGGTGCGGGGGGTAATCGAACGATTGACGAAAGCGACGACGATACATCCGAGTTGCTCTCTTCCACCGTCACGGCGGGGCGTTTTTGCTGAGCCGATCCTGACCCGTCCTCCCCCTCAGGCTTAGCTAGCGCATCTTTCTCTCCTGTAGCTGCGTCCCACGTCTTGAGGTCAGCTTTAGCTGGAGCAGCTGTAGGCTTCTCCGTCGTGCTCGGAGTCACGGCGCCGCCTTGGGTCGACGGTAACTTTGCATACTCGGTGACTCTGCTGGGCAGGTTGAATGTCGAAGGGAACGTAGCGCTGGTGATATCCGTGGCTCCACTCGGTTGGGACGTCCGCGTCCCTGGCAATGTGTTCGCTACTGGACTGGAGGTAGCAGTGACGCTGCTGGGCCGAGATTCGCCCTGTCCAAGAGCTGCTCGTTTTGCTGCTAATTCGCGTTTGAGCGAGGCCGCGAGGTCGTTGTAGACGGCTGGGTCGACAAGGTTGCTGTTTGGCTGAGCGTGTGCTGGTTGGACGGTGCCGAGAAGAGAGCGGATGGGGTATATGAAGGGAGTCGAGGTCGCGCCACCAACGAATGCCTGGGACGTCGCCTGAGATCCACCGTCACTTTCTAATGTCGCCCTTCGCGGCTGCTGGGGAGACTGCTGCTGCTGCTGCTGCTGCTGAGCCTCTTCCCCTTCCATAGCTGCTAGAGGGTGAGTCGGAGAGGAGAGAAGGGCAAAAGATCGCGAAGGGAGTGGTTGGAATTTACCCCGGACGTGATAGATTGCGAGGTCGCGGTGGTCAGGATCGCAAGCAAGTTAGCCCACATCTCCGCCGGCGCCTCAGCCCAAAACCCCCAATGGGTCATGCGCAGGCCACATCCAGAGAAAATTTCTACATATCATTAAAATACATCAGATCAGAGTCTTTGTATATTATTGGGTCCGAGACCGAGATTCGGGCAGAGCGTTAGTTGGAGGGGGACGTTTAAGCATGCGAAGTAGATGCAACGGGAAAACGAGTGATAGATGCCAGAAATGAAAGGAAAGTGGGAACCGATGCGGGATGAAATAGAAAAGATAGAGTTTAAAGTAAGGCGTCTTTAACAAGTTCATATGTGAAGAATGACGTAGCGATACTTGGCGCTACCTTGACTGAGATCGTCGACACACATAGCTGTTAGCCCGCGTTAAGCAAATCACCATCTTGGAGACTCACGTAGGTTCGGCCAGATACCACGGTACATCCCTCGAATGCCTTCAGTCTTCAACGTTGACCAGATGGCGTCCCAGGCACCATTGTACTTGTAACCCAACGAGCCCACCCCGCAACTCGAGCCTTCCTTCATTCCAACGACTTGCATCTTCCGCCTCAGTACATCCAAGGGGTACGTGATCGTCTGAGATATTGATCCAGCCAAGGCACCGCACAGCAATTTCCGTGGTACCGAATTCTTGTGTTCCGGGGGAGTGATGATTATTCGTAACGTTTCGTACGCGGTAAAGTTGATTCCAACGTATGGTGCTACGCCGACAGCTGTTGGTACGAGGCCGCGGTACAAGCCGCGAATGCCGCCTTCTTCCTTGTAGACGACGACCATCATCTCCCACATTCCAGGTAGCCTTGGTTTACTGACTTTTCCAGCAACGGCGGCAACATGGGAAGCGGCGGATGTCGATAAAGACGCTGCTAGGGGAACAGGCCTTGGGGCTGCTGAGGCCGAAGGAGAAATCTTGGAAAGAGCAGCGGCCGGTGCTGTCGAGGTGGCCGTTGCTGGTAGTGATGAAGCTGTTGCTGGAGCTTGCTGATGGGCGAATTCTAGAGATGCTGAAATGATCGAGAGTCGGGCGCGCACGAGATCGAGGGGGTAGGTCGTCGCTGTTGTGGAAAGGTAACATGGAACAGGGGGTCGGGAGGGCGTTAGAACCTATTTCGGAAAACACGCGCCCGACAGCCACGAAAACGTGTGGAAGGCGACTCACTAACTGACGTGATCCCAGCAAGAGCGCCTGCAGTTAGCCGGGTTAGGGTATCGAGTTCTCGAGTACCGCCTTTGGTGAAGAACTAGTGGAGCGCGAGGGGGCGGGATGGTCGGCGTCAGCGTGTTTCTCGACCATGTGGCTTGATGAGGCGCTGAAACAGCAGCGACTGCGACGTGGATAGGAGCAACCGCTTGCTCACCTTTTTTAGCTGTTCGTAGGCGGTAAACTGAACCGCAGAGTAAGGAATGATTCGGATGCAGTTGGCGCCATTGCCTCTCATGAATCCTTTGAAGCCCTCCTCCTGCCACATCCGGACCAAGGACCGGTATACTCCATTGTAAGCACCAGCACCGGAACGTTTCGGCTGCACCTGTCTTGACGAATTAAGAAAAGATCCCATTGAGTCGATGATGAGGATAAAACGAGGTAGAATATGGCAACATACTGGATGATCTTGAGTCTTTCTAAAGGAGACACGACGGTACGGCTTGCAGCTCCAGCGATCCCGCCGGCGATGAAGTAGGTCGTGATATGGGGTGGGAGTAATGATTCTTTCTTCTTAGTCTCCTCTACGAGTGGCAACGCTGCCTTTGATGATGATGCTGCTTCTGAAGAAGCCATGGTCTAAATTTGATAAAGTAATGCTTCGATTTGGGAAATCCTTTTGAGTGGATAAGACTTGGAAGGCTCGTGTGAAGAAAAGAGAGTCGGGGTGGCGGTGTTTCCTGTTGCTGTCTGGGATATTCTAGGGGATTGTGGAGGATTTCTATGGGTCCGAATAGCGACAGCTTTCAGCGTAGGCTCTGAGTTTGGAGAACGACGAGGGAGGGGAAATTTCGATGCTGACCTGACAGGGCAGGAACAAGCAAACAGACTCTCGACTCACACGCCCTCAAGTCGCCGTGCTCTCGTCGCTACTGAATTCCCTCATGAGGGTATACATCCTCACAGCCCAAGTGAGAGTCTGCAAAAATCCCTCACCGAAACTGCTTAAATTCCAAGATATTTCATATACCAGGCGTTATAACGCCCATATCCCCCTCACTTTGGCCTTTCTTCCTTCGCCCCCCCTTTCCAAAGCACCCTGCTCTTTACACGAACGATTCGGCGCTCTCCCTAAGTCTCAACATGTCCTATTGACGGCCTTTTACTTCCAAAGACACTAGATTAAAGACAAGTTAGCGCGTCACGAGCTTCCTTTACACTTTCCCTCAGATGGACGGGCAAGCTCGCCGGGTAGGTTGTCAAAGTTCCTCCACCAGAAGCCCCAAGAGTTTATTTCTGTTCTAATGTCCCATGTCCCGAAGCCTATATCACATCATCTCCGTGTGATAGAACGATATCGTTGCTGTAGAATCATTAGATCGGACGTCAAGTGTCACCTTTCATCGGAGCTAAAATTCCAGACTGGGGAAATAGGGCACTCCAAGTGGTACAGTAAGGCCCATCATTCCCAAGCTCTCACATATCACGCGCTGAAGGTCTCCCTACTTCCATAAAAAGTGTTTCGTTGCCGTTCGAAGGTTACGGTACCCACGCCTCACTGAGTCCTTCACGTGTCTTTCTATAACATATTCTATGCTCAGCGCGTCGAAGCATCGTACAAACAAAGTTTCAGTTCCCTGATCATTTTCCAAATCTTGGTCGTAATTTCTTATTTTCTTTCGGGACCTTTCCTGCTGGCAACGGAATACCCCCACGAGACCTATCGGAAGATGCGCTCTCGGCCATTAGACACCTACTGTGGCCTAGGCATCCGTTCGACGAACATGCGTCACCACCTGAGCTCACATTATCTAGGTCTAGAATGCTGGTGAAACCTTATCCAGAAGGTTGGTTAGTCCAACTGAGCGTTTTCACCAGTAATTCAGACTGAAAGATTTGAGACGTTGGACAAACGACGAGCGCGCTTTGAGGGAGGGAACAATTTAGGAGGTCATGGGTGCGCTACCGGTCCAGCAGGGGTCAGCGGTGGCTGCGCCGCGCGTTGTTCGAGCGTTGTTGACCGTGCGAGTGACAGCCATCTTAGCCTCGATTAGAACGTCCAGCACGCCTCCTTACGCCATTCACGCTTTCCAAAGTTCCACCATTGCCAGAGGCCCAAAATATTCGGACCACCATCAAGATTGGCACCACCGAGATTGGCACCTACTTATACATTGGCAAGGGACAGCAAACCATTGTCCACCTCAACATATCGTATCCACTTGTCCATGCCACTTGATCAATCGATGCCGCTGCCCTCACCAACGCTCCCTACGACCAACGGCCCTGATCCAGCCCACCAGCCTATGGATTCACAGCATTCGCAGACTTCAACAACCCCTGGCTTACCAACTCATGAACCTAGGCCTCAAGCGCTCTCTATCCGGGTTCCGGCCGTTGGGTTTGAAGCCGAACCGCCCATCGGCTCTACAGTTAGCGGGACAGAGCGGCCGTTGCCAGGGAATCAATCCGTGGGGGAATCTCCAACAGCGACGGTTCAGGCGGGACGATCCACCGCACTCCGGGCGCGAGTGAGAAGCGGCTTATTCGGCACCATACCGCACGCTGTGCGCACGTTCTTTACACGGGAGGGCAGAGAGCTCCGCCATATCGCAGGGATCATCTTCCGACTCGCGTTCAGTGTGACTCAAGTAAGCCTTACTACAGTATATTTACATATGGGACGTCAATTTGAACAAAAAAAACGATTCTTAGGTAGTCGTCATCATTGTGGTTCTCGCACTGGCTGGTTCAACGTTCAAATCAAAATCGGATCCCACCATCTCTGAATTTTCAGACTGCGATAAGTTGGGAATTTGGAACGCTTTATGGGCAGTGAGAGCCGCATTTGGGTGCTTTATGATAGCTTGGGAGTGGAGACGTTACCTAGAGAAGCGCAGGAGAGCTGAAAGGCGAAGATCGACGGATCTTGAGCTTGGAGATCTCCCCCCGACATCTCCAATTGACCCTTCGGACCAAGATTTACGATGGGGTACCGAGGTCCGTGGTCCTCTGGAGACAAGCGCCCCAGTGCCTCAAACTTCACGTCCCATTCCGGGAACGGACGTACTCAATACGCCACAGAGCGAAGGGCCAGATACTAATACTTCAAACGCACCACCCCTCGCTCAGAGTTCACCTGAACGCCCCACTATGAGACCCGCCCGCCGGCAAGAGCCACGCCAACCTCCCTCAGCGGCAGATGCATTGTTTGACCGGTGCGTATTCCTCAGCTTTTAAGAGAATTTCTGAGGAACTCACTTGGCTGTTTTCTCGTCCTCCAGGATGGATACAATGCTAACCGCAACAGGCTTGATTCACTTCATAGTGAATCACATCTGGCTTTACACGACAGTTCGCACGTGTCGCGTGAACGACCCTCACGTTTGGTATCTTGGACTCGGCATCGCAAGTTTAGGCTATATGATCGTTTTGGAGCTTCTTTTGATTGCATTCATCGTCTTTGTGCTTGGTCCTATTCTGCTCGTAAGTTCCTACCCTCTTACTACGCTCACAGGTCTTACAAGGACTAACCCTTCTTCCAGCTCATTCTCAACCTCATTATGCTCTGCCTTGGCCGGCCTGTCGACCGACATGGCAATGTCATCGTTCGAGCGGAGATCCCCAAAATAGAACAATCCCTTATCGACAAAATTCCGCTGGTGGTCTTCATTCCTCCAATCGAAGCGGAAATCAAGGGGGTGGAGGAACAGGGCACGGCAACTGAGCCCCGGGACCCATCGGGATCTCAAGCAGCAGCCGGCGCAGCAGCCTCCAAACCCATGGCCTCTCAAAGTTCTGCCTCGCGTACCCCACGCTTCGCATGGTTCCGGAGACATCCTGGAAAGGGGAAGGCACCACCCCAGTCCACGATGTGGTCCGACGCTAAACTTGTCCCTGATGGGGATCCGCGGTTCGAGAAAGCCGATCATCCCTTCGTTGTACTGGAAAGCAACCGCGCTTCATGCCCTATCTGCCTGACCGAATTTGTCGAGCCCAAACGGAAGGAAGGTGTACCCCCGGCCCCACCAAGACCAAAGACACCTGAGCCGACTGCGGCCGCGGTGGAAGGACCCAGCTCATCTCCTGTTGAAGAGGGTGTTGAACGAGAGGCTGGAGATGGCGACGCTCCTCCTTCGAAAGAAAAGAAGCCGATCGAAGAAGATGCTGTCCAAACGGCTCCAGAAGCCGAAGAAGAGGCCGGCACTCCGGGTGAAGCCCTGAGGCTCTTGGCTTGTGGTCACGTTTTCCACGTATGTGCTACCCTTCTTTCATCTTGGTCCAACAGGTCTAACGCCCTTGCCATATTTCAGATCCATTGTCTTGATCCTTGGCTGTCCAAAACATCAGGACGATGTCCTGTATGTAATCGCAAGGTGGAGATCCCAGAACATATGAAATAGGCTTATGCTGCAGGAGATCACGAGTCGTACCGGAAGCAATCTTGTCTGGTGGGAGGCTGAGGAGGGCGCTGGCTTGGGCCGCAGGAATACTCGCATACGCTCGGGATAGGAGGGCCACAATGCGCCTTTTCCATGCAACTGGGTGTTGGTCAGACACCATTCCTTTAGCTCTCCGATCGCTTGGCGATTCGAGTTGTATATATTCCTATCCTATTCTCCACACTCCGATCTTGGCACCTTTCATCCCCCACGTGTTGATATCATTACGCCTCCCGACGCATAAAGTCCCATACCGGTACGTATGCTCATCTCGCAACTCTCTAGAGTTGCTGTCGGTATCCACAGTGTGAATGAAATGGACATTTGTTTCTTGTTGAAATGGCTCGAAGTTGTACATACGCCTGGCTTAATTCCACCCTAGTTTCCTATTAATAAAAACCTCCCTTCTGGTTCTACGTCCTTTATGGAGCTGCCTCATAAAAATATGCCTTGGTGCCATGAAATCGACCCATTCAATTGGAGGGGATCTTCAGGTACACCTATCCCGCCAACCTTCCCAGATCAACCAGCTGGAGAACAACTCTAACCCCACCTTTGTCACACTCGGTGCCAAGGGGACTATGCGATCATCATCTCACCCTAATATGCCCCGCCTGGCAGTGCTTAAGCATGGTCCAGGATATAGACGCACATGTAGCCCATATGAAGGTCACGGTCAATAGACGAAACCCTAGCGAAATAGAGCTTCGTAGGTTGGTAACAATTGAGCTCGGTCTGCATGTGGTCAGAGGCCCGGCAGGCACCTATCCGATGCCTGACCTCCTAATGACCCATATAGTAAAGGATATATACCCCGACTTACCTCGACAACGGCTCGCTTATGTACCTAACCATCCCAGCAGTCGTCTCCCTGTCTTTAGCCCATACCCTTCTCATTCATCCAGATCCCCCGTGCGCTTTAACCTTCCACCTCCCTCATAATAAGACTGAGGGATTCCTTTCTTCCTGAAACTGTAGACCATTGCTTTGCCCTATTCATGTGGAGTCTCCTGCCAGTGTGCCCATCTTTCTACTCCTTCCCGATTCTTCACCTTTAAGTTTATTCATCTGTTTATAAGCGCTGCACGAGTACAAAAGACCGTGTTCTGGAGGAAACACAAAAAGAGACATGGCTGAAACAGAGAAAAAGCTGCCATATTAGGCAAGCATTTCTCTATGTTCATTCATGTTCTTTGTCCGTTTCAGTCCAGAACAGGTCTATCTCCTGCTTGTGCTGCAGTTTTATGCTTATGCTGCCCGTATTGCACCTTCACTGTTTTCTGCCTCCCGGAATTAAGAACCTGAGGTACGTTGAATTGTAATCGGAATCTTGCCCATTACGACGATCCAACCTTCCTTGATTCCGTCCTTGAGACCAGAGCGAAGCGAAGGTTTCGATAGCAAGTGTCCACGGGAAACGCACTCTAAGGATCTACAGTATTGCCCGCCCGTGTGCTGGCCCGAAACTTGTGCGATACCAGTCAGCGCATAGGTCTTGACTCGAAATCTCTTTTCCTTGTTCTCGAGAGCCCCAGATATTTCCCAAGGCCGTACACTTAAAGATCATCTACAAACTTTGAACGGTCGCCCACTATCCAGTCCCGTCATCTAACACTATTGCCTGCCGTACTACAGAACAAAGAACCGAAACCAAACCAGATCTCAAACACCTAACCGATAGAGTATACTCCTCAGGCCAAGACAGTTAACTGAACATCATCGCAGTGGTCGAATACCAAGCATGAGTGAGCAAGGTCCCAACGCAGTAGGGTGGGGTTTGTTAAGCCCGTAACCCCCTAGACGTGACCATCTCCACCCACGGACTCCGTGGTTTCCTTTGTGGGGACTCCCAAACGTTGCTTTCTTTCGGCTGGCAAACGTCTGGCCATCCATGAACTGATCTCTCCCGCCTCATATATAGCCATCGGTGCCCAGGCTTATCCAAGAAGAGCATGCCCTGCGTATATATCCCCAGTCACCCGGCACCGCCAGGCATCCCCGATTCGTAGCCTGCGCGACGGTGGGCAGCTTGCTGGGTGACTGAGAATACACCCAGCTTCCGCACTGCTGACAACGGCATGCTACCCGCTTGGTCCGACAAACTCGCTAGGACGACTAGCTTGATTCGAGGTGATTTTCGGCCTGATACGGGATTACTTCATCTCGTCGAAGTACGGCCTAGCCTTGACTGTCAAAGGAACGCTCCGGCAATCGCCGATTCCTCCTGGATGACCTGTCCGTCTGCAGCGCCTTGGCAGTACGTTGGAAGTGTTGCCGGTACCAACGAGTCATCCGCTTCGGTGTAGGTCAACCCAGGAACCAATGGCTTTAGTATGAGTGGTCTGATGTTCCGGGTTATCTCGGACAAGGTCAACTCCGCCTGACACTCGGCGTCCAGAGGAGCAGGCCGCAGCCCCTGCCTCCGGACCCACGGAGTGTGTGCATGGCAGGTGCCCATGTGCATGCGATCCCTAGCTTGATGAGTTGGTGGTGGGGATACAGCGACTCGGAAGCGTCGGCTCTCCCTTGCCTGTCGCCAATGTCGGTGCAGATTTGGAGGGCCTCGGTGTAGGATATCACGGCCTGGCTGTACTCGTTTTGAAGCCGATGCACCTCAGCGAGACCCCAAAGAGCCTTGGCTCTCCCTTCCTGTTGCCGATGTCGGTGCGGATCTCGAGGTCTTCAAAGTAAATGGTGATGTGGCTGTACCCGTTTCGAAGCCGATGTACGTCGGCGAGACCCCAAAGAGCGTTGGTTCTCCCTGGCCTGTCACCGATGTCGGTGCGGATTTGAAGGGCAGCTTCAACTGCCGGTGTGCGTCTGGGGATTCTTCCCGCACGTATGCCCGAATAGCACTCTCGTGACATCCCCCGTCACCCGACGGCGCCAGGCATCCCGAAGTAGTAGCCTACACGACGGTGGGCAGCTGACTGGGTGACGGTGCATACACCCAGCTTCCCCACTTCTGACAACGGCGCGCCACCCGCTTGGTCCAGCCAGCTCGCTTGGACGACCAGCTTGATTCCCAACGAAGAGATCATCCGGTGACTTTCGGCCTAATACAGGGCTACGCCATCCCGTCGTAGTACTGCCCGGCCTTGACTGTCAAAGGAACGCTCGGGTAATCGCCGATTCCTCTTGGATGATCTGTCCATGTGCGGCGCCTTGGCAGTACGTTGGAAGTATCGCCTGTACCACCGAGTCATCCGCTTCGGTGTGAGTCAACCCTTCCCTGAGTGACGGAGAATACACCCAGCTTCCTCCCTCCTGACAGCGGCGTAGAGCCCGTTTGGTCCAGCGAACTCGCTCGGACGACCAGCATCATTCCCAATGCGGAGATCGTCCGGTGACTTTCGGCCTAATACAGGGCTCCTTCATCCCGTACTAGTACAGCCCAGCGTCGACTGTCAAAGGAACGCTGAGGTAGTCGCCGATCCCTCTTGGATAACCAGTTCGTACGGGTCGCCTTGGGAATTACGTCGGAAGTGTTGCCGGTACCAACAAGTCATCCGCTTTAGTGTAGGTCAACCCAGGAACCAATGATTATGGTGTGAGTGGTCTGACGTTCCGGGTTATCTCGGACGTGGTCAACTCTGCCTGACACTTGGTGTCCAGAGGAGCAGGCCGCAGCCCCTGCCTCCGGACCCGCGGAGTGTGTGCATGACAGGTACCCATATGCATGCGATACTAGTTTGATGAGGTGGGGGTGGGGATACAGCGAAGCGGGTCCGCCAGCTCCAACTGCCCGTATGCTCCTGGGGATTCCCAACACGTAAGCCCGACCCGGAACGGTACTCTTGCCCACAGGTAGCATGGGGGCCAGTTACGATCGACTGACGCCTGCAGACGGAGGGTATGGAATTGCTTCAAAGTCGGACTACTGCAATGGATGGCGCCTGAAGCTTCTGGGAACGGCGTTTGTTGCATGATCTGATATGGAGATAAGATAGTGAGTCTAACGGCATTAGGTCCCCGACCAAACGGAGCTCACCTCACGCTGAACGGTTCCGACCACATTACCACGATCATTCTATCCATTATTTTGGTGTGTAGAAGTTTCCGTCCTGCGATGCTGAGGATCCTCGTGTGGGTGATCGAGCTCACCCGCGGTCGCACGGGGGTTCCCAGCGCTGAGTGGTTGTGATCGAATAACCTAGAGTATTTTCCACGGGGTAACCTTTGGGGTGTTGGGATTTTGACTGCTATCGCGGGGGTGTGCTCGACCAACTTGAACGCGATCCGATATTCGTAGGAAGCTAGAAGGTCCGAGACAAGTTCCGTATATCGGAATTTCATTGGACGGATACTTTGGCGAGAAATCCGAGGGCAGGGCATCTCGTCATTATTCCTTCTGGTGGTTGCACTTATGCCCAATGCGTCGACTTACGTGTAGTAATCGCCATGCCGTGCTCCATGGCCGTTTGTGCTTGACCATTTTCACTTCCCATAAATCGAACGGGGGCGCTCCCATTTCTTTCCACATAAGGCCCTGTGGCTCAGCCTCGGCTGAGGTAGTATTGAAGTTTTGCCCGAGCTGTTCATGCCTTTGGGTGGTTGGCGTTCGCTTTAGACTCTTTTAAGGACTGTGGTTGACTGAAGAGCAAAGCGATTCTCTACGTGCTGGGAGGAGGGGGACGAACGGTTAAGCAGAGAAAGGCGAGTGGTTTAAGTGGTATTGCGACACGTGGCCCTTCTGTCGGAAGCCTTCCAGATAGAAAAGAGTTTCGATGTTGTCCGTCCCAAGGGTATTGTCTGGTCCGCCGTACGGGGATATCGGTGTCGTAAGTCCGAAGCTCCAAATCTCGTTACCATCATAAAACTCGCCCCAGCTAGCACCAGAGCCACCCATATATCTGTGATAGCAGATAGAACTGAACCAATTCACATGGACCTCTGGGGAGCTACTGATTGTAGGCGCCGGAAAATTTAACATACAGATCAACGGAATCAGGATTCCTCCGACCCAAACGATCCACTTAAAATGATTTAACAAGAAATTCGATTCAAATGAGAACAGAGAAATTCTGTACTAATCAATGAAATACAGAATCTCCAATACCCATTCTTCCTCTCGACACGGAAACATTTCGATTCATCGGAGAGCCCATCGCGATCGCCGAAGTCGTTCTACAAAAAGTCTTTCCTCTGCTCTTCCACCCACTCCCAGAGCTTGGGCCCAACTTCTTCAACATTACTAGGTCCCAAAAACTTCCCCTCACGAGCCCAAGGAATCGCCCACTTTCCATTAAAATCGACTGTCTCAGGCGACGTTCCAAGCCAAAGCTGGGTTAGGGCGCCCATGGGAGCTGGAAACAGCATCCAGCTCTGAAGATAATATTCTCATCAGTATGCATCGCTCGAATGAGGCGGTCTTGAATCTTCCTTACCGTCAGCGCGCCTTCAAGTCGTGAACCGTGGCGCTGCAGGTCCGTTTTGAGGTGCCCTGGTGTGGAAAAAAATAATATTAATCGTCATTTTGCGCTTGCGAAAACGAACAAAGGGAAGCGTACCGGGATTAAGTGCATTCGATATGATGCCCTGATCTCCGAATCGCTTTGCTAGTTCGCACGAAAAAGCGTAGTTTCCCTATCCCAGGATCCGTAAGCTCTGTTCCTTTGGAAGTATTTGACTGGCCGACTCACAAATTTGCTTTGGAAGTATAATTTCATGGGAGTAAGCTTTCTTCGGTCTTCTCCGTCTCGTAAAGTTTCCCATATGATGCCTTCCTTCGGAGCCCAGTACGCGCCGTCGGACGCAGTGTTGATAACTCGGGCCTTCCCGTCAGAAGAGGTTTTGGCACCTTCCAGGAGCTCAGGAATAAGGCACATAGTAAAGTGCGCATGGCCCAGGCAGTTAGTTCCCCATTGGGCGTCGAAACCGTTTGAAGTCATTTGATCAATAGGAACGTTCATGATCCCTCTGCACTCCATCGTTTAGCAAATGTCAAAAAGATTCATACACTGATTCTTACCCTGAATTAAAGAGGATGTGAAGTGCCTTTTCCTTGCTGTTAATGCAGACTTCCTCAGCTCGACCGCGAGAATGCCGATAGTCGAACGGACACTAACCTCTTGAATTCGTTGGCGGACTTGGTCACTGAAGAGAGGTCTGCGAGATCAAGCTCCAAGAATATAGCCTCTTTCCCTGTATCTGTCTTGAGCTGGAGGAAAGTCAGCGACGTTGTGGCAATCAAAGGGCCCGGGAAGCCAGGCACATACGTCTTCAATTGCCGCTTCCGCTTTGGATTTAGAGCGCGAGGCCATATATACTTTGGCATTCTTCTTAAGCAGCTCCTGAAATAGATCAACAGGTCCTCTTGTAATTGGTATACGGAGACAGATACCCAAGCAAAAGGACCTACTCGAATTGTCTCCTTCCCAATACCCGTATTGCCTCCAGTGACGATGACGACCTTGTCAGAAAGGTCGGGGATGTCTCGAGAAGGCTCGAACTTTGACTTGGGAGGGCAAGCTTCGGACAGAATCTGGGTGGCCATGGAAAGAGCTTCAGGACGTGCACAAAGAAAAATGGGGAGGTAAATCTGAACGAGGGGGAGGCGAAGGTGAGTGAGTATTCTGGAGTAGAGCGCAGAACGACTCACACTTTATACTCGCAGGCTTGAATCGAACTGAGCCCAGTTCTTGCCAGTGTGGAGGTGGAGGTCGACGCGTCGCCCGAAGGTCTCGGACAACTGTCCACTCCCCGTGTCGAAATTGCCAAATCAGGATTCACGCAACGGAGTCTCGCCGGACTCCTGATATACGGACATTGCATACTATTCCTTGATTCCCTCTCTTGGAATGAGGCTGGCAGATTTGTGCTAAAACCCTCTCGGGCAAGCCCGACCTTGAGTGCATATGATCACACCTACTGTAAACCCCGACTCCGGCAAAGAGACAATAATCAGAGCCCATATTCCGCCTCCCCCGATGAAAGACGGTTCATTTTGCGTATCAAATTGAGATATACTAGACCAACCACCTTGCGAGGGCGGTATTCATCCGAACGCTCCAAGTCTGTCTGCGTCGACGTCGTCACGAAGAGATAAATGTTCCACAACATTCACATGCGTCGAATGAAGCAACGAGACAAGGATATCGAACCCAGGGTATGAATGCAATCTTCCTTTAAGGCTCGGCAAAGGGGTGACGCGTCCCAAGTACTCTGGATGCCGAATCGGCGCCCGGAGGTGGACCGGGTCGGACTCGGACCGCGACCGTCGGTCTCGGGGATTAGCCAACTGCAACAAATACAAGTAAAGCGTCTCACATACTCAACACAAACGCGTCCTAGGAGCTCCATAACTGGGTTTAATCACCCGTCTTCGTAGTTGAACCTCAGGGCTGTTATGAGGTATGTCCATCCTACGCGGTTGCGAACAAGTCGGAATAAAGTACCTGCCTGTATTCCTTTTCCAGATTCGAGAACTGCTATCGAGCAACTTAGTTGGTGTACTGGAAGGGTTCGTCGATGTCATTCTTTCACTCATACAATAATCTAGGTTTAACCTCTGAGGAAGGCGCCTTCACGCAACCACAATTAGACTGAGTCATTACAAGCAAACTAGTAAATCACCAACGTCAAACCCGCTTCAGGGAAACCCTACAAATGACGTCGAACCTTTTCCGAGTCCAACCAACTGCACTCCACTTCATCGAATACCAAGCTATTCGGCCCCGTCACAACCAGCTTCGGTGGATCGAATACACCGCCTTGAACGAAAAGGGTGCGTCTTCGCTCCAGCAGGTTTTCAACATCTCCTTCCACATCTCCTTCTGACCATGAGACGCCAGGGCCGCCACCCTCATGTTGAAGCCAAAGTTTCTCCAAAAGTGGAGCTGTAGGGATGATAGAGTTGGACGATGGTGCTTCGGTAGCGAGGCGGTTCATGGCCTGCCGAGCGACTTGAAGCAGGCTTTCGAGTCTGAGAGATCGGAGTAATGGTGTGGTGTCCAGCACGTCGTCCCAAAACTCGAGTGTCGTGCACTCGTCCAATCGAACCATAGAAAGATCAATAGGGAGCGTAAATGTGGCAAGGTGTGGTAGGATATGTCCCGGAATGTCGTCCTTTGTTGAGTAATCAATGCCAACTGATATGTCCAGTCGTCCTTTCCCGTCGCCTCCTGCTCTGATCACGACTTCCTCCTCCCCAAGCTCTACTCTCCAGGAAGCAGAGGGACTTGCATTGCGGAGGACAGAATATAGGGGTGCATCCTCTGGTCGATTCGATGACGCACTGGGGCGCGTCACCAGTTCATCAAACATCTTGCGTCCCATGTCGATGAGCCATCCGTCGCTCTCATAATCGTAGGACAAGTCCAAAATTTCTAACAGCGGTGCCCGAATCTGAGCCAATAAAGGTATTCCATATTGTTCTTCTCCTAGGATAACGTTGGCAAACCGCAGAAGTCGTAGCATTGGTAGGTCGATGATGGGGATGTCAACGGGTGACGGAAGGGTCGTGTTTATATAAAGATATTCGACCTTGAGTTCGATAAGCTGAGGGATGAGTTGGAGAACAGATTCGAGGTCAGCTGAACTATATACCTCCCTTGTGCGAAGGTCAATATGAAGGATTCGAACAAGCGTTGGGGAGTTTGGAGAAAGAGGAGCGGAAAAGTAAGGCATGACTGGTAAATGAGCCTCTTGCAGGATTTGAAATTGTGTGAGGTTGAGGTTGTAGTTCTTTGTCATCATCTGGGATGCAACATTGAGGTATTCGAGGTGCGGAAAGTGGCTCGCGCACACCACTTCAAGGCCAAATTCGCTGTTGAAGCCTTTGATCTCGATGCTTGTCCACCTTCCGGCATGACGTGTAAGGAGATCTTTAAACGCATCCTGTCCCTTAACAGCCACGTCAGCCGGCCAATGCAGGCGGAGGGGAAGGATTCCTGCCCTCCGAATCTGCAGTGCTACACTCTCCAGCGGAGGCGTGATACATGTCCAGAAGTGTGGGTCAGACTTGATAGTCTGCCACCATTGCCAGGCTACTTGGGCCAACTTTTGCAACGCCTTCATCCGTTGAGGTTGGTCGTCGTTGACGGACTGGATCAATATTGCGGAAAGCAACTCTGACGGAAGCCGATTTATAGGAAGGAGGTTGTTGCGCCGGCGACGGAAGAGCGCTGCCCGCGTTTGCGCGGCGAGCTGAAGAGCTTCACCTGCAACTTGATGGCGCCAGGCGAGGCGGTCGAGGTGAGTCATGTTTGACTCCATATCCTGACCTCTGACAACGGATCAGGGGTACTTTCAGCCCTGGTCTGAAACCATTGAGTTTAAGGACTATTAGACGCACTCTGTGTCACCAATAGGCTCGCTATCTTCCATTGCTTTGAGAAGGAAGGCCAGGGCTTGGGCTACAGCTTCGGGCACTGGCGGTGCCGGACGAGGTGGTTCCATCGTCATTGATTTGGGTACGTAGATGGTGAAGAAGTATGGTGAGGTTGGATCTCCTTAACTGGAGGCGAGCAATGGCGGGGGATCGAGGGATGTTCAAGTTGTCAGGTTACGAATAAGGAAACTGAACGGTTCGAGTTCTACTCCGACCTTGGGTCCACGCGGGAAACGGCCGTGAACCTCGCGACATGTACATCCTACTCCTCGCTCATCAACGCAAATACTGGCGTCCTTAGACAGCCGCCGAAGGGGACGAGTTGGAGGCTCGGGGACTGGTGGATTGCGACAAATACCAGTAAAGAGCTCCATATACTCGACACATGTATGTCCTGGGTTCTCGAATTGGGTTTCATCACCCTTCGCGCTTGATCTTTTCGCCACTTCGAGGGATGTTCACTGTCGTGCACGCCTGCGAACGAGCCACAATAACGACGGTATGGCACCCGCCCGTATCCCTCAAGATTCAAGAACTAATATAGGGCAGAATGGTTTGTTGAACTCTCGTAAATGTCAGAGTTGTCCACTCGTTCACTCGTATGTACACCCATTTATCCCATAAATTCCGGGGAAGGCATCACGCAACCACAATTAATTTGGAGTCTATTACAAGAAAGGGTGGTAAACCGTAAACGTCAGCTCCCCATCAGGGAAAGCCTACAACCGACGTGTAACATCTTTCGAGTCCAACCAACGGCACTCCACTTCGTCGAATACCAAGCCGTTCGGCCCCGTTACAACCAGCTTCGGTGGATCGAGCACACCACCTTGAGTAAAGAGGTCGCTTCTTTTCTTCAGCATGGCTTTAACAGCTACTCCTACATCATCCTCCGACCATGATCCTGCACTGTGATATCGATACTCAAATCGATAGCTAAGTTTCTCTAAATGCGGAGCTCTAGGGTTTGTAGAGCTTGGTGATGGCGCTTTGGTAGAGAGGAGGTCCATGACCCGTTGAGCGGCTTGTAGCGGGCAGTCAAGCGTGCACGATCGGAGTAATGGCATATCCAGTAGGTCGTCCCAAAATGCGGGGTCCTTCTCAGTGTCCCACGAAGCCACGGAAAAATCAACGGGAAGTGAAAATCTGGTAAGGGGTATTAGGATGTATGTGGGAATGTAATCCTTTGTTGAGCAATGGATGTTCAGGCATCCGTCCCCGTTGCCCTTTGCTGTAATATAAACCTGTCGCTCCCAAACGGCTACTGTCCAGGAAGTGGCAGGACTCGCATCGCGGAGGATAGAATACAGGGGTGCATCCTCTGGTCGACTCAACGATGCAAGCGGTCGTGTTACCAGTTCGTCAAAAATGGTGCGTCCACCGGTTTCCATGGCTCGGGCCCTTCTGTCAGTCCGGTAGCTTACGTCGAATTTCTCCAGCAGTGGTGCCCGAATTTGAGCTAGTAAAGGTATTCCATCTCTTTGATTTCCCAAGACCACGTTAGAAAATCGCAGACATCGGAGGATTGGCAAGCTGATGATGGGGGCATCAACGGGTGACGGAGGGCTCGTGTCTTTATAAAGGTTTTCGACCGCGAGCTCTAAAAGCTGGGGGATGTATCTGAGGAGAGATCCGAGATCATATGAGGAGTGGGAATCCCTTGAATGAAAGTCAAGGTGAAGGGTTCGAAGGAGGATCGGGGAGTGTGGAGTTGGGGAGACGGAAAAGGAAGGTATGATCGGCAAATGAGCCTCTTGCAGGTTTTGAAATCGTGCAAGGTTGAACCTCCAGTCTTCACTCATCTCCTGGGAGATCCCGCGAACTCTGAGGTATTCGAGACGCGGAAAGTGGCCCGTACACAACATTTGCATGGCAGCATCCTCCTGGAAGCCTTTGAGGTCGATGTTTGTCCACCTTTCCGCGTGGCGTTGAAGGAGGTCTGTGAACGCGTCGCACTCCTTATGATCCACGTGACTTGACCAGTCCAGGCGAAGGGGAAGGATCCCTGCTTTCCGAATCTGTAGCTCGACACCGCGCATGGGAGGCGTAATACGCGTCCAGAAATGCGGGTCTGATTTGACGGTCTGCCACCATTGCCAGGCTACTTGGGCTAGCACTTGTAGTGATTGTGTCCTGAGAAAATCGCGTTCGCCGACGGACTTGATGAGTATAGCGGAAAGCAACTCTGAAGGAAGCCGATGGATAGGAAGGAGGGCATTGCGTCGCCTGTGGAAGAGCGCTTCCCGTGTTCGCGCTGCGTGCTGAAGAGCTTCGCCTGCGACTCTGCAGCGCCAAGCTCGGCGATTGAAATGAGTCATTTTTGACTCCGTATCTTGACCTCTGGTAAATGTATTAGGGGTAATTTTTAGTTCTAGGCTAAAACTATCGAGTTTAAGGACGATAAGACGCACTCTTCATCTCCAATAGGCTCGTTCTCTTCCATTGAGCTGAAGAGAAGCTCCAGGGCGCGGGCTACAACTTCGGGCGCTGGTGGTGCCGGACACTGTGGCTCAATTGTCATTGATTGGGGTATGTAGATGGTGAAGAAATATGGTGTTGTTGGGTCTCCTTGACTGGTGGTGAGCAATGACAGAGAATCGAGTAATGTTCTTGTAAGGTGGCGAATAAGGAAAGTGAACTGTTCAGGGGTAACAGGCTCGGCGTCTTTCGGAGTCTACGCGTGACCGGCAGGGCCACCCACATCTCTCTCCCCCTCTCTCCGCTCACCACACATATGCTCCCCGCTTATCAACCTAAATCTCGAAGGCCTTTGAAGGCCGCTGAGAGCGGACTTCGAGAAATACAAACAAAGTGCTTCACATACTAAAGTGTGTCTTGGGGCCACCCCGCCTTCTTTGGGCTACTCTGAGGATGTTCGTCATACGGGGTTGTGAACGAGCCGCAATAACAGACAATACCGCGCCTGCCCGTACCATTACTCAAGATTTGAGAACGGATATCGGGCACCTAGGTTCGAAGTTAGTCTTCTGGAAGGGTTTATTGAACTCTGTCATCATCCCTTGACCCGTACACCTGTCCGCCCATATTTTACGAGGAATACGTCACAAACCCACAAATAACTTGATATCATTACAAGAAAGAACTGTGAACCATCGAGTAAACTCCTCGCCAAGGCAAGCCTACGACTGAGCACCGTTCCAGTCCAACCACCGGCCCTCTACTTCATCAAACACCAAGCCATGTGACCCGACAACAACCAGCTTCGGCGGATCGAGTTCACCGCTTTCAGTGAAAAGATTCCTCCTTTTCTCCAGCATGGTTTTAACAGCATCTCTCAGATCACCTTCGGACCATGAATGTTCGTCGTAAAGCCGCTCTTGAAAGCAAAGTTCCTCTAGAAGCGGAGCTCTAGGCTTTGAGGAGATTTGAAATGGCGCTTTGGTAGAGAGGCGGTCCATGACCTGCCCGGCGATACGATCCGGGCAGTCAAGTAGTATGAAGGATCGGAGTAGTAATGGTGTTGCATCCAGGACGTCATCCCAAAATGCGAGTTTCGCGCTATTGCGAGAGCAAATAATGCTAAGGTCAACGGGAAGTGTAAATCCGGTAAGGGGTTGTAGGATGTATGCGGGAACGTAATCCTTCGTTGAGCAATGAATGTCCAGTTGCCCTCTCCCGCTGCTTTTTGCTGAAATCAGAACTTCTCGCTCCGCAACTTCTACTGTCCAGGAGGCGGAAGGACCTGCGTTTCTGAGGACCGAAAGCAGGGGTTCATCCTCCGGTTGACCCAGCAGCGCGTGCGGCCGCGTCACCAGAGCGTCGAAAATCGTGCGTCCACCGACGTCAACGGCTGTGGACCATCTCTCCGTATTGGTCTGATAGCGTAAGCCCAATCTTTCCAACAGCGGTGCCCGAATTTGAGCTAATAAAGGTATTTGGTCTCGTTCCTGTCCCGAGACCACGTTCGAGAACCGCAGACGTCGGAGCATTGGGAGGTTGATGAGGGGAGTGTCAGCGGGTGCTGGAAGACTCCTGCTACTATAGAGGTTTTCGACCTCAAGATTGATAAGCTGAGGGATGCATCTGAGCAGGGATTCGAGGGATTCGAGATCATACGGAGCATGTGGTCTCCTGGAGCGAAGGTTAAGATGGAGGGTTTGAAGACGGATGGGGGGGCTTGGGGTCGGGGAGACGGAAAGGTAAGGCACGATCGGCAAATGTGCCTCCTGCAGGTTTTGGAAATTTGCGAGGTTGAACCTCCAAACTCCGCTCATTATCAGAGATGTCCAACAAACTTTGAGGTATTCGAGACGCGGAAAGGGGCTCGTACATAACACTTGCAGCGCAGGATTCTCGTGGCCGCTTTCGAGGTCGATGCTTGTCCACCTTTCTGCATGTCGTTGAAGGAGATCTTTAAACGCATCATGATACTCCTCATCCACGCTAGTCGGCCAACCCAGGCGAAGGGGAAGGATTCCTGCCTTCCGAATCTGGAGCTCGACACCGCCCATCGGAGGCGTGATGTGCGCCCAGAATTGTGGGTCGGATTTGATGGTCTGCCACCATTGCCACGCTACTTGGGCCAACACTTGTAATGACTCCATCCTGCAAACTTGGTTTTCGTCGACGGACTTGATAAGTATAGCGGAAAGTAGCTCCGACGGAAGTCGATGGATAGGAAGAAGGGTGTTACGTCGCCGGCGGAAGAGCGCGGCCTCTGTTTGTGCTGCGCGCTGAAGAGTTTCGCCTGCGACCTGACGGCGCCAGGCGAGGCGATCGAGATGAGTCATGTTGGACTCGATATCTTGACCGCTGATAATGGATCAAGGAGAAATTTCAGTTGCCGCCCAAAACGATTGAGTTCAAGGACTAATAAGACATACTCCTCATCACCGGCAGGCTCGCTATCTTCCATTGCTTTGAGAAGAAGGGCCAGGGCTTGGGCTACAGCTTCGGGCGCTGGTGGTGTCGGACGAGGTGGTTCAATTGTCATCGATTGGAGTGTGTAGATAGTGTGTAAATATGACGCTGTTGGTCTCCTTGACTGGTGGTGAGCAATGACAGAGGATCGAGTGATATTCTTGTCAGGTGACGAAAATGGCAAGTGAACTGTTCAAAAGTACAGGCTCGACGTCTTTCGGGGTCCACACGGTAACTTACCGGAGCGACAAGCATCTTCCGCTCACTCCCCACAATACATACTACTCCCGCGCAAATTCTAGACTCATTCGATAGCTGCGAAATTAATTTGGTGGACGGCGAGAAATCCAAACAGAGCACTTCACATCCTCCACACAAGTGTGTCCGAGTGGAGAATGTTCGTCTTACAGGTTTGTGAATTAGCTAGCCACTCTAGATATAGTGGGTCGATATAGCGCTGTTGGATCTCCTTAGCTTAGAGTGAGCAATGACAGGGGATCGATAGAGTAATGTTCTTGTCAGGTGACGTATAAGGAAAGTGAACTGTTCAAGGGTTACATCCTCGGCGTCTTTCGGGTCCACACGGCAACTTCAACAACTGACCGGAGCGACCCACATCTTCACCCGCCCCATCGTCTCGAGGCTGCTCAGAATGTTCGTCATGTGGGCTTGTGAACGAGCTAGCCGCAATATAAGTAGACGATGCCGCGCCTGCCCGTATTCCTGCTCAAGCGACGGACAGTTAAAGGAAGAAGCGGTTCCTGGGTCTAAGAGTGGATCGTCCAAGCCAAAGGGCGGGCATAAGAAGGTGGTTTCCGAGCCCAATCGGAAGAACGGGGATGTTCGTCGAGGAGCGGACCGGAGAGTTGGAAGTCACGTCTACGACCCCCAGTCCGGATCCAAGCCGATGGGCGCAATAAATAAGGATATATTATAATCCACAGAGAACCACGAGTACTATTTTGATCCGGTCAGTAGACTAGAAAGTCAGAGGGCTGGGTACGGATCCGGACGGACCGACTGACTGGCTGCTAGACCAATTCTTGATTCGGTTAGGATCTTCGAGTGCTAAAAAGTCCAGATATCCTCTTTCCCTCTAGGTTCGACGCCTTTGCCTCCCAGAATACTACGCTCAGTTTCGCCAAGGCGTATAACCGCCTCTCCTCCATTGAGCGGGAGGCCGTGGTGGTGCGGAAAGGCCGATTCGATTGGGTCTCCACCTGCCAGAAAAAGGTTTATTTCCCTCGACTTGCCAGTGATGACCCTTGCACAAAATCACGATCAGTTCCCTGGCCCTCTGGAAGCGCTCAGGTCTCAATCCGGATATCTCAACGAGAAAAGATCGAGATTGAATACTTGTGATATCTTTCCTGCGTTCAAAATCATCTGCTGGCCCTGAGAATCTGGATCTTTATTCGATGTGCGCGAGTAATTTGATGGATGTTTGACGCGGATCGTGACCGATTTTAAATACCTTGACGTTCTGAAGTTTTTCCAAATTGGTTCAAGGAATATGAAAGGGTCCGAAGCAAATCCGGATTAGCTTATGGCTAGGTTGGGAAGGACCCTTTTATGCACTTAAGCCTCGGTCCCCTGGCCGTGGTCTCACAGAAGAAGAGTTCCGATGTCTTTGTGTACTCCGTTACCTCAATCTTGGGTCCCATTAATCGATACCGGAAGCATGGGGACATAACTAGTAGCGGCCTAGACGATCAAGGTGCTTTCCACGTATAAATTATTACGCTTAGACGACAGCCACGCTCTTCTCCTTGGGCTCTGCAGCGCGCTGCGAATCGAATGTCTAAGCTGCTTCGAAAGGGCGATCGGCAGCCCTCGAGCATGGTCTCGGAGACGTGATTTGCGATTTCCTGGGTCTGCTCCGAGTTCTTCTGGGTGCACCCGATGGAGTGGAACGAATGTTGTGCGGTGCATCGCACACGAACCCGTTTTGGGATATCGTTGACAGCCCACTCCCGACTTTGGGCACTCCCAGTATGCCTCCTCGTCGGCCTCTCTCAACAAGCATGTAAGAGAGAGGTTTCGAACGTCGAATTGTACGGTATTTGTGTGTCCACTGGAGGCGGCGTGTGGGAAACGAGTGACAGGCACTGGGCGCCGATTGCGTGACGTCTGTTTAGTGGTTGACTGGCACGTAGACTCTTTCTCTGCATCTACCCCCACTTGAGACCCAGAGAAGACCCTTCTTCCCTGAATTCCAGCGCAACGGTACATCTCATTGCATTCCCTCGACCTCGTCCGTCTCGCCCAAATCGTTATCATGCAATTCACTCCTCTCGACGTTCCCGGCCGAGTCCTTGGGACATTGTTCTTACTTCTCACCTTGCTTGCTTCTTGCAGCTTATCTCTCGATGTACGTACCTGTTCTCGCCTTCCTATCCCTCGACGACTTCCCCTCGCTGACCGTATCGATCCAGACTGGGGACGAAAGCCCCTGGCTTGACCCCTCATTTCACAACAACGACGACGACGACGAAGAGGAGCCTTCAGCCCCAATCAAGGCCTGCCCATCTCCGGCGGTATCTCTCCAACCGAATCAACCGCAACGTGTCCGACTGGAACCTGACTCGCAAGGCTCAAGCCACCTCAACGCCGTCTATGTCAACAAGAAGGCTGTGGACGACTCGTCCGCTGTGGCTCCCCAGACTCGTGCACCGAATGGTATAGGAGTCGAGGATCTGACTGCTCAAGTAAGCGGGACTCCGATTCCTGATGCTGATTCGATCGGAGCACGCAGGTGAGTATTTCTATCCTTTTATTGGTCTCGGTAAGCCTGATCACTGACCCCTGAATCTTGAATTCGTAGGCTGGGGGTTCCTTCGCCTTCGACCTCCAATGGCGGGAAACCTTACGATTCGGACGCTGCTCTGTCTGCTCCAGTAAGCGGGACAGCGTCCAAGCCTAGTTTCCTTCGAAATTTGAGGTATGTCTCTTTCGTTTCGGTTCCCTTTTCTCCTTTTTCGACTAAGGCCATATTTTCTGTGTTTCGATTTCGTAGGGTCAAGGTCAAGGCAGGCGCAGCATCGGCAAAGCGATCACCGGTGATCGCTCGGGATAATCTTGACCGGTTCAAGAACGTCTGTAAACGGCGCTTCAAGGACACTAAGGGGAAGGGGAGGGCGGTGGCCTCGGACGAGGAGGATGTCGGCGATGTCTTCGAGGACGACGACGGAGATATCGACAAGGACGGCTTTTCGAAGCGCGACCAGGAGACAGTGACGGCGGAGTCGAGATGGGGTGGGGGGCTGGCGTTGTACGGGGCCAGCACGAGTCGGGATACCTCTCGACAGTTTTCAGGAGAAGAGTGGCGGGGATTGGAGCAATTCCAAGCCCTACGATCGGGGACTACGGCGCCTGTGGAACCGCAGCTGGAGGAGACGCCGATCATGGACCTCGACCTGCCCATCGAGGTCATCTACCAGATCTTACTGGACCTTGCGGAGCATCCCCAGCCTCCGCCAGTCTCGGCCAAAAAGCGACCCTTTGGATCGTCGGCGAAGAGGGGTTGGAAACGACTCAAACGAGTCGTTTCAGGGCTCGTTCGTTGAGCGGCATAAAGCCAGGCTCACGTGGCTCGACTATCGTTCGAGTTTATTTATTCTCCGGGTACCTTTTATTCTTTAATACTGGCTTTGATTTCTTATTTATCGTCTGGGAGCTTTGGGGGTTTGTCCCGAATTCGGTGTTATAGTTTCTCTTGTATATTTATTTGGAATCGGTTCTCTAGCGTGATTCCCGCCTCTTCCGCGACACGTCCGAAGTTCACTTGCAGCTACCGCCTTTCGTTCAGGGCTGACGACTCCTCCGACCTCGTTTCCCTCCTCCTTATCAACGACATTCTCACCGAGTGCGGAAGCCGGGAGGGTCGTGGAAGAAACGCGCGAGTTCGACTTTCGACTACCGTCATTGACTCCTCTTCCACTCT